>JASKGM010000009.1:5711881-5775855 GCA_034509205.1 Ceratonia siliqua
GTAAGATTGACAAGAAATTCCAAGTGTTGGGCTTCTCCTGATATTAAAAATGATCTTGTCTGAGTCTTCTTTTAAGTGAAATGACCTCAAACCACTAGCACTTGATTTTTGTTTGTGCACTTTGTGGGTGGAATACCTTTATACCCCAAACTCTTCCTTAACTTATCCTTCTAGTAAGGGAAGGTTCCATTAACACCCACGCAAGAATTTCTCCTTTTATACCCTAAATGAAAAAGACCCACCATCTTTTTCTAGCATACGAATGTCTTGGCTCCTCCAATTCTCCCTGCAGTCTCATCCCCTTTAGATTAATTATCTTAAGAAATAATACAAAATGGGAATCATTTATAGCTTCACCTTATTCACTTTATATTATGAATCATAAAGACAATAAATTCATCAATTAATTTCATTAGGAGGTCTAAAGATATATGCTGTATTTTATAATGTTATCTCATGAGATTTAATATATATCATTATGAAGCAATAAAAAAAATTTTTTTTTAAATTAAATTTCATGATGCACTAGTACTTTTGCAAACACTACAAAATAATTAACTCTAGTTTAATTTGTGGATATGTTTATTTTGTGTGCAAGACAAACACTACATGCGCAGGCACATAGATCTGTAGAGATCACTATCACAGTATTTATCACATTTGGAAAAAGTCACTCTCAAGGGATGGCGAACCCGTAAAGTACCCGGAGAGAAATAGCTAGCTATCCTTCATAAGAAAACTAAACGATGATATCTCTTTTTGCCAAAAGTTTGCCGATATTATTATTATGGGAGAATATATTCCTAGTCCTATTTTCCAAGTTACGTCATAAGTTTATAACTTATTTTCGATTTTCTTAGAGTAACTTCTATTATCTTTTTGCAAAAGAGAAAATGAACACATGTCTCTCATCTTAGTTAGGAACTCAAGTTATGGCTAAATTCACCAAATTGAAATTCAAGTGGAAAACAGTTCTCCAGATTTTTTTACAGTAACAATTCAAAACAATCAAAACCATTGTCAGTTGACCAAGCATCCATCCTCACTTTGAATCTCGATAGCCCTTCTTTCCAAGCTACTATTTATTATTCTTTTTTTCTTAAGGTTGGGGTATAGTGAGGAAAATGGGAGGGGGCTTTCAAGCTCAATTTATGTAGTCTCTTGGTGTTTTGATCAGTGATCAAAAAATCGAACCACATTGGACTAGGTCAATCATAACTCATACCTAAAAAATTGGAAATGATCCTATGGATGTTTCAATTGACTTCTAAAAATTATCCACACAAAAAAAAGACAAAAAACTAATGAACTGGACCGGTTTATCAATTTGTTATTTTGTTATTTTGTTATTTATTAAAACAACGTCGTTTTAACATTAATTTTTATAAAATTTATATTAAAAAATAATATTATTTTAACTATTTTAAATAAATAAATATGTGTTATTTATTATTTTAAAATTATTTTATGTATATTTGTGTTATTAATGATATTATATATACATTAAGATGTATTATTTAATTATTTTTATATTAAATTATTAATATAATATAAATTAAAATATTTTTTTATTATCCATCTAATATTCAACTATAATTGAATTAGTAAATAGTAAACTATTAACTTTGTCAATTTAACGACTGATTTAGTATTTAATACGTTAATTATAATTGTTCAAGATCAAGGTGTACCCTCTTCTTTGTTTGTGGTTAATTTAATATTATGCAACTCAAGCTTTTTTTCGGGAGATGTTCATATATTTTTCAACTTTCTTTTTTATATTTTTTAATTCTTAAATTCTCGTTTCCTTTGACCTCATCCTATGAATCCTAAGTAGCTTGAAGAGGCTTCTCAACGCTATAAATACAGGATTTTTCACTTCATATTCATCGAACAGCCTTGAAAAGCATTAACTTCAACTTACCCGCTTTCACAACAAATCCTTCTTACTTAAATCAAACTTTCATTTCATGGCTATGATATTAGATCCTCTTGTCATTGGGCGGGTGATTGGAGATGTTGTTGATCATTTTACTCCAACTGGGAAAATGACTGTCACTTACGACTCCAACAAGAAGGTCTTTAACGGCCACGAGCTTTTTCCTTCCTCAGTCACCACTAAACCTAAGGTTCAGGTTCATGGAGGCGATATGAGATCCCTTTTCACTCTGGTACTTTTTCTAGCTAACCCCTTCTTGTTCTTGTTCTTGTTCTTTTTCCTTTCCGTTCATATATTTCATGAATTTTCTGTATAGGTCATGACAGATCCAGACGTTCCTGGCCCCAGTGATCCATACCTGAGGGAACACTTACATTGGTATGAACTCTAGTAACTCTCTTAATTAATATTCTTGTTAGAAAATAATCTCCATACAGATCATATGAATGAAAACCCATGGAAATCTTGTAAAACCCATATTAATTAATACCTTTTACGCATGTTTATATGTGGGGTTTGAGTTCGTTTCTGCTTGATATGGCCCTCAACTGATAGGAGTTCTGGTTCATATTCTTTCTCTTTTTGTTGGGAAAAGTTGAAGTCTGAAAAATGAGGAAGATTGAAACTTTCAGATATATATTCATTGAGGTTGCTCCACTAAGATAAAAAGTGTTTGGTTATATATTAACAGGATAGTTACGGACATTCCAGGCACAACAGATGCCACATTTGGTAAGTGCTTAATTTCCCAGTGGCTTTCACTTTTTCTTCTTCAATATCTTTGTCCTTGAACCTGTCTATATATTGAACAGGAAAGGAGGAGGTGAAGTATGAAATGCCACGACCCAACATAGGGATCCATAGGTTTGTGTTCCTCCTTTTCAAGCAGAGGCGCAGAGGGACAGTGATGAAAACACCAACTTCAAGGGATCGCTTTAACACAAGAAAATTTGCGGATGAGAATGATCTTGGCCCTCCTGTGGCTGCTGTTTTTTTCAATGCTCAAAGGGAAACAGCTGCGAGAAGACGCTGAGCTTTAGCCAGAACGAGTACTATATATGAATATGTATTTTACCATGTTCTAATGAGACTAGTAGTGGACTAAGGTAGCAATAATAAGTTTAGGCTATGAAGGGAATTGGGTGTCTTTCTTATTAAACTAAGAATTGCCAAGCCTCAAAGAGTAACGTTGAGTCTCCCTCTTATTGTCGTTGATTGTTATTAATCTAATGTGATGTTTTCAAAGTTAAAATTATCTGTGAACTATATTAGATTGCTGGAAACCAGCTATCGATTGATATTTATTTTGGTAAATGTTGAGTAGCCTTGCATTTCAATTTTAAAATCTTGCATGTAATTACTGAAAATGATCATATCATAATTTAGAACTTCAATTATGGTTAATTTTTCATTTAGGTGTTTTAGAATAATTCTACAATAATGTCAGAATAATATAAAAAACAATATTGTGTACCAGACATTATTTAGAAAGTTCACTATATAAGAGAATTAAAAAAATTGTTAACTTTTACTTTCATTTATTGGGTATATGGATGACCTTATCTAAAGAAATACCATATCTTATAATACATATATTAAATATTAATTTTTAAAAATACTAACAAATAATTAATTCATTAAACTATATGGAAGCATGGATGATATAAAATAATCCATTATTATTAACAATCATGGATGAGATGAGAATTTTCTCCAATTGCTAGAGTAATATTTATGATGGTAAAAATAGAATGGAGGACAAACTGAACATATTCCTTTTTTCGTATATTAGAGATGAGAATTGTCTCCTTAACAATCATGGGATGAGAGTTGAGAGGTTGAGGAACTGCATAATATATGCAATGGTTAAGGGGGATTTTATGCTGAGTAGTAATAGTCAGGAGGAATTTTTTTATTATTTTAAATTTAATTTTTAAGTTTTTTAAGTTTTTATTTTAAGAAATAATTTTAAAAAATAAAAAATAAATGAAAAGAATTATTTTTATTTATTTTTAAATATTTTTGTTATAAAATCTTTTTTTATTTTTTTAAAAAATTTATAATTCTTTTAAATTATTTCTTAAAATAAAATTTTTTAAAATTAAAAAACAAAAAAAAATCAAATTTCAGAGTAGGGAGAAATCACCAATGGTTAAAATCAATTGTCACTTAACACCCTGCAACTTCTGCAACTTCAATGAGTACTTCACCAATAATGTGTCTCAGAACAAAGCTACTCAAAATGGGAATTTGAATTATTAAAAATAAAAATGTGCGTATTTTCATTAATTTATAAAAGGCCTTTCAACGTTGAGTAATTTATTTTTATTTTAAAAAATAATTTAAAATTTTTTTATAAATAATTTTTTTACTTTATTTTTTGGTTTATTTTTAAATATGTGTGTTATGAAATTTTTAAAATTTGTTTAAAGGCCTTGATAAAAGTCTAAACTGTAACATGTTGGAATTTGGATTTGAGCAATTGAAAAATTTTACTGACTATTAATCTCAGTACGTTATTTTTAGGGATAGTTTCGAAAAATATCTTTTTTAGTTTTTTATATTTGATTTAAAAAATAAAAAAATTAACAATTAGCAATATTTAAAATAAAAAGTAATCAATTTTTAAAACAAAAATATATTTTTTTATTAATTTTAAGTCTCAATTTTCTTATGATATTTTTCTTTTTATTTCACCTTCACTTTAAGGCATAACATTTGAATTGGGCCCCAATATGAAACTTTACTTAGTCTTAAAATGATTATAGCATTTAAATTAAATAATAAAATATTTTTATATAAAATATTTTATACTAATTGTTCAAATGCAATAAATTTTTTTATTTAAAAAATTAAACAAAAATGTTATTCATGAAAACAAAAAGAGTTATAAAATAAAATATACTTAATCTTTTTAAGATATTTATAAAATGACATCAGATATTTATAAAATGACATCACTCTTGAAAAATTAACATAATAAAATAACAACAATGTTATTCATAAATTATAACTTCTTATATTTTTAATTATATTTATTAATTTATTTAAAAAAAATAATAAAAAATAATATATGAAAGATAATATATAAAGATATTATAAAGATAATAATATTTTTTTAAAAAGTTAAAATTATATGATTCATTTTTAATAAAAAATAAAAATATTTAGGCTCTCGTCAAACGAAATGGATATGGTATCGGAGTTGTGCCAGGAGAGGAGCACAGTGTGGGAACTGAAAACCCGGTGCCAACATGACTCACTTAGCTGTTAACTATTTTTTTAATATTAATATTTTTAATTTTTAATATATTAATATATTATATTATAATTATTATTTTATATAAAATTAATAATTAAAAATATAAATATAAAAAAATAATATACAAATATCATTACTATTCTTCTAAATGTTTAAGGGTCAAAATTATTTTGTCACATCCATTCTGTCAGGGCAAAACAAAATTAATAATAAGTTCAATTAATTATGTCATATATTAATTTATTAAATGTTTAAATATAAAATTTTTATTTTAGAATAAGTTTATATCTTAATTAGTTGTATTTATCAAGGAATTAAATTTCGTATCATTTTAGTCAAAACGCACAAAAATTTTCGATTCATGCGAAACCTAAACGAAACGTCATTTCAATTTTGAAATAGCAACGAATCGTAAAATTTTAATTTATTTTTAATAAAAATCGATCGAAACATATCGAAATGAAAAAAAAAAGAAGAGGGATTATAATAATTTTTATTACTTTCATATGAGTTAGATTGATTATTGTGACCATGTGAAGAGACATTATCAATTTCTTCTTATATTATATCCATATTCTGTATATTTACCTCATAGACATTTTATTGTTAATTTATTCAAATTTCCTAATGATCATTGTTAATTATATACTATGTAATTTAAAACTTTAAATATAATATGTAATTTACATTAAGTTTTATATATATAACAATTATCAAAATTTATGAATATTAATTACATTAATATTATTTGAATGAGAATGTAATTATTCAATACTATATTATCTAATTATATATATTTATATTATTATTATTATGTTAAAATTTTTTATAATTAAAAAATATATTATTAAATTTTTTTTTTAAATTCTTCATTTACAAAAAATTTTTAAAATATTTTTGTTTCTTATATAATTAAAATGATACTTCAAAACCAAATATAATATCTTATTATTTGCTGTTTATAGAGACCCGTTTCTCCATGTGGGAAAAGCAGTACTTGGTCCCACTTTCCAATAAAAGCAGTGCTTTTTCTTCAATGAGAACTAATCTGACCTTTTTGATAAATAACAATTATATATATTTTTTTTTAAAAATGCAAAATAAAATACATTTTGTTATATATAAAAATTTATTATAAAAATAAATAATTTTTTTAAAAAATAAATTAAATTTGAAAAGAAATTAAATTTTAATTTTAATTTTTCTTTAAAAAAATAAAAAATAAGAGTTTGTTTCTTTTAAAAAAATTAAAAATTTTAATTTATTTTAAAATAAAAAATTAATAAATAAAAAAATATTATTTTATTTTTTAATTTAAAAATAACTTCTTATTATTACATTCAAATATAAAATAATTTTTATTTAAAAAATTCTTTCTAACTAAAATATAAAAAATATTTTTTATTAAACTCCAACAAACAGTCCCAACTCCCACGCGGATGAAACCTTTATTGTACGGTAAGAATGAGTTCCACACCAAATTTTGGTTAGCACCTGCACATTTTTACAATACCTTTTCTTTTTTTTTTTTAAATTAATTATATATATTATAATAATAATGTATATACAAGTGGATTAATTAATTTATTTGTGTAAAAGCATCCTAACTTCAATTTATAATTATAAATAATATATTAAGTGGTAAAGTTAAAATTAAAATTTGTAATATAATTCTTAAAAATATAATTTATAAATTGAGGATGAGATTTTTTTAAAAAAATAAATAAATTGATTCATTTTTTATTACATGTTTATTATAATATATATTTCAATATATTATTATAATATATATAATTAATTAATAAAGAAAAAAAAGGAGATGTGTGGTTCACCATCTCTACGATAAATGAACGTTGTACGGCTATCATCCCATCATGCGGGCGTAGTTTAACAAAACAAATAAAATTTGTTTTAATATCACAACAACAATTTCATAAAATATGATTATAAAATGGAGATTTCGTACAGGGCGATAGCACATATATAAAATATACTTTTTTTATACATTTTTTTAAGAAATAATTTTAAAAAAATAAAAAATTATAAAATTTTTAAATATTTGTGTTCTAATTTTTTTACTTTTTAAATTTTAGTTTATATTCTTTTAAATTATTTCTTAAAATAAATTATAAAATATATAAAACAGCGGCCCTACTCCCCCAAAGAATAGTAAGTGCCTTAAAATAAGTATATCTTGAATAAAATTATTATTTTCATTTTACTATATTCTCTTACTTGATATTTAATACTTTGCTACATAAATTTTTATTTATCATAATCAATTATCAAAGCATAATATTTCTCTACTGCTAATGAATTTTTTAATTAAATTATAAGCAGTAGGTACCGAAAATTTAGTGCAAGGGACACAATAACAAGAGGCGGGATATTCTTCAAAATGAAAAAAATTAGTGTTGACTAAATATTTATTTTAAAATGTCTTGAATTTTTACTATAGTGTTGCTCCCCCCTTTCCTATTTGTAAGTACATTTCTAATTCCCCAATCTCAAGCTTGGACTTGGATCAGAGAGGAGGCTCCAAGGGAGTTTAAATCCAATACTTTGGGCTCGTCGGCCCAAATCTCAGGCCCAAGAAGATAGCACTCACTTAGCAGATCGGCCCAGATATAAATATATGTAGTCAAGTCATCAAAAGTTCAAAGGGGTTATACTAGAAATTTCTTGATTGACTTCTTTCCTCCAAGTCTAATTAGACATTTCAAAGGGACCATTTTGAGAAAAAAAATGTCAAAGTATAAATGGTCCCTTTTAGTTTTACGAATAGACCCCTATGAATTCAATTATTAAAATTCAAATATTGAGAAAAAAATCTCTCAATATTGACAACTTAACTTGCTTACTAATTTAGTGCAAGTGCCACGTGGATGAAAGTTATCACTAAAATCCTTTCCAAAATGTACATGTTTAATTTCTATCAAAATAATAAGGAATCATTTTTTCTTAACGAGATCAATATTAATATAATATGTTTGGAAAAAAAATTAATTTAAATGGAATCAGTTGCAATTTGCTCTTCTTCATTTCCATAGATTGGTTGTAAATAAAATATCTACCCATCTGTTCCACCCCTCAAAGAACTTTTAGGTCTCTTTCTAGGTTTTTCAGTAAAAGAAAAGTAATAAATATGGGTGGCACCTGGAGTAGGGATACTCCCATAGGTTTACATTTTTTATATTTTTATATTTTGTTTATATTTTTTATTTTAAGAAATAATTTTAAAGAATATAAAAAAATTTAAAAAAAAGCAAATAAAAGAATTTTTTATTATTTGATTTATTTTTAAATACTTATCTTATAAAATCTTAATTTTTTTTAATTTTTTACATTATTTTTTAAAATAAAAATTATAAAAAAATAAATATATAAAAAAAATACAAACCTACTCTGAATTCCCACTCCGAGAGTATGATAGAAAACTCCTAAACATGGAAAAATACTTTGTGAATTTGAATAAAAATTCTTAGATTTGGCTTATAAATTTTTGTATAGATTAAGTTAATAATAAATGAGCACATAAGTAAGTGTTGATGCGCAGTGGCATCGCTTGGACGTTATTGTTAATTTTGTCCTCACGAAGCATTGGTTTGGGAGCGGCTCTCCAGGAATCGAACCCCTCTCCCTTTAGGGATCGCAAGGGTGATCCTGGTATCACTTGAGCTCAAGCCAATGTTTCACGGGGACAAATCAACAATAGCGTCCAGGCGATGCCACTGCGCATCAACAAAAACGCCGGCTTTTTTGTTGAGGACTGGGTCCTCCGCAATCCCGCTATTGTTATAACTCAAGTGGTACCAGGATCATCTTTGCGATCCCTAAAGGGGGAGGGGTTCGATTCCTGGGGAGCCGCCCTCATCGCGGGGACAATCTCAAGTGGTACCAGGATCACCCTTGCAATCCCTAAAGGGGGAGGGGTTCGATTCCTGGGGAGCCGCCCTCATTGCGGGGACAAATTAGCAATAACAAGATTGCGGAGGACCCGGTCCTCAACAGTAAGTGAGAGGAGATTATCAAGATTCAGTCATGTTGATGACTAACATGATCAAATCCTGTTAGCCATGGACAATTAGGATAGGCCAAGATATGTCTTCGGGATGGCAAAGGATAAAATGAGAACACCATTTTGACCTCTAAATAAATTGACTACGTGACAACCACCAATATAACCAGATCCTAACCTAATAATAGGTGATTAGATTTATTGGGACTCATCACTAATATGCTATGTAATTATTCATAATTAGTCTAATTTACATATATTTTATAAATAATTTCAAAGTAAGAATTTCTCCAATCTGGACATATACGCATCGTTTACAAGGAACTGGGTGGGAAGCCGCAGTTCCAAGTTTCCATTTCACATTAATTGAAGTAGGAATCACTTCTTTTAATTTATTTTTTTAATTCTAAGTTGGTAGTTACTTGAAAGGTTCATAGCAATGATGAAAGATATGGAAGTAGAGAGAGAGAGAGAGAGAGAGAGAGAGAGAGAGAGACCAAATGTTGGATCCAAATTCAATAGAGGCCAAGAGAATAGAACCAATTGAAGGGTTTGAACTTTGATTTCTTAAGCATTGGGTCTTCCCCTTGAAATGAATGATTCATGCATAGTTCTATGGTTGGTATTCTCCCATTAACTATATATCGCAACGACTCAAAACTGCCATAAGAAAAGAGAGTTCTCAAGGTCAATTGGGCAGCCATTAAGTGTTTGTAAAAGAGAAACTGCTACCTTGACCAATTAAGCAAATTAAATCATCAGAGTCATTAAAGTGTATAATTAAGTTAGACCCTTAATTTCTCACTAATAGTAATGTTGGAATGCCTTATAAGTATGCCACTAATTAATTCAATTCCTTGACCTACCACCGTGATGTAAGGTTATGATGTCAAATTCCACTGCCTAGCTTCCAACATTTTACTTTTATTCTTAATTAATTTCATAAATGTAAATATTCACAAACTATAATAAATTATTTTATAGTCATATCTTTTGTATATAAGTATTACAATTTTCAATGTACTTAAAATTATGTACATTAAAATAAATCTGATATGAAACTTATTAGAATTTTCCTAAACCCTATTATACATTTTTATGGGGAAAAATAAAGAGATAATTAAATGAAGCTCTATATATCCAATTATTTGTTTTGTCTATTGTCCATCCTTGAAGCCACACATCCAATTTAAATCCTATTATCGTTAATAATTTAATTGATCATATGCTTAATTACCTCTTAGGGATTTTTTTTTTTATAATGGAGACTTAATATTTCACTACAAGAAACAAGGAATTTTCTCACAAACACAAGGACCATAAAAAATTTCATGAAAAAATTTTACAAAAATCCATCTAACAAAATATACATGAAAAATACGAGTTATTTTTATAAGAAATTCTCACTAATTTTTTGTCTATACGCAAGAAAATAATTAATTTCTTGTAGTGTTTGATGTTTGCTGGTCATTAAGTTTATTGCCAAACGCTTTTTTTTGCCCTTTCCCTTTCTATATTAACATTTTAATATGTACATTTTCATGTTGGACACAAATAATTAATTAAAAAATCATAAAATTATGAAATTGGGTGATACCCTAATTATATTTCCCCCCCTCTAAATTAACCTCAAAAGGAAAAGAATCATATGAAAATGACTTGACATAGAATTCCAAAACGGGTAGCTTTAGCTATAATCCCAACCAAGTTGAAAAGAAAGGTTTGAGCAACCAGAGTCTTTCTGGATTTGATGGTTTATTGAAAACAGAAGGAACTTAATCATGACGGGAAGAAGCTGGAATATATATATATATATATATATATATATATATATATACACAATATCATTATTACCTGTTTGACCCCTTCATCTTTTAAACTTGTTTAGTCCAGGCAAAACACTAATTAATTTCCTCTCTTCTTTCCCCCTACATCGGCTCCACCAAGAACCAGTCCTTCAATTGCGGAGAACTTTTTTCAAAATCAACCAAAAAAATAGGCCACTACTTTATAATAACAAAGAAATAAACAGATAATTCTATCTAAGTGCTTTTATAGAGAATTGAAATTAACTTTAAGTCATGCATTCACCTTAGAATGGGATAACCTCTCATCTCCATTCCTAAAACTTTAGTTACAAGAAAAAAAGAAGAATAGACTATCGGGAACCTAAATTAGGTGAGTCTCACTCAGCCATCTCTTCTCTTTTTCTCCCTAAACTTTACTAGTAAATTTTATTGAGAACTTTAGAAGATCTAAATTTGCATTTTAAAAATATCAAATTTATAAAACAATATTTTATGATATTTATATTTTTTTTAATATCTCATTTCATTTTAATGGATTAAAATAGTATTTTAAAATAATAGAATGGTATTAATCAATAGAAAAATAAAATTTTATAAAATACTATTTTAGAATACGATATTTCTAAAGATATAAAAAATAATTTACTCATAAAACAAATTCAATTATTTTGCGTTGTAGGATTTCTAGCATATTAATTTAAAGCAGTAAAAAAATCTCTATATGTTTTCAATATTTGGGATTGAATATTTTCGGCCAAACAAAGACCAAGATTCATGTATACAGCATACCCATATTAAATATTAATTATGACCGTAATAAATAGTGAACTAGGAAAATTAAGCAGAAGAAAATATAAGAGATGTGTGTGTACATGGCCCTTGGGATATACGATTTATTTTGAATTATACAGTGAGGGTTATGAGTGGTGCATAAAATATTCATAATGCATGTAGCCAGATTTAATTTATTTAAAGTGGAAAGAAACAAGGAGTTTAATTATTTAAAATTTTTGTTTCAAATTTTCATTTATCTCTATATTAATCTTATTAATTTTATTATAAATATTTATATTTAAATATTATTATTAAAAAAGTAAATTATTGTTTAGTGCTTTTAGAAGTATCATATGTTAGATCAGATATGATATTTTGCTTTCATTTAACGTATTATTATGAGACACTTTTCTAATATGATTTAAGACTTTAGAAATAAAAGTAAATTTTATGAGATATTTTTTTTAAATATATTCTTGTTAGAACTACGAGACAAAGGAATATAAAGATGGAAAAGAGCCAAGATAATCTTTTTTATCCATCATCAATTTGAGAATGATCAGCCAGTAATTTCTTCTGTTGCTTTCCTCAGGAGTTAGGTTAGGTAAATGAAGTTAAAGTGACGACTGTGCTGCGGTTCATGCATATTTAGCAGTACAAATATGATCAAATCCCTCTTTTCACCATTCTTAGTCAAAAAGAAATCAATTAAAGAGACATTTTTTCGCAATATTAGAGCTTCTTGTGGTAATTATTTTACTTACTGTGCAAGAACGATTGGCAAAATTGTGAATTCTCAAGTCCCATGCACAGGACTTCACGGGATACTTTATATGAGGTTATCTCAAATAAATCTTGTCTTCAGAAATCAAAGAGAAAAGATGAATGAGCTTGAGCTTGAACTTGAGCTTGAGCTTGATCAATATCCAAATTCCTATAGCTAATCTTCCACATATCCAAGGTTGATAGGATGCTGCAGAAAAGAAAGCAAAAGCGTCATTTAGTTCTATCATAATCAGCAAAAGTTTGTCTACCACTAACCTTAACTTCAAATAAACTATAAATTTCCAAAAGGTGACAAATCATTTTAAAAAGTATTGTCACGGGACAAAAAGGAGCTCTCAAGTTAACCTACTACCATGCCCAGTTTGTATATATACTTAGCTAACCACTATTTTTCACTTGTCAAAATCTTCAATAAACATTTGAATTTTTCTTTTAGCATAGGACAGTTATTAGATATGACCTTAAATTGATTTCTGCCCTTTAATTAGTAGTAGTTACTTAGTCAATTAAAAGCTAGAAGATTGATCTTGATTGAAGAACTGAGATTTTATCCCTATCCCATCTTTCAGTTGAAGAACTGATCAGAGCATGTGCATACAAACGGGTGAGATTTTGATTGGTGACATGATATAAAGGATTATTTAATGAATGATTAGCTTTCTTGAAAGATATATAGACATATGATAGTAGTACTTAACAGTAAGAAAGAATTAATGAAAAATTTTCCCACTAAAATTTTAAAATAAAAAATACTGAAAATCCATTGCCAAAGAAGGCATACAATTAATTGGCACAAATTAATTTAGAACCTAATTAACCAAGAATATTCTGTATAGTATTCCATTATACTGGTATATATACTTGTCTGTGTATGAGCTTCATTATGGAGTACAACTATAGAGAAAGTGTGAAAAGGTTGAAAACGGTGGAAAAGGGAGACATGGTGATACTGATGGAGAATCATAGACAGTATCTATCAAAAACAAAAGGAAGGAGTTAAAAACAAAAAGATAAAAGAGCTAAGTGTTTTTGAATTTCCCTACCAAAGATCCATTCACAATATATTGTCAGATAGTAGCAAGTTTCACACAGGCCTGATCTGTGATTAGTTTCTGCTTAGCTTCAAAAGTTCCCAATACTTGTATAATTTGGAAGCCTGGCGTGGCTTTACTTATATATTTTTTTTTGTTAATACCCTATTCATTTGTAGATGACGGATATTTTCTTCATAAGCATATTCTAGCTTAAATATTCATGGTCGTGCATATAGTAAGGTACCCATCATGGGATTTGACAAAATAATCATAATATATATGTTCAAGTATGAAAACATTAATGTTATTATCTGAATTTCTGACCTGTCATGTCTCGTCTCATATATACATCATATTATACATTCAATTCACTAGTTAATATTTGTGACTCAAGCGCTTCTAATGTCCAAAAGTCTCATGTATATTCAGTTTTCGATGAGGATTATAGATTGACTTTCTAAACTTTCGGTTTGAATATTCAGAAGGTTAGATCATCCTTTTCAAATTTTGAACCGAATTTTTCTTCATTTTGAATAAATTAAATCCAAACAATATATTTGTTAAAAATTATATTGTATTTAGATCAGTATTTTATAACATTCATTATTATTTCTTGTATTTTAGATAATTTTAGATCAAGTATTAAAAATGAATATATTGAACTTTATAAGATCACGCCTGAATAAAAGTAACTCTATAATTAGAGAAGAAAAAAGAAAATGAAACAAGAAATTGTTTTGAAATATTACTTATTTTTAGCTGTTAATTTATATTAAAATTGAACTGGCAGCCATTATCTACCAACAATTAGCTGGCGTTATTTCTTGGCTTAAATTCTTGACATAGGGAAGTTAACCAACATGATGCATATTTAATAAGCACTAGATAACATTCTGTCTAGATTTTTGTTACTTCTTGTTTCATCTTCTATAATATATTTCTCCGTTTAGGTATTGACCAAATGCCGTCTTTGCTTTGATCTTTTTATTTCAGTTCACTTGGCTTATTGTCAATGTGTGAGAAAATGTGCATATGGGTCAAATTCCATTATAATTATAAATATAGAAGGGAAATGACCAACACAAATACGCTTCACATTATATCAAGACTATTCTAGGATTCTCTTCTACTAATTGGTGAGTCCAATCTTGCATGTCATTTTCTATCCCCCACCATTTTAGTCTCCTCTTTCTCTTTCCCAAAAGAAACAATTAAAGAGAAAAAAAGAAAGTAATGGTTAAAAAAGCTCCATAAAGACAAAGAAAGCCTCCTTTCAATAATCAAAGCTTATAAGTGCAGGCTTTCTCACATAAAGTCCGGATATAGCCCTTTCTGAGGAGAGAATTTCACTAACCCCAGAAACTCTCTCTGAAGAATATGGGTTTAAGGGAGTGCAATGTAGAAGACAAGAATCTATACTTTCATTATCCAACTTTCATTGAATGGCTCAAACCATCTTCCTCACTATCCTCCTCTTCTTCAGTATCGTCTTCTTCTTCTTCTTCTGTGACTCAACAGGATCTGGTCCCGGAGACTATCCAGTTTTTGCCCATTTTAAGTGGGCTGACCACGGGAAAGCCCTCGAAAGAGGAAGAAGTTGGAGTGCAAAAGGAGGTTTTTGGCGTAAAAGAAGAGAAGGTAGAGCAATTGACTGTGGCTTTACACATTGGGTTACCTAACACAGAAGATTCTGAGTCTGAGAAGAAGGTTCTTGATGTTAAAGAAGAAGGAGAAGAACCCGAGAAGAAAAACTTCCATGGCTGCTCTTTTAACCCGGAGAGAAGGTTTTGGATACCAACTCCTGCGCAGATCCTTATTGGTCCGATGCAGTTTGTTTGCTCCATATGCAGCAAGACCTTCAATAGGTATAACAACATGCAGGTTAGTTGGTTCTCAAATCTCAATTTTTCATGTATATAACTCTAGATTTCCACAACAACTATCTATTTGCTTCATAAATTAACTTGTTTACCAATATTATTGTCTAATTTTAAGTAAGAACTTAAGATCCAGAATGAAGCTTATAAAATGAAAGGAGAAAGTGGCAACTGAGAATTAATTAAGCAACTAACTATTATGTATTCTAATTTGAAACGAAGGTCATGCATGCTAATTTTCCATGTACACATAAACAACCTTAGTTGATCTATATAGACATAGAAGCATCGACAAATACCATTAAGATAATAGAATCGATCATCAAATCATCACTATAAGTTACGGAAAAAGAAATATTGATTTGTTTTATTTTTCTTTCCTTTTTCTTCTCTTTTTTGCTTCATTGAGTGTTTCAATTTTCAAGCTTTCTCACATAGGCGGGGAAGACCACACGCGTGCAATGAGCTACCTACCGTTTCAGAAGAAGATAATTTCAATAGCTACAATTAATATTCAATTATAACACTAAATGGACATTAATTTAGGGATTATCTAAAGGGAAAATACTTCTATTTTCATTTTGTACAGAACAAAACTATATATTTGCTAGTAGTTTCTTTGTATGGTTTGAGATAAAAAAAAATTAATCGAAGGTTGTATGTTTCAGGGGATGTATCTTCTTAATGTAGCATTTCAATTTTCTTCACAATCAAAGCATTAGACATCTCCTAGCTAGCGGGGTCTAGATGTGCATGACAAATATAATTGATAAATTTCTGTGTCCAAAGACAGAGTTTAATTTATTCAAGTACTATGCATCATCAACATTGAATTTGATTCCCTGCTGCTCTTTATTGACATCAACAAGAAGTAGATGTTTTAGATTCATGAACATCATCAAGAACAAAGTGATAATAATTTAGGCCTTGTTTGGTTTGATTTTTAAAAATTGTTTTTTAGTTTTTTTGTTCTGCGAAAACAAAAAAACTTGTTTGGGTAACTGTTTTCATCAGTTGTTTTTTAAAAACTATTTCCGAAAACAATTATTAGAAAACAAAAAAACAAAAATAATTTTTTTTGTATTTTGATTTGTTTTCGTCATATGTTTTTTAAAAAACACGAAAAATAACTGATGAAAAATAGTTTTAACCAAACAAATTTTTTGTTTTTTTGTTCTATAAAACTATTTTTTAGAGTTGTTTTAAAAAATATTTTAAAAAATAATAAAATAAAAACTATTTCAAACAGTCATTTTTTAATGTAGACCCTCTTCTTTTGCTTCTCACTTTAAGAAATTTGAACAAGATGGCCTACTTCCTCTCTTTTGCTTTCTTTGTTTCTTTTAGTGTAACGGCTCTTTTTGTTCCATAAGATTTCAAATAAAACTTAATCTCAAATAGGCAGTTTCTGCAGTTTCTTCCTTTCCTTGAGTTTGCCCTTCTGGGGCAGAGTCCCAGAAGGAAACATAGGGAAGGGACATATCAAACATGGAGTTCAAACCCACAAGGGCTCACTTGCTTATGTGACCTTTAGGCACAAGGACGATCCAGGTTAAGAGAAATATTCAAAACCTTCGGATTCTCCTTTAAGTGCATTTTCAAACTTGTTCAAATAGAGGGACAGCGGTAGCGGTAGTTTTTTGACGAGAATTTGACTAGTTAGACCCATCAATATTAAGGATGATTATCGTGACAATATGGCCACAGCTAAGCTAGGCCATATGAAGTCCATTTCTTGGTCATACATAGCAGGGTTGAGGAAATTCAACAACCGAGAAAATTTCGATCAATTTGAAAGGAACATGTCTAACTTTCCTAGTACTAATTAACTTTTTCCATTTGCAGATGCATATGTGGGGACATGGGTCCGAATTCAGAAAAGGACCAGACTCACTTAGAGGAACACAACCAGCTGCAATGCTGAGGCTACCATGTTATTGTTGTGCCCAGGGCTGCAAAAATAATATCAACCATCCAAGAGCAAAGCCACTGAAGGACTTCAGAACCCTCCAAACTCACTACAAAAGAAAGCATGGAACCAAACCATTTATGTGCAGAAAATGCGGGAAAACATTCGCAGTTAAAGGGGATTGGAGGACTCACGAGAAGAACTGTGGCAAGTTATGGTATTGCACTTGTGGTTCAGATTTCAAGCACAAAAGATCTCTCAAAGATCATATTAGATCATTTGGAAAAGGTCACAATCCTCATCCTTCTCTTGAAGGTTTTGATCAGGATGAGAAGGAATGCATTACTGGGTCCGAAGATGAACTTGCTCAAACATGAACATTAATTATCTAACACATGCAGCTTTGTTTTCTTCCATTATATAACTTGTCATTACGCTTGTGCTCGGTAACAAAAAATTCTCAAGGATTGCTGTGGCATGAATAGAGGGAGGGGTTTGCTACGGAGCACTTGCAGGGTGATGATGAGCTAGCTAGCTAGAAGGATATAGAGGTTTGAATCCGTTTGGTTTGTGGTTATTGAATTAATAAGATGGTTACCTCAAGTGATGAAGTAGATGAATTTTCTTCTGATAGCAGAAGAAAGTATAGGTGTTATTACTATGTTGAAGTATTTGTAACCTCCTCAATGGAGAAAATTTATCCGCTTCATTACTAAATGGTAATCCTCATTTAAGGACTTCACTGTTGTTAAAATCTTTGAAGACTTCGATTAGTTTGCTGTTATGGATTGTCTCTGGTAGATTACTAGCTAGCTATATTTAACATTTAACCTTCTTGAACAAGTCATTCTTCTAGCACTGAGTGTGTGAAACCAAAGACGGCTGGATATAAGGGGCGCGTTTATATTTATATTAAAGAAAGTTGAAAAGTTTTATCGATGTTATTTTATTGGAGAGACGTTTTTAGATGATCAGTTTATTGATTGAATGAGACCTTTCACACATTAACTAGTCAAAAATTCACATTCGAAAAGAGAAACGTTAGTGCAAAGAATCATTTATTAAGTAAAAGATGATATCACCCTATCTGGTCAAAGATTATAAATATAAGAGTGGGTAATGTATGCCTATTGGGATGGACATTTCTTTATCAAATAGATGAAGAATTGATCTAAGAAGTAGGAGAATGGCATGTTACAAATACAAAAATTACGATATGATAAAATTTCAAATATTCAAATAGACTTTGAAATAATTTCATTTTTAAAATGTGCGTGGTTTATAAAGGGATTAATTGAAAGATATGATTGATTAAGTAGGAATTAGCAAGTTTTTTAAATGTAGAAGCAGTGGTGAGATATAGGATGGTTTTATCAGAGCTGCCCCCATTTTCAAAGGCAAAGTGGGAGGCCATTGAGACTTGAGAGTCCATTCTGGAGGGCTAGCTAGCACCTGTTCACCACACCAAATCATCCACCAACATCAAGCAGAATTGATTAGGATATATAATAACTCTTGTTGTCTCACGCTTTATTAGATGATCTACTAATAAGAAATTGAAACTCCCAAAATCGTGATTATGAAAGTGTGTGTTTGAAAAAGAGATAATGTGTTACTTACATTAATACAAGGACTTGCTTTTGTGAAAGATGATATGGCGATGCTGAATACACGTGAGGAATAGAGAAAAAGAGAGAATAAAAATTAAAGGGTTTGAAAATAGGGTCTTTACTCTTTAGGTAGGCTTGACCAAAGCAAAAAGTAGTAGAAAAAAAGGGGGAGAGGGTGTATTTGGTCTTTGAAGATAAGGGACCTCCACCATGCTTTGTCGGGTAAGATAACGTTATAGGCGGGAAAAGATCACAACCACCATCTTTAGCTGCACTGATTTAGCCAACTAAACAAGCTACATGCTTTCATATTCAAAATTCTATTTTAGTTGAGATATGTGTTAGATATATAGTCATTATTTTTATTATAAAAATATATATAAATCTTATTTGAATGTTAAAAAATATTATAGCTTGATTTAATTTAAATTTGTCTATTATTGATTATAAAAAAATTTTAAAAATTATTTAATATATTTGAATATTTAAATTTGTCTATTATTAATTATAAAAAGGTTTTTAAAAATTATTCAATGTGCTTTTATTTTTTTTCTATATCAATATTACTAAGAGGTAATAAATAAATGAATAATTTGAGTTTCATAAATATATTTTAAAAAATATTTTAGACATATAAATTATTTATGATGGTTAAATTTAAAATTGAGCTAAATTATATATATATATTTTTTAACTTTTAAAGAAGGTCTGTGTATATTTTTATAATAGATATGATGGTTTTGTAATTAAGACATCTCAGGAAAAATGAAAGATAATTTATTCTAAATATTATAAAATTGGATTTGGTCTCAACTTTAAATTCACTATCACCTTGTTTTTCTATTTATATATATATATATATATTAAAATTTTAAATTTTAAATTAAGAAAATGAATTTATTAAACAATATTGAACTATTCAAAACCAAATTTGAACCTATGAGAATTGTATGTTATTATGAAAAGTGAGAGCCTAAATTCAACATGACTCAGTTTTTAATAGTGTTCTAAAAATCGGATCAGACCGGTTGGTCTGACTGCCATAGGACCAGTCCGGATAACCCCCTAAACTGGGGCAGCAAAAAATCGGTAGAAAACTGGTGATCCGGTGTTGAACCGTTAAAAACCTGGTGAACCAGGCAGGTCACCAGTTCAACCGGTTTTTGAATTTTTTCCTAATAATTTGTGTTGCAGAGATCCGAATAAGATGAAGAAGAAGAATAAAAAGAAAAGATGTATCAAAATTATGATTAAACATACCAGGAACAACAAAAATAACTAAAAATAATAATATCAATGTTCAATCTTCAGAACCTAACTCAAATATACATAAAAAAATTTTTTTGAACTATGTAGATTGTAGAACACCAAAGTGGACAATTATAAATTTATTTTAATTGTGATGAAATTATTTAATGTATTTCAAATATATTAGTATTTATTAGTTGATTATAATTAAAATATATATTTTTTAATTTATACTGGTTTGACCCCAGTTGAATCAATAATCTGTGACCCACTGTCTTCACCGATTCAATGACCAGTCCGATTTTCTGAACATTAATTTTTACTCATTTTAGCTTAGGTTAATGAGGCTATGGGGTTTTGCTTAAGAATGGAACCAAAGATCTTTTATACTGAGCTCAAGTTTATTAATTGAGTTCATCTTTATTGGTAGATATTTATTAATTGTAGTGTTGAAACAACTAATCTATATCTCTTGATTTAAAAAAATTATTTTTCACATTTTATATAATTTATTTCTTTTCATATATAAACTAATGCATTAAAAACATGAAATGATATATGATTTAAGTTAAAATGTAATTCTGGATATCTAATTTTTTTAATTTTTTGTTTATTTTTTTAATCGAGTCCAAATTTAACAAGACGATAAATGGATAAAAGGTTGGTTTAGATGAGATTTTTAGAAAAAAAAATAAATTTAGAGTCAAAGTGATTATTTTGATGAGTTTTTGAAAAAAATAGAAACACCAAAAAAAAATATTTGCGATAAATGAAAGAGAAAAAAAATGATTGGTCATTTTTTAATAAAAATTTTTGGACAAAAATATCATTTTAACAATATTTTTTAATTACTGTATCTAAATACAAAATATCTTTTACTTTTAGGAAACATTCGATACCCGAAATGTTTTATTACTCAAACACCCCTATGATAGTACCCTAAAATAAAAAAAAATGATCAAAGTCATTACTTATTAGTAGAAAACCCCCAAATCAAAACAAAGTCTTCTTGTCGACAACTACTGTGGTTCTCCATCCATGCTTTGCACCTCTTCTCGTCGGCAACCACCGTCAAACTTTTCCATCCTCAAGTCACGTTCTCTCGCTAATAACTACCGTCATGCTTCTACATTTATTAAATATAATTATTTTTATATTTAATAAATGTAATTTATTAAAATTAATTAATATAATAATATAAAATTTATTATAAAATATTTATAATGTTGAAATTATTTTGGTATATATATTATTTTACTTAATTTTTTTAACTTAATTAAAATGTATTTTTGTAAAATTTACTTATATTTCTGGGAATATGTTACATGAAATAAATATAAGAATTTGAATGTTGCATTCTATTTCTAAAAAAATTAGGTGGTAACCAATCATATTTTTTAAAGTTTTTTAAAATTTCATTTTAAGAATAAAACATTCCTAAAATGTAACTTTTCAATATTTAAAATATTTTTGATATCAAAACCTCCCTTAATAAATTTTTTTTAATTGAAATACATTTTATAAAATACTTTTTTTGGATCCAAACCTCTCATAAACTTTAGTTGCTGATCTAGGAAGAAAATAGTAACATAGTTGCTGATGTTGTAGGAATTTGCCACGTTAACATATTTCTGTATATGTCATATGTCAAATTCTTCCGTGAAACTCAACAAGTTTTTTTTTTCTCTTAAAATTTAAAAAATTAAAAATTGTTTAGAACGTAATCCAATAAAATTAAATTTTCAAGAGAAAATTTTGAGAAAACCTGAACTGTATTTTTACCTTCTCAAATATAAATGGATTAAGATACAATAACGCAAATGTTATATATAAGCAACATGCATGAAAAATATAGATATAAATATTTTACATATAATACTTAAATTGTGACAATAAAGGTGTATGATTTGTTGCAGTACTATAGTATTTATGTGAAATAGTACACCTAAAATACTAAAATTAGAGGATATGTTTTTTTTTGTATAAATATTATCTTAAAGTTAATTTTGAACTAATATATTTTATTTCTATTTTTGATCAATTGAATTTTATATTATATACTCAGGATATAAAAGAGTCTACTGGTTTGATATTGAATATTGATATGATATTTTAATAAATATACATTTTTAAGAATAACATATTAAACATGAGTATTCAAAATTATCTCTCAAAAAGCCTTGCTTATAGTTACTGTTACGGACAAGGGCCCAGATGACCCGCTAGGTAATTTGCCAACGCAGGCTACAGCTGATGGTATTTATCCAGCCCAATAGCGAAGGGCCAACAATTTCTGATTCCCTCTGTGTACATAATCACATTAAGCTCAATCACAGTCCGGCCCAATTCATATGGCTCATGGCCCAGCTGGATACAAGGAAAGAATGTCCCTCTTCACTCACCACATTTATCGGTATGCCATTCGGCTCTCCTATAAATACCCCCTCAGATAAATATGCAGGATTTTTGACTCTCAGCATTTATTATTCTTCTAACTCAAATAAGTCTGACTTTACTATAAGAGTTCGAGTATCCCTTATCGTGCCCCTAGCTCAAGTGCTTTATTTTGCACGACCTACTATAGGATAGATCCAAATAGCTGACCCAACCTTCATTTGAGTGACATCAATCCATTCTACTCGACTTCAATATAGGCATCGATACTTTGCTCATTGGCTAGGGCCTCCTTGGGCCTAATAATTTTTTTTAGAAAAAAGTGAGGATCCAAATATTCAATCTTAAAGTGTAACTTGAGCTATACTTTATAGATAAAAGGATTTTTACAATTAAGACGAAAAAAAAACTCAATTTCTGATTCTCTCTGTGTACATAATCACATTAAGCTCAATTACAGTCCGGCCCAATTCATATGGCTCATGGCCCAGCTGGATACAAGGAAAGAATGTCCTTCTTCACTCACCACATTTACCGGTATGCCATTCAGCTCTCCTATAAATACCCCCTCGGATAAATATGCAGGATTTTTGACTCTCAGCATTTATTATTCTTCTAACTCAAATAAGTCTGACTTTACTATAAGAGTTCGAGTATCCCTTATCGTGCCCCTAGCTCAAGTGCTTTATTTTGCACGACCTACTATAGGATAGATCCAAATAGCTGACCCAACCTTCATTTGAGTGACATCAATCCATTCTACTCGACTTCAATATAGGCATCGATACTTTGCTCATTGGCTAGGGCCTCCTTGGGCCTAATAATTTTTTTTTAGAAAAAAGTGAGGATCCAAATATTCAATCTTAAAGTGCAACTTGAACTATACTTTATAGATAAAAGGATTTTTACAATTAAGACGAACAAAAAAACTCAAGTCTTACATAAGTGTATGTATCACGTGTAGTCACTATGAATGGTCATATGGCGTGACCCATAGGCAAATGGCATGGTGCACGCCATCGTGGCCATGCATAGTGACTACATCCGATATAATTACTGCACCAAATTTGAGTCATTTGCATAAGGTTCCCCTTAAGGTCATAAGCCATATTCAGATTTAACCTGTTATATTTTACTTACTAGATAATTGAAAAAAAAGTTAAACCTTATGAACTAATTATCAGATTGTTTATGCTGCATTAATAACTACCTTTTTTGTCTGTTGGCGTTTAGCTAATGTGGTTTTGTTTAGGCAAAAAACATTGCACTATTGGAAAACAAACAACTATACATTAAAAAGCACGAAGGTGGCAAAATCTATATAATTGGTAGTGTGCTATTTGTTCTCCGAATTTGTCAAGGTGCTTTTGTCAAGGAGCAACTTGTTTGGTGACGCATCTAAAGTTGCACTAGCCATGTGAGTATGGTAATAGCTTTAGTCAACATCTGCTTGTTACAGCTTTGTGTTCATCGTTGTTGGTAAGATTCAAAATAGTCCATGGTGCCTCAGAATAATAGCATAGGAGAAAAATAAATTTTATGAAATACTATTCTAAAATATAATATTTCTGAAAATACATGAATAAAATTATCCCAAAAGAAAATGATCAGATAATAAAAACCGAATACCTTGGCTTTTAATTTTCACCTTCAAATTTTAGAAGAAGATGGGTTTTATGGATGACAAAATTTCTACCTCCAGTGGACAAAAAGATACTGGGGAGCGGGTTATTGAATCAATATCAGCACAAGTACATAATTTCTACCTCCATACTTGTTTTTACAATAAGGAAAGAAAAGCATATTGAGATGCCATTTATTTGTGTTCAGTATAATTTGGTGTGTGGTTGCAACTCAAGCTTCATGTCCTGGAAGGAGAGGAGTGAACAAGGTGGGAAGATATTTTAGGATATTGTACAACTGTGCCACTGCCACCAGGGGCGAGGACT
This sequence comes from Ceratonia siliqua, assembly GCA_034509205.1. Classification (NCBI taxonomy): domain Eukaryota; kingdom Viridiplantae; phylum Streptophyta; class Magnoliopsida; order Fabales; family Fabaceae; genus Ceratonia; species Ceratonia siliqua. The sequence goes on from JASKGM010000009.1 coordinate 5,736,490, forward strand.
GAATGAATAACCTCAAGAAAAATTACAATTTAAGTTCGCAAAGACATTCATATGATAACTACCTAATTTATTAATGTTTACTTAGGGCAGCTACTGGGTCATGCAGCTGATTATGGTGCCAGAGAATCGTTGGATCTGTACTACAAGTCTACCAGAAAGGAAGAGTTGATGATGATCCAAATGCTGAGGAAAGACGAGAGCGGGACAGTGTGGACAATGCTCTGAAATAGTTTAGACTTTTTGAGGCAATAATTGGTAATGAATTAGGAACTTGGGAAAGAGAGAAGTTCCAGAAGAAGCCATTAAGGTTTTAACCCATTGACATGGTACATTTTGATTCCCTTCCATAAATTATAAATCTAAACAAGCCCTTTTGGGTAACTAAGACAGTTCTGTTGAAGTTAGATACAGGGCACTAGGTCTTCGGCAACAGGGGGCAGCAGTAACACACTGTAAACTTGTTTGGTGATCTAATAAGGTTTTGTGCAGCCCGGAGTTGTGTAAGTACGAACTATTTCTGAATACTACCATATTTGACTTCTAGTTAGAAGATCAGAAATAACCTACAATCACATTTAATAGAGGTATTTGTTCATGGAGATGGGTTACGACTCTCCTGACTTTCCAATAGGCATGGTTACAAATCTTCACCTGAAAAGATGTACGTAGGCAACACTTTCTTTTTCCTCTATCTATAATGTCTTCTTCCACAAAGACTGATATCACCTTCCACAAGGTGAGGGAGTTCTAGAATTCATAGAGAAGGTGAAATCAATGAAAGAGACTGGGCCAAAGGCTGAAGCTGCTCGGACAGTTTTTAGCCAAAGATAGTTTACTCTGATACACTGCACAAGGCCTTTTATTTTCAGAGATTATCAGGAAATTGCAGATCATGTAAGACCAATAAGCCACCTTTATATCATGTAGAGCAGAAATTTAGATTAGTCCAACTACTAATATTGAGGACTAAATTTTGTCCTAATATTCCTAGTCCTAATATTGAGTCGCTATCAAACACATACAAGAAATTGGTTGCTCAATTTCTCCATAGTAGAAAAATTCTACTGATAATCACGAAATACCTGGAGAAAACTTAGAAAACCCCCCAAAGTTAGGGACATTGAGATTAATTAAGAACCTTCTTTTCTGTGTGTTCGACAAACAATGCACAAGTGCTCTTCAGCAATGGAAGAATTGGCACAACAACCTATTTTCTTTGAACCCTTTTAGGTGTAAGCTTTACAACCAATTGATTTTTCTATAAAGGCTTGACGTATTCGATCTGCAGTTTCCCTATGTAATCCGAATGTTGCTGCACAGAAAATTAACTAAAATATTATTAAGCAAGAACTATAAATATTTAATACCTCATGGTAACATATCTTTTCTTTCTGTGAGCGAAAATTTTCCCAGTTGGCGTCTTTAATAAGCATTGCACAGATGGTAAGCTACTATGAATTATGAAACATATCTTGGTGGAATGCACTCCAGATGGCAAAACGTACTGCAAAAATATAAATGGAATAAGCATGTTGTAAGATGCAATTTGCAAAGTCATCAAGAGCATAAAGACTTGCATCAGAAGTGCACTCAAAATGGGCGAGGGAGATCTAAATTGTTCAGTTTTCTCTCCTTAAGTTTTGCCAAGGTGTTTGAATGTCGCAATCCAGTTTCTGATCAAATGTTTCTTGTTTAGGTTCTGCACCATTAAAAGCCACATCTAAACGCAGTGGGCAGCAAGCACTTAAAGGCCCTCCTATTATTGTCTCTCAAGGATAAAATCGGCAGAAGATGATGTTAATCCCTTGGTTGTGGGGGAACTTCAAGCAAATCATTTTGTTCGATTTGAATATGTAGACAAGACTTTTGAAGAGCAGTATGGCTTCCAAGTTCAAGAGCATTTCATATACAGTTATGAAGCTATCATACTCAGTGAGCCAAAATCACCCCCTTTAAATATAATCCCAGAACAGAATCAGACTATACAAATCATAGAAAGCATGCTTAACCCTTTAAGGGTCAAACTTGTATTGGTTTAACCAAAATTTACACTTAACTGTTGATTGAGGCTAGTTTTGGCAGTACAAGTTCAGAATAAAAAATGAATCTTCAATCAGTATTAGTTTCCACACTATCTGTGCATTTCGCAAGAATTACAAGAAGAAAACAATTCAGATGTGAATGATGAAGAAAGAAGTTGAATATTCCACCACTCAATCAGTATAGGTCATTGATACATGACAACGGGAGGAATCTTGAATTTGTCCGAGAGAAAAGGTATAGCCCTGTGACCAGCGACCAGGTCATGGTAAAACGCATATTCTGCCTCATAGTCATGCAAATGAAGCTCAGCCTTCTGGTTGGTGTGATAATGATGTCTAGCCGAAGCCGACTTGCCAAACCCAAATATGCTGACTTTATCACAGATTCCCAAAGCTAACATAACAGCCTGCATACCAGAAGAGTAATGAAATAGAGCACCCTCATGAGCAGAGCTCCATTCTTCCAAAGCCTTCCCTGTCTCCTCCACAAACCGCTTCAAAGAGTAGTACTTCACAATCCGAGTACACAACACATCAAACCGTGGATCAGTAACCAACAGAGGGGCTTTGTGAGACGAATTGCAGACTGTGTAATCCAAGAAATGAGCTGGTTGGCAAATGTACATAACCATTGGCACATTAGCTCCATATGGGTGGCAATAGCACCCTCCCCTCCTCGCACATAAATGCACAATGTTGCTATTTACAAACGAAATGCTAGTTTTAGACCCCACTTTCTTCTCAAACTTCTCAACCCTTGCATTGTTCAATCGGATAACTACCTCATGGCCATCAATAAGCTCCCCATAATCTCTGTTCAGTAAAATGCCACTATTGCCCACCACCGCACACGACGAATATCGCTGGTCAGAACCCACCAATCCTTTGTGCCTATCAATTGGAAGCTTCACTAGACGTGTCAATTCGGACATAATACCAGGCTGAAACCTCTTCTTCCGGGCCCAATCGTTCAAAACCTTTCGAAAATCTAACCAATATCTATAAAACAAAGGAGACCGCAACGTCGCTGGGATGTTCCTTGAGTCCTTATCGGTGACATCATGGTGAATGAATCTACGCCAAGAAACAAACGTGCGGTGACGGGCTTGACTGCCAAAGTTGCCATCCAAAACCTGCTGAATTTCTTGCTTCGATTTTTCTTCTCCAATGTCGATGGCAGCGTATTTTAGCAGCGTCGCGTTAAACGCTGGTGCTGGAACTTGAACCAATACTCTGCTCTCCAGCTCAATAGACACTAAACCCCTGCCAACAATGGCTCTGCAGCTGAGAGTGGCGACGAACACAATGACAAGCAAAACTCCAAACAGCGGACGAACCGAGCGTTTCATTGGTAAGGCGTACTTAACGGAGCAATTCGTGTATATTGCTAAATGTGGCGATAAATGAGAGATCTTGAAGTTGAGTGCATCAGATCCATCTTTGTCTTCGAGAGCATTAAGCATCCGAAATGAATCAAGTGAAGAAGACAAAGCGAGATCTCTCGGAGGAATTTGCGAGGGAAACTGCTATGAACTGCATAGGAAACAGACGGTTGATTCTAGGTTTTGGTCAAAAAGAGGGTCTCTTAACATTGGAGGAGATTGAACATAAATACTAGCAAATAAGAATAGCTAAGGGCTGAAACGTGCGGTAGGACAAAAATCTTCAAATAGAAGTTGAGAGTAAAAAAAAATTAACAACAAGCTGCAAGGTCTTGCCTATGCAGAAGGATCATCAAGAAGCTATGAAAAACCCAACAAAAATAAAAATTGAATTGAGCGCCATCTTAAGCAGTGAAAAATCTCAAAGGGGTATATAAAAAACGGATAAACAATTCATTGTAGCTGTACAAATTGATCATTGAGTGCATATAGGCCTCGAAAATAAACGTGGGTTCAGCCAAAAACATGAAAACTTGGTTGCAATTTCAAACCCAGTAAGCCAAAAAGGAAGCTTGAAACTTATAGCTTAAGCGAAACGGGAAAGATGGGAAATGAAAAGCCGCAACTAGGCAGATATTCGAAGGCACAGAGATAGAGAAACAAACCCTAATATATAGGGAATAATATTATGCGTGCGTTTAGTGTGTTGCGTGGGGAACGCATTGGGTGAGGGAATGCAGTTAAGAGGCCATTAAAAATGCATGCTTTCTGATTGCAAGCGACAGTGGGTTGTTCGGGGGGCTTGCCAGGCCCCGATAGTGGAGGGGAGAGGGGAATGATATTGTGCTTTGCAGGAAGATGATGATGCAGAGCAGGGGATTTGGATTAGGGTAAACATGGATATATGGTGATGAATGTGATAGATAAGATTTAGCAGACGATCACTGAATTTCTATTTCTAATTTTTGCAATCTTACTAAATTTGTTGTTTGAAAAACAAGTTCCGTCACTCAGTGCACTAAATTTACCTTTAGATGACACCAATCTTTAAGGTAAGATGAGCTGGTTGTTTCTATTTTCCTTCCCTTATTTGCTGAGTATCAAGTAGGCAATTATGAGATTGGGAATGGAAACATCAAATCTTCTTGTGTGATTTGCAGAGAGATTATGTGAAATTTGATAATTTTCTAATAAAAAATAATTTATCAGAGATGAGAAAAGATATTAATTATCTTTAGGTTAAAATTATAAATCATAAATTATTTACATTAATTATAGTAATATAAAATAATTTGACAATTATTAATATCTGAAAGACTTTACTAAATTTGTGTTACAGTAAATTTTATTGGTTTGCTTTTATTGTTTTGATCACGGTCTCATTATGCATATTATTCACCAAAATTAAAACAATTTTATGTGTGATCTTAATTTTATTTTCAATTTAAATGACACCTTTAGATATTAGGGTTTAAAGAAAAAGTATAGCTATAATCGATAGGAATCTTAACTTGGTAGAGCAAGATTCTTAATGTCACTTTCTCTTTTCTCACCATTTGAAAATGACTTGGAGTTTTTTTCTACTAAGATGGTCCACATCCCAAAATATTATTTACAAAGAGCTAATTAAGTCCACTAGTTTAAAAGTATTTTAAATAATTTATCTCTTCCTTTTTGTCAAAGACGTATTATCTATGCCAAAATTAGAAATTTCACATATAAATTTGTTTGGAGATTAGTTTTAGAAAATAAACAAAGTCAAAATTTATATGAAACATGTCACGTTTACTTATATTATTAAATCAATCTCTGGGATTATATCCAAATCCCTTCACTTGACAAATTTTATTTAGTTTTTAAATATATTTTTTAATTTTAATTTGTGTGTTTTGTATAAGCAGATAGCTTGGATATGGAAAAAAAATTGTGGAATAAATGTGAAGAATGTTCTTCTTATAAAATTTAATTTTTATAAATTTTATAACAAAATTTAATCAGTAATCATTACTTATCTCATCTTCGTTATATTATTTTATGATTTATTAATATTTTTTATAAGAATTAAATTTAAAAAAAAAACGTTGGTTTTAACAGAGAGGAGGAGGCGTCTTTTTTCGTACCAAAAGTCTCTCTCAGTGTTGTTGAATTGAATTTGTACTTTCTTTAATTGGTTTATGACTTAAATAAAACTTTAGTATTTTATGAATATTAACAAATGTATATATTTATGATTGAGAAAGTAAAGAGTAGCAAAAAGTTTAATTCGCTTCATATATATATAAGAAACGTTTTGTATTTAAAGATAATTTTATTTGTGTTTTTATAAAAATATTTTTAAATAAAAAATAGTATTTTAATATTTTAATATTTTATTATCTCAATTAATTCAAGAAAAGATAAAATCTGAAGACACATCATTTTAATTTTAGGTATTTTTAAAAACATTAAAAAATTTATTAAACTCATTATGCTATTATAAGTATTTATATGCATAATGTTTTATTAAATAATTATTTATTATTTTATATTAAATCAACAATACAAATATTTTATCTTTCATAGTTTGAAAAAATAATATTTTTATATGGTTATCTCTATAATTTTTATATTTATTTCATCATTATTAATTTAATATTTTTATAGTAATTTATATGTAAAAGTATAAAAAAATATGAATTTGATTTTGTAAAAATATTACAACTTTCAGAAAACCAAATAGAAAACTACAAATGTTTGTTTGGGTAATGACAGAGGCAGATTCAATTTTTTTAATCATTTTTAGTCATTTTCTATATAAATAATTATGATAATTTTAACACACACAAAAAAAAAAAATGCTTACACTCATTGTGACCGTAGATGACTATTGATTTTCATATGATTTGAGTTTGGATTATTTTTATAAAATTTTATGTAATTTATATCAATAACTCATTTTATTTATTAACCATTTTTCGTCATGACATCTTTATTTTTCTTCTCATTTATGAAAAAAATTTATAATTATAACTATTTAAAAAATATTTGAATAAAGAGTGATGGAAGAATGTTAAAATGGGACTACGCAATGCTTGTTGACTTGTGTATAAATTGTATCTATAGGAATTTCTTAACTTGTAAAAACCAATTTTCAAAGTAAAATAATATGATATAGAATTATGAAGAACAAATACATAATTAGACATTTATTAAATTCATTCAATTTACATAACCCAACCACGTAAGGACAAGGCTCCCGACCCACCCACCATCAACCAACCGCCAACTTACCCGATCCATCACGCCCAATGACTCCAATGAGCCGAGAGACCGACCCAGATTTCAGATCCGAACAATTTTCCCCCAAATAATCACAAACACGAAATGACCATAATACCCATGCTCAGATCTTTTCGAGCTTCTCAGCCTTCACTACTGGATTGGCCTTCGCGATCTGCTCCCTACCCAACATCTTGAAGTCGAACTCGCACCCATGCTGTTCCGGGTAACGGTGGGACCCGCAAAATGTCAACCCGCACCGGCAATTGAATCCCGTGAGCCCCACGCGCCGCCTGCAAGTCATGCATCTGTTCGGCTGTGCCTGAGGCTGCGTCGGGGATGCACTCTTCTCCTCATCCTCGACACGGGGCGGATCAGCCGCCACAGAAGACGAGGGAACGGCCACTAGTTCTGGCGACGAAAAAGATGGTTCCGATGTCGTCGTCGTCATAGACGGATGGACTAGGGATTGGTTGAGAACCAGCTTCGCCGCCGAGGATTGTTTTTCGTTGACCTGTAAATCTCGGTAGCATTTGGAACATAGATTTTGCGTCGCCGGGCTTCCAAAGAAGCCACAGTTGTTTACGCATAGGCGTGGAGCTTGGCATCTATGTTCTTCCGCCATTTTCTTTGATCGTCTTTCTTCTAATCTCCCCGAGGGATCTCACGATCTGCAAAAGAAAACGCCAAACAACGTCAATCGTCAATCATTAGATTTATACGCGAAGAAAGAAGATAAAAAGGAAGGATCAGAACTGTTTTTTTCCACAGAAAGATCTGATGAAATTAGGAGACAACAATTATTCAAAGGAACCAGGGAAAATCGATTTCGTAAGAATGATTACCGTTTGGATAAGGAAAAGCGCCGATGCAGAGATTAGGGAAGTTGAATTGCTAAAAGGGGAAATCAAATGAATCTAAGATTTTCCGTCGGGGTGGGTAAGAGAGATGGAAAATCGAAGATAAAAAAGGGGGTTGTGCGTGCTTGACTTTGGAAGGAAAACAAAGAAGGGAATCTCCAATAATATAAATTTGAAGGAAAGGGTCCAAAGAAAAGCACCTCCCCACAAACAGAAGGGGCGGTGTGCTTGGATTCCTGGTCCTCTAAGAAAATTCCATACACCTTCTCTCTGTAATTTTCTATTAATTTTCTCTCCTCCTTAATTAATTTTCTTTCCTTTTCTCTTTTCTACCAAACAACTACAGCTACAGCGCCACCACTGACCACGTCTATTATTATGCGTTCGACAGACGGTTTTTAATGCTTCTCTTGGTGTCCTGGGCCATGAATATCGTCTGGAAGCCGTTCAAGCCACGCCACGCTCTCTCTCTCTCTCTCTCTCTCAAATTTTAAATATTACTCCGTGTTTTATTTATTTAAAACAATAATTATCACTCCAATTTGGACCGTTCGAAACTATACGGTGCGGATAAAGGCCGAGTTACCAATCAAAGCTACAGACTCGTTCTTGGCCGTCGATTAATTTGCATCTATTTTTTGTTTTCCTGCTGAAACCATAGCGTTTCACTGTTTATCGTGGTACAGTCCCCTGAAATTGACACATCTGAAATTGTTCGCCGGAAAATGGAGATTAAACAGTAACATTATTGTAAACCGTGAGGAACAACACGTAAGATTATTTAACATAATGTATTTATTTATTTATTTTTAAATAATTATTTATTTTTAATTTATATATAAATAAAATTTAATTATATTTATATACGAGTAAAATGAAATCATATATCATTATTGAATAAAATTAAATAAATAATTATAATTATAATAATATTATATTATTTACACATATTATAACTTTTTATATTATTTTAATATGTATTGGATCGTTATAATTTAAGATAAAAAATATTTTGAAATACATGTTAATAAAAAAAATTTAATCAATTATTTAATACATGTTAAATGACTAATTATACAAAATTTTAATCCTTTATTTGCTAACATAAACCTAACAAGGATGCTCTGAAATTAAACTCTGAATCTCCAACACATAACAAGAAGATAATTTATGTCATAAACACATGTTAGCATGTTGCATTTTAAAACTACCACATCGAGTAGTTAATTTTTGGTTTACATTATATTTATTATTAATATAATTGAAAGTCGGCAAGATTTGTTCTTAAGTATGAATATACGACTAGTTAAATTATTACAATTGGTCTTGAAATTTATATTTATGGAAAAGTAATTAAATATTATTTGATAATTCGTTTTGCCGCAGACACAAGAATTTGGTTCAAATTTCATTTTACAAGGAAGGGTTTGAAGGATAAATGTGACCTTTCATTATGTAACCCACACCATTAAAAATAAGAATTCTTTGGGCCCATTTCGAGATATGCAGCCCAATAACCATATTTTGGGCAATGATGAAATATTTATTGGGCTACGATGTGGACCTCCTTGTAATGTTCAAGATGGTTGTTTGCTCTCAGTCGCGGGCAATGTTAAGTAACTGTAAACGTCTATAACCGAACTTTGACGATAATTTACGACACTGCCACCGCTTTCTCTGTTCCGCTCTTGTTTCTCGTTCCCTCTTAATCCTCCTTCAAAAAGCAGTTATAAAAGCCACGCCCTCCTCGTTCGCACCCCTTCTCTCTGTGATTTTCTCTTCCTCTCACTGCAAAAAGGATACTTTTTCAATGGCGCGAGTCGACTTAGATGGTAAACCGATCGCACCGATCACCATTTGCTTAATCGGTGGTGGTGGGTTCATTGGATCGCACCTATGCGAGAAGCTCATGGCCGATACCTCTCACAAGGCCATAGTCGTGGACGTTTCATCTGAAAAGATCAACCATGTCTTGAACAAGTCACGCCCCTGGGCTGACCGCATCGAGTTTCACCAAATGAACATCAAGAACGATTCCCGCCTCGAGACCCTTGTCAAAGCTGCTGATCTTGTAAATGGGGTTTCTTCACATTGTGTTTTTCCTCTCTGATTTGAGGGCATAACTGGGTCTTCAACTTCGGTCTTGCTTTCTTTTCCCATTGCAGATTATCAATCTGGCTGCCATTTGCACTCCTGCCGATTATAATACGCGGCCGTTGGATACGATCTACAGCAATTTTCTTGATGCAATTCCAGTGGTAGATTTTCGATTTTTATCAGTTCTTGAATTGGGTATTTTTCATTTCGTTCTATATGTGCGCGTATTTATGATCCGGGGTTTTTCATTTCATGCAGATTAAATTTTGTACTGAGAACAAAAAACGTTTGATCCATTTTTCTACTTGTGAAGTGTATGGTAAGACTATAGGCAGCTTTTTTCCAGAGGATCTTCGGAAGGTACCGCTTTGAGCCCTTATTTTAGTAGTAATTTATATCAGCAAGAATCCTGCTCTCTTCTGGGTCAATCGCAGAACTCCTACGTATTTTCTTGGCAGAAATGCTGTTTATGATCAGCCCCTAGCCTAAAATAATTGTTATACAAGTAAAATGGGTGTAAAATTAGGACTGAATTATATATTTTGTTTTAGCTGTTCCTCATTTTATTCTGAAGCCAATCCTTAATTAATTGACTTTTAGTACGTTAGTTTAAGGTTTTCTTGTTTTCATTTGTTCTGTGAAGGTTCTCTTAAATCTTAGCCGTTGCAATTCATTATTTGATATAGAACTGACATTGCAAGCTTTAGTTTGTTGGAATTTGGAAGTAACAGAAGAAATAGAGGTATTTCCCTTTGTTAAGTAGCACATATGGAACTTGGAATTTGGAATCAGTTATGCTGCAAGCTTTCATAAGGACTCCTTATTGAGTTGGTTTTCCTTGAAACACGCTTTGATTTTAGACTTCCTCTTATAAAATTCAATCATGACTCAGGCATAAGTTGTAGTACACCCATTTTTTCTTTGCAAAGCCATTGGCATCAGGGCAGAGGCATTATAATAATTATATACAGAATATACGCTATCACAGAAAAATAAGTATTTATAGTTTGGCTTATTATTCTTATATTTTGAATAAACACAATTTCGCACGAAGCAGGACCCCAAATATTACCTGCTTAAAGAAGATACCACCCCGTGCATTTTTGGTCCTGTTGAGAAACAGAGATGGTCTTATGCTTGTGCAAAGCAAATGACTGACCGGCTAATTTTTGGTAATGAGCTGAACGTTTTGTCATCATATTTACTTGATTTTCTTTTTGTTCTTAACTTACTCTTCAGTATTATTCCAGCTGAGAACGCGGAGAATGGTCTCAAGTACACCATTGTGAGACCTTTTAACTGGATTGGCCCGAGAATGGATTTCATTCCAGGTGTGGATGGCCCAAGTGACGGAGTTCCCAGAGTTTTAGCTTGCTTCAGTAATGTAACGCTAGCTGGAATCTATTGCCTGTTCATGTCTCCGTATTTCTAGACACAACTTTTTTTCTTAAAGCTTCTTCTTCCAGAATCTGCTTCGTGGCGAGCCGCTCAAACTTGTTGATGGTGGAAAATCAGAGAGAACCTTTCTCTACATCAAGGATGCTATTGACGCTGTTCTGTTAATGATCGTAAGCTTAAAGATTAACTGACATGTATCTATATGTATGAACTTCCATAAGCTCGAACTAATATGCATGTCAGCATGTCGCAGGATAACCCAGAGAGAGCAAACGGGCGGATCTTTAATGTGGGAAACCCAGACAATGAACTTTCTGTGAAGCAATTAGCTGAGCTTATGATAGAGGTAGCTCTGATTAAGATTCAGTATCAGATATTATCCTTTTCTTAAAATTAGTATTGTTTTTTTTTTTTTAAATCAATATTTGGCTCATTTAAAATGTGTTTGCCTTTGCCATTAAGGTTTATGCGAAGGTGTCTGGTGTGTCTGCCTCTAGTCTATCAACTGAAAATGTGAGTTCAGAGAATTTCTATGGTAAAGGCTATGATGACAGTGATAAGCGCATTCCTGACATGACAATTATAACAAGGCAACTTGGTATGCAATTATTAATTCTTCATGCTCTATGATTTGTTGTGTAGAATTTCGACATTCTTCTTAATGGTGTATGCTTTTGGGGTTTAGGTTGGAAACCAAAGACACCTCTTAATGAACTGTTGGAGTCTACCCTCACATATCAACACCAGACATATTCTCATTCCATCAAGAGACAACTCTCAACACCGTTAAATTGACTGCAAGTTTTCTCCTTGGCGGTTGGTTCAATTTATTTCTGTAAACACATAACACAGCTATGAGAGGCAATCTGACAAGCGTACATGCTGCACTGCTTGTTGTGAGATATTATAGACCACAAATCAAGTGTATATGTTTCGCCATATCTTCTGTTAATTCTTCTCATGTCTGTAGCAATTTTAATTCAGCATATTTTCCTTTTTGTTTTTTGTTTTTTTGATCTGTTTTTGGCAATGGTACTTGCTTTCTTTTTTCTTTTTTTCTTTTGAAATATCCTTGTTGTACTTCGAGCAATATACATATATAACTAACTGGCTAGTAGCTAAACGAGAGCTGAACTGTCTCATGTCCATTCTGTTAACTCTTTTTTTTTTAAATAAAAAAAGTAATAAAGAGATTAATAATGATAAAGATTTAAATGAAAATAATGATATAATCATTATTATTATGATTAATATTAAATATATAACACTGTTTCTTATTAAAAAAAACTTAAGTGGGCTTTGGATTGATTTCTTAAAAAATAGTTTTCAAAATTAAAAAAGTTTTGAAAAATTGTCACAATTTGCAAAAGAATTCCTAAACGCGTCCTTCTCGCACACAAACCTCCTAACCAAGATTTGATGAAATTGATGGCATTGAGCAATAGATTGGCCACATGATCATTAAACACGGGGTTGGTGCCTGGTTAATATGTTGTTTAATGTTATTAATTTTGTTAAAATTGTGATTAGTCACGCTAATAGAGAGGCAAAGTTAGAATTCATTTAAAGTTTGAAAAACTAAATTAAAAAGATTTAATTTTGAGAAACAAAAATGATATATTTAGAGTACTAAAATATTAATTTACTCCAATTATTAAAAGAGTTAAGCTATTCATACAAATGTTTTTTTTTAAAAGACTCACAAAAGTCTCTCCTAAGTGCTGAAAAAGTAGTGAGCTAACATAAATGAGATAGGTTGAGTTGTGATAAATAATTGGGGAGAAAAAATTATGAATGTGCTTAACTCTTATTAAAATACGGGCTATGGTCATTATTTAATGCAGTAATTTGGACTCACTTTCCAACTAACTCTAGGCATATTCTCTCAAGGATTGAACTATAGGCATTCAGAGGTTGGTCACTGGTCAGAACTGTGCCATTCTTATTTATCAATATCCTAAACCTGAACTATATGGGTAGTTTGAAGGAAGTCTTAGTTTTCATCTAGGGCGCTGCCATTATACCCATATAGACAATATGACATGAACAGAAATGAAGTAGGGATGAGTTTTCAGGCTTGCTGTAGACTTGAAGTGATATACTGTTTCTGCAATTAGTGGATAACTTAGTTGCGTGTAATGAATTGGACATCCAAATGGACATTAGAGAGACAAAACAGGAAGGAGTCAGCCATCAATGTTTGTATCCTCAGCAGCGCCAGCATTTTGGAAGTTTTGACATGGCTGTTCACAACGCTGGAAGAATCGAAGAATCAAAGAATCTTATCTGCTTTAGCATCTACAAATGTACTGCTACAAATGTTAGAACTTAGAACCCTTGTGTTTGTAAGCATATGTGCTTAATTACTTCGTGGTATCACCGAAAGGATACTTCCAACAGGAAGGATGTCGGTTCTTCTTCAAATGTTCTAATATATTAATATACAATACCCTTTATATTAATTCCCAAAAAGACCATGGTTCAGGGTAATAATTGGGAGGATATAATGATTCTCTGCCATATGCTACAAACCAGTTAAATTTATATATAAATGATCTTATCTCCTTTCTTTATTTCCATTTTACTTTTTCAAAGTATCTTAAAGGTGCTAAGTCATAATCAGAAACAAGTAAAGCCGGCAACTGAATTTAATATTATGCATCACATACAAATTTGGTCTTGTTTTGGCTATAAAATGAGCAAATCATCACAAGCCATTAAAGCATCGCCATTTCCACATATAGCTTTCTGTCACTAGCTTCTTGACCTTCTTGGCATATCATGGGGTTTGCTGAAGTTCTCGGTTTCAGTCTTGTTTTTTTTATTAGATACACTTTGGTTGATGGAGCCACCCCAAAGGTGAGAAGAGATAGTACTTTGAGTGAAAGTTGTTTGTGGGGGATGGGTTTCATAAAGTTCAATTCTTGATTGACTTGGGAAAAAAAATCCTCTAAAGTGCAAGGTGTATCACCATTGATGAAAAAATTAACGGTTAAGATTTTTATAGTGTTAGACTGTTAGCCCACCTCCCTTCATTTTCTCATCAACAGTTACCACTTACACTTTACTTTCTAAAGTGTAGGGTGTACTTTAAAGAAGCCGGATACACTATTGGCACATGTTGTTTACGTGAAATTGCATGCATGTCTTTTGAGCTGTTAGTTAATCCTCTTGTGGCCTTGTGGGAACTGCTGCTCATTTTGGTTTTTCCTTACATAAAGCTAGTGAAATATCAGTTTTAGAACATATGACAATAATGAATCCATAGGAAAATGGTAGCATTACTCGTGTAAAAGGAAACTGACTCTGGGATTGTCCTTGATGCAGCATTATATAGTTTATATGGGAGATCACTCGTTTCCCAATTCAGAATCCGTAGTCAGAGCAAACCATGAGATGCTTGCTTCAGTCACTAGAAGGCAGGACAATTTAAGACAAATTCCTGGTATTAATTATAACCATTGGTGTTCTTTTTAAGCTTAACATGATCCGTTTGAACTCTTTTCAGTTTCAGTGAAGCAAAAGCAGCAGCACTCCATCATTATAGTAAAAGCTTTCGAGGATTCTCAGCCATGCTTACGCCAGAACAAGCTGATCAAATTGCAGGTATAGTAGGACAATGAAGCAGTTCGAATAAGAAGATAGAAGATAGAAGACAAATTCAGTGTTTTGTTTACATATATTCACTCAGTTAAAGTAATTTGTGAACAGAGATTCCTGCTTTTGACCTCATTTCTCATACTTAAATGGCTATTGTTTGGCATAGCTCCAATGTGTAGCTGTACATTCAACAGTTCAGAATGAAAAAAAAAAAATCTTATATCACACCCATTAAGCATTTAACTGCTCTGATGTTTTGACTTAAATGTTCAGAACATGATTCTGTAGTGTCTGTGTTTGAGAGCAAAATGAATCGGCTCCATACAACACGTTCATGGCACTTTCTTGGATTAGACTCTATCTACAAGGGCAATTACATCCCAGTGGACTCCACATCCAACGTCATTGTTGGTGTCATTGACTCGGGTAATTACTTCTGTTTGATACGTTTCTCTCTCTTTTTTTTTCTATCATTTCGATTATGATGATTTAGCATTGGTCTTCAGGGATATGGCCCGAATCGGAAAGCTTCACTGATGATGGATTAGGCCCTGTGCCTAAAAAATTCAAGGGAGAGTGTGTCACTGGTGAAAATTTTACACAAGCCAATTGCAACAAGTAAGGACATGTCTTGGATTCATGACCATAGCCGACAAGTAAATAATATATGAACTTGAATCTTACTCATACACTCACAGTACACTATAGTGCATAGAAATAGACAGATATATCATTTATGAAAGCTTAGCACATAGCCAGAAATGTCATCTGGAGTTTGGATTTTCCAGGAAAATTATAGGTGCCCGGTTCTATTCGAAAGGGTATGAAGTAGAATTTGGTCCTCTTGAATCTTTTAACCAGACTTTCTTCCAGTCAGCGCGAGATAGTGATGGACATGGAACCCACACTGCTTCCACAATTGCAGGATCGGTTGTGGCAGATGTCAGTTTATTTGATATGGCCAGAGGAACCGCTAGAGGAGGTGCTCCAGGAGCCAGACTTGCCATCTACAAGGCCTGTTGGTTTGGGCTGTGTGGTGATGCTGATATTCTTTCCGCAATGGATGATGCCATTCACGATGGTGTTGACATCCTATCTCTTTCCCTTGGCCCTGATCCACCCCAGCCAAGTTACTTCCAGCATGCACTCACTATAGGAGCATTCCATGCATTCAAAAAGGGAATTCTTGTTTCTGCTTCAGCAGGAAACTCATTTTTACCACGTACTGCAACCAATGTTGCTCCTTGGATCCTCACTGTTGCTGCTAGCTCCATAGATAGGGAATTCAATTCAAATATCTACCTTGGCAATTCGAAAGTTTTAAAGGTAAAGTCAAAAACAGAAATCTTTTCTAACCGCTAATTATATATCAGCAAGTAAATTAAAACAGATTAACTTTCTGTCAGGGTCTCTCTTTGAATCCAATTAAAATGGAGCACTCGTATGGTTTAATAGATGGAAGTGCCGCAGCATCCCCTGGAGTTCCAGCAACAAATGCAAGGTATCTTCCCCATTAGATAGCAATACACTAACTTAAATATTGATACATGGTTCTCATTCTACTAAATTATGCTGTATCTTGGTGTCTATCCATTCATTTACTCTTTCAGTAAAACTATTACTCAATCACCTCATGCTCCCACCAAACCTCTACAGCTACACTGGAGTATGTTCAAGGAACATCTTGCTATTAAGAAACCTCTACAGTATTTGTGATAGAACCTATTTCTTTCTATAGATATACAAAAATACTTTCCTAATTTGCCATATTATTAAATCCTCGCACAAAATTGTGTGGATATTTAGATTCACTCTGTTTTTCGACTCCCATAAACAAAAAGATTCGAAATCCTTGAAATTTTTCAGATGTGTTTGTTGTCATATAGCAATTACTTGAATTTGGCTATGAACCATTTAAGGGTAATGATGGAACCCAAGACATCTTGTGTGATATGATTCAATTTTCTGTTTTACCAATTCTTTGATTTTTTTTCTTTTCACCAGTTTCTGCAAAAACAATACTCTAGATCCTGCCTTAGTCAAGGGTAAAATTGTGGTCTGTGCGTCTGAGGCCTTAACTGATAACCGACGACAAAAGGCCATATTTGTAAAAGAAGGTGGGGGTGTTGGAATGATACTTATTGATCATAATGCAAAAGATATTGGCTTTCAGTTTGTCATCCCAAGCACTATTATTGGTCAGGAATCTGCAGAAGAGCTTCAAGCATATTTGAGGACAGAAAAGTGAGTTTTTTGTTTTATTTTCTTTAAAAAGAAAATATCCATAATTGAAATTACTGACACTTCATTGTCAAAATATTGATTAGAGAAAATGTTGCTTATATTTTTTTTGTGTCAGGAGTCCCATTGCTAGAATCTACCCAACAGTAACCGTTCTGGATGCCAAACCAGCACCCAAAGTGGCAGCTTTTTCTTCCATGGGACCAAATATAATAACGCCAGATATAATTAAGGCAAGTTTGCTCAATTGTGCAAATTAAAAACCTTACATGCATGAAGTACAGCTGTTTCTACTTCCTAATTAAACTTTACACTGGCATAGAAGGACAAAAGGAATAGTATTGCTAGAGAAACAGCCAAAAGCAACACAAAAAAACATAACTATGTCTGCACACTGTTGGATGGTTGGTTGATTATCAAATCAACTGTCTGCAGACACAGTTAGATTTTTTTGTTTTGGTATTTTTAATAGGTATGTTACTAGCAAAACTCAAGAAGGAAACAGTATTGCTGCCATACCTTAAGGAAGTAGGTATGCTAAATATTGTATTTTTATCCAACTCTGCAGCCTGACATCTCAGGACCTGGACTGAATATTTTGGCAGCATGGTCTCCACTGTCAACTGAAGCCACAGTAGAACACCGATCTGTTAACTATAACATCATTTCCGGAACATCAATGTCTTGCCCCCACATTACTGCAGTTGCAGTAATTCTAAAATCTTGCCAACCCTCCTGGGGTCCAGCGGCCATAATGTCTGCAATAATGACAACAGGTAAGTAGTTTGTAATATAAAAGTGCCTGAAAATCACAGGTAACCCGAAAATTAATGTTTGTAGTTGTCCTGAATTAATGCCTTTGTTCTGTTATTACAGCAACAACCATGGACAACACACGTGGCCGCATAGGAAGAGATCCAAATGGAACTCAAACCACACCATTTGACTACGGATCTGGACATGTTAACCCAATTGCAGCACTAAACCCTGGACTAATATATGACTTTAATTCCCAAGATGTTCTCAGTTTTCTCTGCAGCACTGGGGCAAATCCAGCACAACTTAAAAACCTCACTGGAGAACTAATTGTGTGTCAGAAATCTCCTTCAGCGTCCTACAACTTCAATTATCCTTCAATTGGTGTGTCCAACATGAATGGAAGTTTATATGTTTATCGGACAGTTACTTACTATGGTAAGGGACCAACAGTATATGTTGCAAGTGTTAAGCATCCAGCTGGCGTGAAAGTTAAGGTTACACCTCCAGAACTCAAGTTTAGGAAAACAGGGGAGAAGATAACATTCAGGATTGATTTCACCCCTTTCAAGAATAGCAATGGGAATTTTGTGTTTGGGGCCTTGATATGGAACAATGGCATACATAGGGTTAGGAGTCCTATTGGTCTCAATGTGCTCTCCATTTAGTAACAAGTGCTTTCTGCCCTGTATAATAGGGTTTACACCTTAAGCAAATGCATTTATATAGAAGCACTTCTTATTTTAAATTCAATGGAATAATGTTATCTTCATCTGGCAGATGAATTATTACCATGTGGTATCTCATAATCTCACATAACCAATTGGTCCAATTCTCGATGAGCAATAATCAATCTTTATATACCAAAATACAGACCACCAATATTTTATGATATTGTGATGCTAAATCTCAAGATTTCATTGTCTCATTTTTGTAATCGAATGCCAATTTTGTTCTACTGTTGAACTCTACTCATCATTCATCCAGTTTCCATGACGTATCAATATGAATTTTACTCAACAATGACTATGTCATGGTCAACCACGACTCATTTTTCCTCCAGTCCTATAAATTATTATCCTCTTGAATTAAATATATCAATGGTGTCACTCAAAGCTTGGGTTCATTAACTTTATACTAACGAATGTTTCATCTATGAAATTCTTTATTCAATCCATGCACATGTCCTGGTTGTTAAACATTTAATGGGTCTAACAACTTAAATTGATGTATGCAGATAATGTTTCATTGTTATCACGTTTCTGAATTTAGAAATAAAGAAGGTCATGTTATGAATAAAATAACACTAGGAATAAGGCGAAAAAGGAACTATATACTCAAGAAACATTTAATATATACCTGAAACTAATCATCACATGCCTCAAACCAGTGTCAGTATCAAAATTGACATAGACTTCTAGACTTCTTGGAATCAGCTAACAAATTTTATGAAGCTATCAACCTTTTGCTTGAGTTATACAAAATAAATTTATTCTGTGGGTTCTGCTGATGCATCATCCTTCCTAAGTTGAAGACAATATTAAAAATGTTTTTTCTCAGAGTGGACAACCAACATGATCATAATCTCTGCTGTAATCCACCAGAAAAACACATCCATAAATAGCCTTAATCTTGTCATGATATCTGTAGGATTTCACTTCTTATTTTACTCTTTGCATAGAGATTCCCATGAGAATTTTGCTGTTTAGAGAAGTTTCATGTATCGTTAGGGAAACAAAGGTCTTTTCCACAAAAGATCTTCTAAACAGATAAAAACCATTAGGCCAAACATTACCAGTAGTCTCCACACGTACATAAACCACCTTTGAAGTGGTGAAATCGGTTTGAATCCCTGACAACAATATATCTCTGTTCCATGAGTGATACTAACTTAATGAAATTGTGACAATCTCCACAGACTCTTAGATTCTTCACAATTTGGATGGGGATTTCAGGAGGTGTAGCTATTAACCCAAAGGCAATGGCCAGCCTTTCACTATGTTGAGAAAGAATGGCTTCTTTGTGTTCATCTTCAACATCATGAAACACATAGTTTGTATCGGGGTGATAACCTGCATCCTTCAACCGGGTCTTTAACTCGGCAAGTTTTGAGTAAATATGGTCTGACAAAGGATGTGACAGATCACCAGCCAAGAACGAGTGAGTCTTGTTTTTTACCTCAATCCAGCTGTACCCAGGTTCTTTTTTCACTTTTCTCTTATCCATTAGTTTTCTCACATTGGCTCTCTCTTGCCAGTTTCCTGCTGCAGCATACATATTGGATAGCAGGACATATGCAGCTGAATCTTCTGGCTGAAGTAAGATGAGTTTTTCTGCTGCAAGTTTTCCAAGCTCTAAATTCCGGTGTACTCGGCAAGCTGCCAAGACAGTGCGCCAAACAGTTGCACCAGGGGGAAATGGCATACCGTTTATAATATCTATGGCTTTGCCCAGCATTCCTGCTCGGCTGTATAGATCAACCATGCAAGAATAGTGCTCCATTGTTGGATTAATGTGATAATTATTGACCATCACATTGAAGTAACTTTGACCTTCATCCACCAAGCCAGCATGAGTACAGGCAGAAATGACACCAATGAATGTTATAGCATCCATTTCCAAGTTTTGATTTTGTATTTTTGCAAATATTTCTAAGGCTTTCTTTGCATGACCATGTTGTGCATATCCCGAGATCATTGAGTTCCATGAAACCAAGTCCCTCTCCCCCTGCCTCTTGAAAACTTCATGTGCACTTTCAATATTGCCTCTCTTTGCATACATGGTAACAAGGGCACTACTTACACATAAAGCATTATTTAATCTCATTTTAATTGCACAAGCATGGAATTGCTTTCCCTGTTCTACTGCTGCTGTAGGAGAAGCACATGCATTAATGATGCTGGTAAAGGTAAACTCATTTGGTTTGATCCCCTCCTTTGCCAACTGGAGGAAGATTTTAACAGCTTCTTCAGTTTCACCTGTTTGTGCATATCCAGCTATCATTGCTGACCAGGCTATTATGTCCTTTGCTTCAATTAGCTCAAAAACTTTAACAGCATCATTAATATTTCCTATCTTAATGCAAGCATCTAAAAGTGCAGTTCCTACGGAAGATGACTTCTCATAATTAGCTTTGATAACCTCCGCATGTATTTGGGAAATGGAAATACCATGTTGTACTTTAAGGATGGTAGAATACGTGAAATGATTTGGTCTGACACCTTCCCTCCTCATTTGGGAAAACAAATTCACAGCCTGTTCAGTGCTACCATTCTGCAAGTACCCACTGATCATAGCAGTCCATGACACCACATTTTGACCTCCATCCATCAAGGAGAACAGATTAAAGGCATCATCCATTTCCTTGCACTTGAGGTATGCAACCATGAGTGCAGTTATGATATTTTGGTCAGTTGAATACCCACTCTTCAGAGTCCTACAATGCAGCAGTCTTGTGAAACTCAATTCTTTGAGGTTGGCACATGACTTGATAATGGTAACAAATGTCATTTGGGTAAGCTTAACTCCTGCAAGTCGCATGTGATGAAAGATTTCAAAAGCTTCCAAGTCCTGTCCGTTTGTCACATGTCCTGCAATCATACTATTCCAAGAAATGGACTCCTTGTTCTCCATACTATCAAAAATAGCTCTAGCATCTCTTAACATACCTGACTTTGAATACATATTAATTAAAGAATTGCACACAGGTGTTATTGCCTCAAAACCATACTTTATAACCATAGTATGGATTTGAATTCCTATCTCCACCGCACCCTCATTGGCCAAAGCTCCAACAACGGTAGAAACAGTATACTGGTTAGGCATATATCCCTCAACTAGCATCTGACAGAATATTTCCAATGCTTGATTATTATATCCATTCCATGAATAACCTGCAAGTACCGAAGTCCATGATACCACATTTATTTCGCCCATCTCATCAAAAGCTCTCCTCCCATCTCTTACAGCCTCAGTTTTCATATACATATCAACCAGAGCAGTTCCTACACTAACATCCTGCGCAAACCCAGACTTTATACATTGACAATGCACTTGTCTACCCACTATCCCATCAAAAGAACTTGCACAAACTTTCAAAACGCAAGACATGGTCGGCCCCTCAATGGGTAAACCAGAACGACAAAGAAACACAAACAGATGGAGAGCCTCTCGGGTTTGGTCATTACGAGAATAATAGAAGAGCAACTGGTTATATTCTTGAAGGCCTCTAAGGGGAGTTCGGTCGAACAACTGTTGTGCGATGTGAGTACTATTATGCTCAAAGCTCCACAGACAGGTTCTAGGATCGACGGCAGCGGCATAAGATTGAAAAAGAGGTTTAGTATGATACTGAAAATGACTTCTTCCAAGTCTGAGTATTGGGTTTGAAGTGTTTGAGAATACCCTCAAAGAGGGATATAGTGTCATTTTACTGATTCTGATGCTTGGGTGAAGGCTAGAGAGAGAATAGGAGAGATAGAGTACGGATACTAAGCCTATTTGTTTCAAAACAGTTTATGGTTTACACTGGCCCAATGATTTCTGTCTCCTGTCCCTAGAACCGGGAAAAGTGTCCCAATTTGCCTTCTCAGATGTCGCCGAGCTCCGGCCTTCTTGGACTAATTTTTTTGGTAAATTATTTTTTGGTTTCGAGGTATATAAGTTAATATAACCATATGTCATTGATAAATATTATATTTTTTCAGTGTTATTTTAATTTCAAAGTATTATTATAAAATTTTAAAAAATTCATAAAATAATATTATAAAATATAATATTTCTAGCATTTGAATTTTTGCTTTCTGTACGTCAAAATGTAAATAATTTCTTATAACTTTAAACTTGTGAGAAATAACTCATAATTTTATTTTTACAATTAATTCATTGAAACAAAAAATAATAATTTAATAAATTAATTTATAGATTTCATAAAATTTGATACAACAATTTACTCCTAATTTTTTAATTTACTAATTTTAGGTAATTACATTTTAGTTAATGTTCATAAATTTTAAATTAAATTGAATTATTTATTTAAATGAATTAATTTAAAATTTAAAATAACAATAAATGTTTTTTTAAGAGATGAAAATTGAAGTAAATTATTTATGATTCAGTTTTTCTTTTCTTTCTCTTAGTTTTTTCTTCCTCTCATTTTTATTTTATAATAATTATTTACAAAAATATTGCTTTCATCGCTCAGCCTCTTTTTACCCCCTTGCCATTTGCCATTTGCCATTTGCACTTCATCATAATTAATGTTTTGTTATCTTCTTTTTCCTCTTATTTAGTTATTTTCAAGTAATAATATAAATTTCAATGGAGTGATCTATTTTAAGGAATTACCCTTTTCTTTATTGCTACAAGATTTATAACTTTTAATTGTAGATATTTTGGATTTTGTTTACTTTTTTCTTTTTGCAAAAACTTGTATCTATAGTACAAATTTACCTCATCAAAATTTGTAATTTTTATCTTGACTTTATTTGTGTAAAATATGAGTTACATAACTTTGTAACTTACATTTGCTTTGCATTTTAATCCCACACCTTACCATCAAGTTTTTCGTTTTAATCACTATGAATAAAAAGGGAATGAAAAATCCTAAAGTGATGTTTGGTGAGTATTAAAACTTTTTAAGTACTTAACTTTTTTTTATAAAAAATATATAAAAATTTAAATAAAAAATATATATCTTAAATAATATAAAATTTTGATTTTTTCATATATTTTAAACTTTTTTGTATAAATTTTTCTGTACTCTGTTTATGTTTTCTGCTGAAAATTTTCTAGGACTCTCTTTTTTCCTCTGAGCATCTGCACTTCGAATGTTAGGGCATTCAATCTATATTCTAGAAGCCAAGGTCACAAAACAAGTTACCATCCATTACCGTGTACGTCTCTTTCCATTACCAGATTCATTCTCTGCCCTTTGTCTCTGTCCATTGGACCCTTGATTAACTTTAATCTTACGTACTGCTAACTGCTATGTGCTTTTCTCTTTACCTTCTACATTATTTTCTCTTCTTTTTTCCTTTTCAGTCCTTCGCATTTTAGCTTCTTGGGGATTTGACCGATGGCAGGAAGTTAACTCCTCGATCTTCTCCACATGTCCCATCACTTGTAGCGTTTTTTCTAATAGCACACAAGTTTGGGGCTTTGTCTTTTTCACTTATTTTTGTTTTTCAAAAAAACAGAAAAAAGAAAGGGACTTCCAGGCTTGTTCATCAATTTAGAGTTATGTGGCCAAGTTCAACGGATTCCCGTACTACCACATCAATTTAGGGTTTTTTGTTTTTCTCCCCCCTTCCCCCCAAAAGAAAATTGCTAAGCCGCGAGTTTTCATGCCATTCTCATAGGGTTTTACTGACGCTGGTTTTCACAGTGCGTTGGGGGGGGGTTTAGAGCCAGCATTTTGCGTAAGCTTCTCGTAGGTTTTGAACCGAGTGGATGAAGCAAGAAAAGAAAAGGAATTGAAATTGCAGTAAACAGAGTAAAAAGGCTGCTCTGGGTTTAAAAGAAGAGTCTTTTAAAGATGATTGCAGAGAAACCTAGTTGGGTTAGGCATGAGGGCATGCAAATTTTCTCCATAGATGTTCAACCTGGCGGGCTTCGGTTTGCCACTGGCGGTGGTGACCACAAGGTATGGCCTTTTCCTCTCATCCTTACTGATGTGTTAGAGAGACTCAATTTAGTGATAATTTTGAATTTTAGGCTGTTTCATTATGTGGTACACAGGAACATGATACACAATTGGCGTCTTGAATTTTTTTTTTTAATAGGTGAATGAAATATTTCTGTGCAATTTTGTTTCATATTATTGCCGAAATAATTGGGAAAGAGGTCCATTCAGATATCCAGACATTTGCTGAGTTGGTGGATTCTTTATTATCCTGTGTTTTGGATGGATGAAGGGACTCCATTAATTGTTTGTTATGTGTTTAAGTTTGAGAGCCATTGTTTGATTTCACAGTTGCTCTGTTATTCTGTTCTTTGTTTTTGAAAGCAGTGGTTTATCAAATTTCTTGTTTAATTTCTGTTTCTAGATGCGTTGCTTAGTTTGTTGGATTTCATGAATCTTGTAAATATTAGGTTTTAATGATTGATTGAGAACTTTTAAAATTGCACCCAAGGATAGCATATAGTGTCTAGCCAGTGCTAACAGTACCGAAAGTGATGGAGTAGCCTGGTGCAGTCTAACCTAAGAATTCACTTATATATCACATAAATCTGGTCCTTTCTTTTCAAAGCTTCTCGGTCCTTTCATATCTGATTTGATTCTCAATGTTTTCTTTCTTTGTTCTTAATGGATATGAAAGAAGCATTGCTTACTTTGGATTATCTTTTGACAGATAGTATTGAATAGAAATTTTCTGAAGCTTAGCTGCTTGTTATTTTTCTTGAATCAATTGGACTTCTCATGATACTCGTTTTTGGTCAAAATATTGGTGTAGGGCATAGAGTATGTTTTGTACGTTATATTTAAAAGAATTTCCTTCCTGTAAGCTTGTCCATCCATTCCTTGATGTGTCTTTGCTATACTAATACTAGGATTTAAATATTTACCTGTGTGATTCTGAATGCATTCTTGGATATCTGCACTATTTCCTTTCTAGGTTTACGGAATGTGATACCACTGTACTTAGGTTTCTACAGTTCCTGTGATGTCATATTATACAGGGAGGCACTCTATTGTTTTTTCTTTTTCAGAGTTCTGACCTAGTTTGTTTAAAATAATGGGAGCTTTATATACATACATATGTATAGTAATCAGCATCTATATTAAACAGTACAAAGAGATAAGAAAGATCAAAGATAAGCTGCTATAAAACATTTATTCTAGGTTCTTTGCTGTCGTCCCTTGATGCCTTCTGGTGAATTACTTTTTATTCTAAAACAAAAGGGGAGAATATAAAATAGTAATACTGCCAATTTAGTAACCTAGGAAAAAAACTTGTGGCACTTTGTTGATCTGTTTTGATATTTAACTTTGTTACAGACTTACAGTTGGAATTAATTTTGATTTAATTAAGTAACACCATCCTCACACTACTGCTTCTCAACTTTGTTTCATGCAGGTTCGCATATGGAACATGAAATCTGTTAGTAGGGACATAGCAAATGATGAGTCATCTCAGAGGCTTCTTGCTACCCTGAGGGATCACTTTGGGTCAGTCAACTGTGTTAGGTGGGCTAAGCATGGGAGGTATGTTGCATCAGGTTCTGATGATCAGGCGATATTAATTCATGAGAGAAAGCCTGGTTCAGGAACCACAGAGTTTGGCAGTGGAGAGCCCCCGGATATTGAAAACTGGAAAGTTGCAATGACCTTGAGAGGGCACACTGCAGATGTGGTAATGCAATTGGTTTTACTTTTTTAACCTCGTCTCTTTAAAAAAATCCTTGCAACCAATTAATTTTAAGTTCTTGAAAAGATAAAGAACCAAATAATGTTACTTAAGTTACCTCTTGCTTTATTTTATGAGCACCTTGCTCATCTAAATGCTTTGATGTTCTCAATGAGCATCATTAACTTGGGGTCTATTTATCCATGCTTAAAGTAGGTGGATCTTAATTGGTCTCCTGATGACTCCTCATTGGCTAGTGGGAGTTTGGACAACACTATTCATATCTGGAATATGAGCAATGGCATCTGCACTGCTGTTCTTAGGGGCCACTCTAGCCTGGTTAAGGGAGTTACTTGGGATCCCATTGGATCTTTCGTAGCAAGTCAATCAGATGATAAAACTGTCATTATTTGGCGAACTAGTGATTGGAGTCTTGCTCACAGGACGGATGGTCACTGGGCAAAATCAGTATGTTTCTTATCTAAAATCTATTCTGATCCAATAAAAATTTCTATTTCCTAATTGTTGTGTGTTTTTTTCAGCTTGGATCCACCTTTTTCAGGCGGCTTGGATGGTCTCCCTGCGGTCATTTTATCACCACTACACATGGTTTCCAGAAGCCGAGGCATTCTGCTCCTGTGCTAGAGAGAGGGGAATGGTCTGCAACATTTGACTTTTTAGGACACAATGCTCCAGTCATTGTAGTGAAATTCAATCATTCAATGTTCAGAAGGAATTCTTCCAGTGCTCAGGAAGTGAAGTCTGTACCTGTTGGGTGGACCAATGGTGCTTCCAAGACAGGAAGCAAAGAGCTACAGCCTTACAATGTTATTGCCATTGGTAGTCAGGATCGGACTATAACAGTATGGACTACTGCAAGTCCCCGGCCTCTTTTTGTGGCCAAGCATTTCTTTACTCAAAGTGTTGTGGATTTATCCTGGTATGTTCTTCATCACTTGCTGCATTTTGATATGTTGTTCAAATATGATATATTCTTTTATCAATATTTTGACTTTGTAATATTTGTGAGTGACTCCTCTGATCTTTTCTATTATTCTTGATCTCTTTTTGAAACAGGAGCCCTGATGGATATTCACTTTTTGCCTGTTCCTTGGATGGATCTGTTGCTACATTTCATTTTGAGGTCAAAGAACTTGGCCAGAGACTAAGTGATGATGAGCTAGATGAGTTGAAGAAAAATCGTTATGGTGACGTGAGGGGTCGTCAAGCAAACTTAGCAGAAAGTCCAGCACAGTTGTTGCTTGAAGCAGCTTCTGTGAAGCAAACACCTAGCAAAAAAGTGGTTTCTGATGTCCAGCAAAACCAGACAATGACTAAAGTTTACGTTGATGAGGGGGTTGCTGTAAAGATTGCTGAGCCTCAAGTTGGTGATTGTAAGAAGAGTGGAGGTCCTGTTGGTGATGGGTTAAACAAAGTGACAACCTCTGGCCGAATTTCTAGTCCTGTCAAGCAAAGAGAATATAGACGTCCTGATGGCAGAAAAAGAATTATCCCGGAAGCGGTTGGGGTGCCTACTCAGCAGGAAAACATATCTGGTGCAGTTCAGCCTCAATCACTTGAGTTCCCTTCCTTGCCATCTGATCACAGAAAGGGTAACAATGGAGTTGTTTCTACTGATGATGGTATAAGAGCAAGTCATTTGGGAGGACCACTTGGCAGAAGTGCTGATGTAAAAGAGCGTTCTGGGATTACTGCTAGGGCCACAATTTCTGAGAGCCTAGTGATTGAGAAGGTTCCATCTTCTGCTGACAGAGATGGAAGCATCAATGTTGAGCAGTTGGGGAATGTGATGACTTCTAGTTCTCTGGCTGCCTGTAATTCTACTCTTTCTATAAGAGTATTTGACAAGAAAGGTGGGGAAGATACTGCACCTATTTGTTTGGAAGCACGCCGAAGGGAACATACTGTAAACGACATTATAGGCATGGGAAATACATCCATGATGAGGGAAACAGAAATTGTTTGCACAAGGGGACCTCAGACACTTTGGTCTGATAGAATACCTGGGAAAGTCACTGTTTTAGCAGGAAATGCAAATTTTTGGGCAGTTGGGTGTGAAGATGGTTGTCTGCAGGTAAATAATGTCTTTTTCTTAATTATATCTGTTTTTCTCTTTGCTACTCATTTTCTGTCAACGTTTCTGATATATTGCATGATATGATTGTATTATCAGTAATTCATTATCTGTCACAGTTGTAGCCAACATCCTTAAGTATTAAATTTCCTCTTAATAATGTTGAGCTTAGTTGCTTGTTTCTCAAAACTTTAGATGCTGAATCATCTATTTTTATTATCCTTGTCTTCTTCCCTCTCCCCCTTTTTGTGAGCAACAGGTTTTGGAACATATTGCCGTTACTATGGTATTACCTCTGCAAAATTTCATCGTTTCATGTTTTGAAATTTTTTGAAATTGCTTTGCTTTGCCTTTAAAATTAGAAAAGTCTTTTCTTAGTGGCATCTCCTTTGCATCAAGTCCTTGCAAGCTACCTCTGCAAAATCTTGTCAGAGCATATTTTAAAATTATTTTGAATTAACTTTGTTTTGCCTTTTCTAAATTTAAAGTCTTTATCTTAGTAGTGTCTCCTTTTCCTTGCCTGTTATAGTTAAATTAAAAATTTAGTATAGTCTTTATCTTAGTAGCATCTCCTTTGCATCTATTAAGTCCTTAGAGTTAGAAGTTCTTAATGTGTGCGCACACATGGACACTGCAGGCAGAGTCTAACAGAATCATGTATATAACTGATGTGAAAAATTGCTGAGATTCAATACTTAAGATTGACTAGTCTATATCAACATTGATATCTATGGTGGTGAAAGTGAAACTGCCCATCATCCCATGAAGACAACAACTGTGTGTTCTAATATTCTGCAGCTGGTATCTTGCATTGTATTCTGTGCCTTTAAGTCCATGTCTTTTTCCCCCTTTTATCTTTTGGTGTTCAGGCAAAATGTTGGTTACCTTCAATTATGAGATGTGCTTCTGTACTCCATATGACTAATCTGGATATGACATATGTGATGTCTGGTGGAAATCTTTATCAGCTTGTAAAGCTATATGCAGTTTATGTAGTTAAAGGCATGGGCAAGATGTAAAACTTATGTCTTATGCTCTGAAAACCTCTACACTTTTTTGTTTTGTTTTTGTGGTTGATAAGATTTACACAAAGTGTGGGAGACGATCAATGCCTACCATGATGATGGGATCTGCAGCTACATTTGTAGACTGTGATGAGTGCTGGAAATTGTTGTTGGTTACAAGAAGAGGATCCCTTTATTTATGGGATTTATTCAACCAAACGTGTCTCCTTCATGACTCATTGGCTGCTCTCATAGCCTCAAGTCCAAACTCATCTGCTAAAGATGCAGGTACCATATATCACCTACATTTGCTTGATCTAGATGTTTGGTTTTATAACTATGATCTCAGAAGTTATCACTTTTTCCATATGAGGATGACATGTCTTGGTTGACGATTCTATTTTATTTTAAATTTTGCTTTTTCCAGGTACTATTAAAGTTATATCTGCGAAGTTATCAAGATCTGGTTCTCCTCTTGTTGTTCTGGCCACTCGCCATGCTTTCCTATTTGACATGAGTCTCAAGTGTTGGCTGAGGGTTGCAGATGACTGCTTTCCTGCATCAAATTTTGCCAGCTCTTGGAGTCTGGGTTCGTTTCAAAGTGGTGAGCTTGCTGCTTTGCAAGTTGATGTTAGGAAATATTTGGCCCGAAAGCCAGGTTGGACCAGGTATGTATTTATTGACTTCTTTTGTATATACAGTACTTAGGGGTTGGTATTTGATTTGAAGGTGCTATCGGATACTTATATGAGACTTAGAGGGGGCATATGGAAAGCACAAAGAATATTAGTTATTGTCTAGGCTGTAATTATCTGACAGTTGGCCTCAGCTTCTTTTTCTAATTCTGGTGTGATTCATTCATATATCTGAAGAAATGTAGTCTTTTTCCTACGTATTCTAAACGTAGTTACATTCTTATTATATATTGACTCTTATAGAAGAATTAACAGAATAACTAGTTAGCTACAACTACTGTTTTACTTTATTTTCATATTTTGATTTAGTAGGGAGAGGGAACATGCTTGCCCTTTAGGTCTCTTCTCTTATGTTCTGACATTTTTTTCCTTTTCTTTTTTGGGTAGACTCCTTAGGTTAAAAGGAGTAATTTTTGTCATATTACTATTCTTGGAAGTTGAAATCATTGTGGATTATATGTTTCTTCCTAAATTGTCTCATGAATGTGTTGATACAGAGTGACTGATGATGGAGTGCAGACACGAGCACATTTGGAGGCTCAGTTGGCCTCTTCTTTGGCTTTGGGATCCCCCAATGAATATCGCCAGTGCTTGTTGTCCTATGTACGCTTTCTTGCAAGGTGTTATTCTTTTCTCTCTTTCTTAAAGACATTGTCCGTTTTGGGCACGTTCTTTCACTTGCATGAAAGTTGTGTATTCTTTTATATACATTTTGTTTCTGATAAAAAGTGCTTCTAAAGGAGTGACATGGTTTCTCTTACTCCCGCTTTCCCTATACCTTTTGATCTCTGCCTCCAGTAATTGAACTGTTGGCATATGAGTTTCAATGTAAAAAATCCTTTGCCTGTGTCATTAGTGTGCTTTTAAATTTGCATGATTAGTCTCTTGAGATGGATGGGAGTTTAGGAACTGAACTCCTTGCCTTGGTTCTTCAAGTATTTATGTATCAGGAAGTGTGCCATTTACATTAATTCAGAAAATGCATTTAATCTTAATTTGAAACACCTTGCATGCACATTCTGTGGCCTTTGTGATCTTGGAGTAGTTGCTGACTAAAAGGGATAATAAAATGATTGCAGAGAAGCAGATGATTCTCGTTTACGAGAAGTCTGTGAGAGTTTTCTTGGACCTCCAACTGGTATGGCTGAGGAAGCATCTTCAGATTCAAATAAATTAGCTTGGGATCCCTTTGTGCTTGTAAGACTTTGTCTAACCTTGCAGTTCATAAGTTTACCTATTGCTTCGAATTCTTATTTATAATTTTTTAATTAAAAAATGAGTCATGCCGGGAATGGTGGAACAGCAGAATAATAGGGTTAAAAATTATTCAGTGAAATAGATAACTACTGAAAATTGTTATGATTGGAGAGCATCACATAGGAAAAATGATCTTATAGATTACTGCTGAAATGTTATAATGATGGTTGCATGAAAAACGGTTCATTGGCTGATTATTTCTCTCTAATAATACTTTACAAATCTATTTATCCAAAAGCTCCAATAGTCTGACAAAAGATGTTATATATTCTATTGACCAACAGAACTGCTATTATTTTCAAACCACATTATCACTTTATTTTCTCAATCCATTTGGATTCTTGCAGGGATTGAAGAAACAGAAACTCCTTAGGGAAGATATTCTTCCGGCCATGGCATCGAACAGGAAAGTCCAGAGACTGCTTAATGAATTCATGGATCTTTTATCTGAATATGAGATTGCTGAAGCTAATCAAGACCAAAGAAATCCCATATTTCCAAGGTCATCTTCACCAACAACCCAAATAGAAAGCAGTTTACAAACAACAGATCAAATTGACACCACTCCACCAAACGTAGATCAGAAGGATTCTGTCCATGCAGCCATGGATCAGAAGGAGAAAGCCTTGATCACAATAGATCAAACAAAAATTGCTCTGCCACTCGCAAATGAAGCTTGTTCAAATTCTCCCACGATTGATCAAGTTAAACAGGATGCACAAGTAAAAGAAACAGGTTCTTGACTTTGCGTCTTACAATGGGCGGTAGCCAGTAGTATCTGACAATAGGAGCGGATCAACATGGGATGTTATGAAAATGGTATGAATGAATCTTCTTTCATGATTCATTTTCCCCGCCTGCTTCGTGCTTTAGAAATTCCACCCCTACTCCCAATTGGGAAGTGTTGAGCTCTCAACCGATGGAGCTCTCCTCTGAAGTTGATTTCACTAACAGAACACTTCTTTAGTAGCAAAATTAAACTTGTAGTTTCTCCTATTAACTCGGAGCTTGCTTCATGCACAATGTCAAGCAATGTGAAATTAGATTTTTCTTCTCACTCCTTTACTGGATGCTGTAAATCCAAAATATACTGTTAATTAACGGCTGTGAAATATCCATTTATGTAAAATGTGACTTTGCTGATGGTTTTGTTGGCCCTTTGATTTTAAGATTACGGCTAGTTCACTCCCTTGTATTTTCTCTTCAGGGCAGTCTAGGCGCCTGGTGACTCTAAAATATCTAGGAAGCTCGTAGCCCCGAGTGCAAACTGGTGTAGTGTGTGCATGGCATAAGAATATAAATAATAAAAATAAGAATGTTTCGAAAAGGATTTATCCGAAATATTGATATAAAATGTCGCTTGGTTTTTTGTTTGATATGAAATAGCCGAAGTTGAAGATATTGTAAATACCAACCTAGAGAATATAGGACCACATTTGATACCTTTCTTGAGCAGCCTATTTTAAGATTCCAAAACTAACTACTTCACGTCCCTGAAATTTTGCTAATTATACAGAGACATATAATTATGAAGTGTTGTAGAAATGCTTGCTTCATCCTTGACACAATCCATAAGCACTCTAGCATAAGCAGCTGTAGATTGAGTAATAGTTGTTCATCAATCATCTTCAGGACTCTTGGTAGTCCTGTTAAGATAGATTGAGCACTTGAAACAGATTTAAGTTCAACCAGCCAAATATCCTTATCAATCTTTCCATGAGTGTTGTATGTTGCATGGTACACTGGAAGGACATGGAATCACTCCCTAAAAAAAATGCCCTGTTATGTGCTTCCAATTTAGATTTAAAATCAGAGCCAATAAAACAAAAGGGTATTTCTACCTGCTCTTAAGTAACAATAAGTAGATTTTTAAACTTTTAAAATTTTTTAAAATTTTTATTTTAAAAATAAATTTAAAAAATTTAAAAAAATAAAAAAATTTCATTACACAATAATTCAAAAAATAAAATAGAAAAACAAAAAAAAGTAAAAAAAAAATTTTTTTATTTTTTTTCAAAATTTTTAACTTATTTCTTAAAATAAAAATTAAAAAACAATCAAAAAATCAAAAATTTAAATTTAAAAACCTATATAAAATACTCCAAAGTAGGATAGTATGCACCAAAACAAAATTTATGATCATGATTCATAGCGATGTCAAAACAGGTTAGGCTTACTGAGTTTGCTCGCGCACCCGCTCACCCTACATTTAATAGTCAACACCTCTCACCACTCAGCAAGTAAGTCTAATGGATAGAAATCAGGTGACGTCATGTAATGGTCTAATGGTGGAAATTTGAAAGGGGAATTCTTTCCTAGAGTATTTAGAGTAGGTTTTTCATTTTTAATTTTAATTTTAAATTTAAGAAATAAGTTTAAAGAATTAAAAAAATTTTGAAAAAATTAAAAAAGTAACAAAATAAAAAAATTTGACTTTTTTATTTTATTTTTTTCATATATTTTTCTCAAATTCTTTAAACTTATTTCTTAAAATAAAAAAATATAACAAAAATTTAAAAACAATTTAAAAAAAGAAAAACCTATACTCCAGATTAAGGTAGAAATTAGAATGTACCAATTTGAACTCCGGTAACAAAATAGATAGTCACAGAGGGACTTCAACACACTTCCTCTCCTTCCAAACTTCATGGTTCTACCAATAGGTTACAACTATTGACAAATATTTTATATCAAACACTTAAATAATACATTAATCTTAATTTAAGCCCGTCAACCCACCTAGGGGTGGGGTGGGTTGAGACTTCAAAACTCGCCTTGGCAGGCCAACCCACTCCGCCCCGTTTTGACAGCTCTAATGATTCATGAAGCGTTTTTATGTTAGGTCGTCGATGGAATTGTTACCCAATTTTAGTTTTAAGAAATAATATTTTTTTAAGTAATATTGAGGTCAAAATCATAGTAAAAA
Organism: Ceratonia siliqua; assembly: GCA_034509205.1. Classification (NCBI taxonomy): domain Eukaryota; kingdom Viridiplantae; phylum Streptophyta; class Magnoliopsida; order Fabales; family Fabaceae; genus Ceratonia; species Ceratonia siliqua. The sequence continues at coordinate 5,770,449 of JASKGM010000009.1, forward strand.
AAAATACATTTAGCTTTTATGGATACATTAATTTGATTTGGCTCTTGCTATACTACAGCATCCTTCCCATACATATCCAACTAAGCATTTTTCTATTTTTACCTCCCATCACTTTTTTTTTCTTTTTTTTCGGTATTGTTTGAACTATTTTCTATGTCTAATAATTTTTTGAAATTTTCTTAAAATATTTTTAAATTTTTGTAGAATTTTTACTTTTCCTTTGAATAATGGAAAATTTCAAAGTTACTGTTTCAAAAGTATTATTCAAGCATACTGTACAAAGAAGAAGTAAAACGTTTTAAAAAAAATCTAAAAACATTTAAAAATTTTAAAAAAAATTACAGATATAGAAAATATATCAAATAATAATAAAAAAAATTCAAGAAAAAAAAAGATAATGGGAGGTAAAAATAGAATGAAAGCTGTAAGAAAAGTGTGCTAATAGTTATGAAGAGCGATTTGATTCCCAGTTAACCATTTATTAGCTTCCAGAAGTGAAGAGTTGTGCTCTTTGATGAGGACTTAGTTTTTCTCCAGAGTTGAGGGCTGCAGCGTGGTGTTAGCCTCAAGGTGAGTTACTTTGTCCACTTCAAGGTTCAAGCCCCTCCTCTACCCTAACTAGCATGCACTGAAGAGTTGCAAAAATAAACAAGACTACTGTATTCGACTAGTCTATTATATGTATACTTAGTACTTAACCTTCATTAATACTTATCGTACCACGCGTGTCACCTTATTTAATATTAAACAAATCTTTTATTAATATTTCTCTTCATTTATTGTGTTATTTTTTTCTTTAACTGATACCTAAATAGATCATGATCATATAATGAAACCGTTGGAACTAACTCAATTGATGCTGGTGGGCTCATCTTTTGTCCTTTGATTTGGCCTATTTGGACCCTCATTTGCATTTCGTTATTAGCTATGATACGATGGGGGTGCTCAATAAGTCTCACATTAGGTTCACACACCAAAATAGAATGATACTTAAGTTGCGAAAGCACCCTCCCCTAACAGACTAGTATTTTGGGGTGAGTTTTACCTTTGCAACTTAAGTTTCTATTATTGGTGCTTGCATTAAGAGACGACAACGCGACGGGAAAGAGCTACCTGGTGCCCATATGTGGTTTGGAGTGAATGCTGTCTGTGGGCGTTCAGCCTTAACAGGGGTGCTATGATACGAAGGAGGGTGCTTAACAAGTTCCATATCGGTTTAGCACACCAAAACATAATGATACTTAAGTTGCGGAGGCATCCTCCCCTAACGGACTAGTCTTTTGGGGGTGAGTTCTACCTTTACAACTTGAGTTCTTGAGTTAAAGCCGTCCGTGGGCGTTCGGCCTCAACAGGGGTGCTATAATACGATAGGGGGCGCTCAATAAGTCTCACATTGGTTTCGCACATCAAAACGGAATAGTACTTAAGTTACGGAGGTACCTCCCCTAACGGACTAGTCTTTTAGGGTGAGTTTTACATTTGCAACTTGAGTTTCTATCAAGCTATGATTATAATTTATATTTAACCCAAATATGACTGTTGGATGATAGTTAACTGAACCTCTGCTTTGATATCACAATATTAGACCATTAACTTGAAAGGACAAACCATTGATGACCTAGTGTCGGCTGTTTGATAATAACAACAATAAAGAAAGGAAGAAAAAAAACTAGTTTCGGGCGCGTTACTTTTCATAAGATTTGTACTAATTCAACCATTAAACTCAAATTTAAAGGTTCCCAAGCAAGTCACGCTAACACCCAAACAAAGATCTTTGAACTCCTTAAAACCATCTTAGTAAACTTAGAAAGAATGTCTTTTATAAGGAAAGTATATGGATATTCTGATAAATACATAAAAAGTACGTTTTCATAACTATTCATATAAATAAGTATGCAACTGATTTTGGTGCATATTGGGATCATATGCAGAAGCAGAACCAAGTTGCAGTGTTGAATTTAGTGATCAGTGAAGAATTAGGTTGCTGCTAAACTGCTACTTACTGCAATCAATCCATAAGTTAATTAAGGGATGGGTTGTGGGTTTCAGACCTTATTTAAGTATTGTGATTTGGTAGTATATGTGTACGTACTTTAATTAATTTGTCTTCTCAATTTGATAAAAAACAACTCATTCATGTAGGAATCAAACAATTTTGCAGTTTGACTCTAAAAAATCTACAAAATTAAAATTTCAATATGTAACATACATTTAATTACACATCAGTGACAGTGATCTTTGCTACTAATCCAATCCTTTGAAGTTAGAGTTTATTTATGATGAAGGGAGAAACTGGTGGTAGGTGGTACTGTGCCTGCTCCTTAGTACTGCTGAGTGCCGACACAAACTTCAGCTGGGGCCGCACAGAGAGCCAGAGAGGATTTGGCACATAAACTAATCAGTTAGCTCTCACTGATTATGCATTGTTAGACTACGTGACTTTTCTAGAAAACTTTTAAGTTCAGCTAGTAACGTTTTGCTTTTCTGACTTATTCAGCTTTCGTTAGTAATGTTTGGTGTAAAGTTGAGGTGATCCATATCCTTAGGATGTTTTGTTAAGTAAAGCAATGTAATGTCAGGAGTATGGTGTCAAACCTACTCTGTACTTTCACTTTCTGTACATAAAACTCCCTGATATGAATGGAAATTAGAGGACTTTTGAACCAGAAAACTTTCTTCTCCTTTTGTTCTAATATTATAGGATGCATTCTGATTTTTGTTCTAACTGTTTTACTTTTACCATAACAGATGATGAATGGATTGTGGAAGACAATGACTTGTGGAAAAGTGAAGCTTATTTCTAGTGGTTGAAAATTGGTAGATTGACTGTCAACTCCAAGGCGATAAATATCACATCAAATCGTATGCTCACGTAATTTAACTTAGTTCTCAAATTATTGCTGAGGTTTCCCTTCATTGGATGATTATTGTTTTTGGGTCAAACTATAAATAAATTCAGTTCAACTTTCATTTTACACTTGACAAACAATTCATTTATTTAAATTATCTCACAAATTTATGAACACTACAAAAAATATATTATCCAAAAATCATAAATGTTATAAAAGAGCATATTTGTTGAATTAAGGTCCACCAATTTCTAATTTAATTGAATTATTTTCTTTACTTCTCAACAGATATATAAATTAAAATCCTTCTTCTTTCAATTCTATTCAATTTTGTGGCCAATTAAATGAGGCTTCTTCACTTTGTCTTTTACTCCAAACAAACAATGAATCGACGGACGTGATTTTACCTTCTTCACCCCCAGCAAGAAAACAAAGCTTCTTTGTCGAAGTATCCTGAAAATTATCTTTGCTCAGAGAAAGAAATTGACTTGAGGGACTTGCTTGTGGCTCTTTTTATCCCTTCCTTCACAACATTATACCTTCTTCCACTCTGTCCCTTCTCAATAAGATATTCATAGTTCACATTGATGAAGAAGAAAAGCACTAACTCTGATGTGCTGGCCACAACCCCAGATTTAACATCCATCATTTTCCAAATCCAGCTAGCCTAAGGCCCTTCTTATCCCCTACTCCTTTAAGAGCACATGATCAGAATTAATCAAGAGACTAGTAGCAAAAGCAGGGGTTGCTGCTTTTCCAGGTATTTATTTCTTCCAAATATTATATGGGTTTCCTAATTTCTCTTCCTGTGAACAAAATCTTACGCGCACATGCAACGCCAAAACACATTAATTAGCGTGTTCAAATTCATTTGCATATAAGGGTCAAAGACTACTTTTTATTCTAATTGACTGTCTTGTGGGTGCTTGAATGTTATGTTGATCTCCATCTGTTTGGCAACTGTCCCCAACCAAAACCCAAAAGCGACTGCTCACCTAAATGCCTACTTAACCTTACAAGCAAGCTTTATGCTAACAATTACTTCAGTTACACTTCAGGGTACAGTGAATACTAATGGTTCCTTACTTGTCAAAAACTTGTAGCCTCCAACCCCTCCATAAATGATTGCTGTTTACCCAATAAGATGGAGCCATTAATGCTGAATGTGGAAATTTTTCAGGTCCATACTTTGTTATTTGAAGCACATATGGTTGCCATTATACATACTTGATGGTATTTCAGTATTTGAACCTATAAATAATGAACTTTATTTAGTTGTGGTAATCTTTCTCATCGATATATTGCTTGTTTGGGTAAGTTTATTTTGGAAGAACAATGTCAATGGTTAAGTGGGAACTTTCAGAACTATAATTGTCAAAATCCTCGAAAATCTTTTATTCTTCTTGAGCTTTACTATATATGATTTGTGAAGAAAACGACCTTTTTCTCCTAGGATAATATGGGTTATATAGTCTCTGTCCAATCACAACCTAATTTCATTTATCTGTGTTCATATTACTTATGGCTTTGATCGTTCTCTCCTTCTCGTCTTATAATGTGTTCTGTATATCTTGCAACGGCATTATGTTTTGCACGGCAGTGTTGATTTTAGGTAGAGTGAAACATTAACAATAATGTTACATTCATACATGAAATGTCCATTATATATCACTAGTTTTGAGAGCTTTTGTTGTTTTATAAAAAGAAAAAAGTATACAGTATTCCTTTTATTAATAAGGAATTAACCTTGAGTTTATTAAGTTGAACTTCTAGAGTTGGAAAGAACTAAGATCACAATATATATCGTAGAAAAATGGAAACTAAGAATTAATCAGTACATTTAGAAAGTTCATCAAATGATTCACGGATACAGATGTATACTATAGCACAGATGTGTATTTGATGACATTCATAAAGTATGAGGACATTAATTGGGAGAGGGTGGCTCAACAGTTAACTCCTAACCATGTTCGGGTACAACCAATTATTTCTTTCAGTTCCTCTGACTTGCTATATATCCTCTTATTACATAGATTTTTGTTGTTACTGTTTTTTTTGCAGAAACATTCTGTTTCAAAGGAAAAAGAAAACGGTACTTCTTCGGTGATGTTAAAGGGGATGAATGGGTAACTGCCAACAATCTATTGATAAATTTTTAGGTAAATTACGGTTATAAAAAAATAAACAGATTAAATTAATCATAAAAGACATATATGCATGACGTGAATTTTACTTCTAACATAATTATTTGTTCGGCATAATTCACTCATACTTGATATAAACCTAATTTGTTAAAAAAAATTTCATATCTCCTACCTGAATTCATTGAGTATATTTTTAATACCTTTAAAAATATGATACTCCTTCGATTAGATCTATGCTATGTGGTATTTTTCACTTAAAAAAATATTACATAATATAAATTTAACAAAAAAAATATCATACTTCCAAGAGGAATAACTTTTTTCCGAATTCATTGCCACGTTATTGTCATTTTCTTGCGTTGCATGGAGATGTTGACCTCTCTCTCTCTCTCTCTCTCTCTCTCTCTCTCTCTC
>JASKGM010000009.1:5775955-5787677 GCA_034509205.1 Ceratonia siliqua
GGGTTCTCCCCCCCCCCCCCCCCCAATAAAAATATTATCCAAATTCCCGTAGACTATGAAAGAATCTATAGTAGATTATGCTCAAATTAATTAATTGGCCATTCCATGCAGCTTATGTATGCGGCGAGAGAGGAGGACTCATAGCAGAAGATCCATATCAAATGGGTGTGTCACTGAATGGAGTGCCTGGACTGGACATTGATGCAGAAAAGAAAGTCATAGAAGAAACTTTGAATCGGCTTCGAGAGGAGGAAGCCACAGAAGATGAAATTAAAGTTGCCATGAAGGACTTAGGTATTAAAAGGTTTGTTCTCTAAATTTTTCACTCCCGTATATATTACTTTGTGAATTGGTACTCTTTCCATGTATAATTAATTTGATAATCTAGAATTACAATAATCTTCTGAAAAGTTTTGCTTCCTACCATCACCATTTAAGAAACTCTAGTAATAATTATATTGGTTGTGTCTGAAATATCAGGGCACAGGTATATGGGTGGCCAAACACATACGTCTTTACAAAGGCAATGGGAGAAATGCTAGTAGGAAATCTGAAGGGAAACCTGCCCCTTGTTATTGTACGTCCTACCATTGTTACCAGCACTTACAAAGAACCTTTCCCTGGTTGGGTTGAAGGCATAAGGTAAATCATCCGCCATTTTATGTTTATGATATGTTTGCTTTCCAAGAAAATAGTATGTGGAAACTGGAAGCGTAATTACATATATAACATATATAACCCAAAATTTTCTCATGTTGACAGAACCATAGACAGTTTGATTGTTGCTTATGGTAAAGGAAAATTAACATGCTTCCTTGCCGATATTGAGGCAGTTTTTGACGCGGTAATTATTGGTTTATCTCATCTTCCAAATTAAGTACTACTTTTAATTTCTTAATAAAATGATATATTAATTTATACTGAGGTTGAAGCAGATACCAGCTGACATGGTGGTGAATGCAATACTAGTAGCCGCTGTGGCTCATGCTAATAATCAGCCTCATAATAACATATATCATGTGGGTTCCTCGGTGAGAAATCCCATAAAATACATTAATCTTCGAGACTACAACTTAAAATACTTTACATCAAAACCATTGATAAACAAGGAAGGAAAGCCTGTCAAGGTTGGCAAAGTTACAATATTGAACAACATGATTAGCTTCCGCAGATACATGTTCGTTCGCTACCTGCTTCTGTTGAAGGTTATTCCTAATCCTATCTATTCATCAATTAATCATGCTCACAACTTCACTCTTAACAATTATAAGTAAAGTGCTTCCAAAGCTTGATTTGAGCTGATGAATATAGGGACTAGAGCTGGCTAATACAGCTTTTTGCCAGTATTTTCGGGGAGTGTATCTTGATCTTAACAGGAAGATTAAGATTGTGATGCGGTTGGCCGATCTTTACGGGCCTTACTTGTTCTTCAATGGCGTGTAAGTTACTTAGCAGCTGAAATTAATTAGATAACATGTTTGATTATTGATTAATTAACCATTTAACCGAGACAACCTTGCTTAATTGCCACGCAGATTTGATAATATAAACACAGAAAAATTGCGAATAGCGGCAGGACAAGGTGGGGTAGAGATGGATATGTTCTACTTTGACCCAAAGATGATTGATTGGGAGGATTACTTCATTAATATCCATATCCCTGGCCTCGTTAAATATGTCCTCAAGTGATGATCCTTTGAAGTGGGTTATAGTTTTTGTCTCTTATCATACTCGTATTTGCATTAAGTACTTCAAATTTGTGTAAGCCAGATTATATATGGAATTGTGTGTTACTAATTATTTATTCAAAGGCAGTATAATTGATCTCATAGCTGCCTACTTCTTTTGAACTTTTGTTATGAAGTATCAGTTATTACATATTTTGCTTATATACACTCTTACAAATTTACAATGGCCGATCCCAGTTGAAATCAGTCTTCCCAAAAAGGAATCTTATCAACCAAAAGGGTTATTTTGTTTTGGAGTCCTCTCAGATTTTCTTATGTTCAAAATATCTTCTCATTTACCTTGTATGGAAGAAAAAATCATGATTAAGTAGAAATGTAAAGCCAGTGACTTCGCAAAGAAATTGGATGATTCAGAAGAACGCTAAGAGTAAAATTATCAGGAAAGAGGAGGCTAAGATACAAATAATTGAGCTACGCACCCATAACTTTCGGAAATATCTGTGACAATCAATCAAGAGCCACTTTATCCATATTTAATTAGATGATTAATTTGAAATTTTTTTATGACACGAATGCTATTTATAAGCTAATCGATAATCAAGAACTATTGAATCTGTATTGAATTAAATCCATAAATTTGATCTTGCTGATATCTATGAACCAAGTCCATAACACGAATACAGAAAATGTCATCGACAATATAGGAGAGAAAGGAGGGAGGGGGGGGGGGGATAAGATAAATATATTAACATAAATGTAGGAAACAAATGAGAAAAAAAAAAAGAGCATATTGTAATGAATGCCTAGAAATTCGAATAGCTTAAAAAGGAACTCAAGTTAATATGTAAAGCTATGCAACTACTTAATATCAATACAACAGTGAGATTTTACAGGATACAATTACTTCCTTTGTGCTCTAAATGGGAAAGGAGAGAGAGGTGGGCAATAACCACGCTGCAATTGGTTCAAAATCGTTGGAGAAGCTCAAAAACCATGAAACATAATGCTGCTGTTCATCTCGTCTCGTAAACCACCTTATTTTAACCCCGAGCCAACCCGAAACAGCTAGAGGGCCCATTACGTGCATTCCAAACAAAGCCATCACCAAAAGGAATTTTCATTAGGAAGAAGGGGACCTTTCTTTTCTTTTACCTGTCAAGGAAGCGGTGTTATTCTCAACAACTTGGGAGAAATCTGAGCAATGAACACCGTTAGATGCAAATCTCTCTGACCGGCAGGGATCTGCTGACTTACAATGACAACAGAGATTACCATATTCAGAAGTTTTCACATCATTGCAAACATTAGCAATAGGATCATTAGCACTTGGCCGTGTAATGCAGAGCCAAATTCTTGAGGATTCCTCATTGCTATTGCCCAGTACTAAAGGCACATGCCATGATCCTTTTTCCGATTCCTGAAACAAAAACTCAACATTCCCAGATTCTGTTCTAAAACCGAATTCAGAAACAGTTCTCAAGATACACCGCATAGTACTGAATCTAACAAATGGAGATTTCATTGTTGCCCTCTAGCTCTGCATATCAATCATGAATGCCCAACAACAATGAAAATTAACCATCCTTATGCAACAAAATAAACAGATTTAAACATGAAAACCTGGACTTATACACATAGGCACTACAATTTAGTTATTGTCAATATTTCAGTCTGGATAAAAATAATTGCTCTACACTCTGATTGTTGAAAACAAATACAACCATCAGCAAAAAGAACAATTCCACCTTCAGTGACACATAAAGAACAAAACCGTCTGGCCTAACCTGCATGCACAACCCCATACTGACTAGTAGACTAGCGAAAGATATAGACACTTAAACATATAATGAGGCATCAGAGTATGGAATGACAATAGAAATCTTCTTAGCAGCACATACAATCATCAAACCCCAAAAGATTGAAAACCCTTGGCTGACACAGCACAGACTGCTAGCACATAATGGTTAGCATGCCCGCATGCACAGTAGAATGACCAATTCCAGTATATGCCATATAACAAATATTACCTGGATGATCAATGAATATGATGGTGGCATCAGAAGTTTAAGGTTTCCTTTAACAAATGTATAGTGAACCTGTAGGAAAAAAAAAGGTTGGCTTGTTACAAAAAATAATGTCTAAGGGCACGCTATTAAGATCTCAAAAAGCCTACAGAACAAATTATTAACTATGCAAGTATAAACTTTGATGCCTCTATCAATGGCAAACACTACTACTATGCCAAACAGTGAAGAATGTCCTGAAACTACTAAAATTATGCATGAAGTTTCTCCAACCAATGGAAACAAACCAAACTCCATTCTTCTTCCAATAAATTCCCTCCAAGAAACAAAACATCACCAATACCCACCCGTCTACATTCTGATAACAGTCTTTAGAGTACTTGTACCCCTAAAGCATGATACTTAAATGATTTCATAATATTTAGAAGATCATTGCCGGAATGAAGCAAAAAGAAAGGCACAAGCTAAACCCTCACAAAGCAATTCTTCTCCCTCATTCACAGGTATTGAAACTTTAAGCAAGTAATTACCTAAATAATAACTTTAACTTTAACGAAGGGTTGGTAGGTGATAGGGGAAAGAACGGCTTGAGAGTAGCTCGGACAATAGAGTAGATGAAAGAGATAAAAAGGGACTAGGGTTCTTCTCTGAGAAACCACTAAGTTTCCTTAACTTCAGATAAAACATAAGCAAAAGATTCTAACTGAACTTCCTTGGTACGAGAAAACTCAAAATGAATAAAAGCAATTAGAACTGATCTAACTACCTAGTGATGATCCTCTACATGTTGGTACTTATCTATCATCCCAGGACAAGTACTAAAATTAATTACTTCAACCTCGGATGGCTCAGCTATGAGTGTGCTCAACTCATCCCCAAAAGTTAACACAGTTAGGCACCCATTTGGTAGTATCCCAAGAATCCTTCCTGTGACCCAGGCTCCACCCTTTTTTCGTGGCCATTCCAAATGAGGACTCAAAACATTGGCTTTCAACCTAACAAACTGGCCCATACAATAAGACTTCGCCATTTCAAGTTCTGAAGAACTTTCTCTCCAAAGAATCTCCAGCCCAGTAAATCCTATAGCCACTCTACTATCACAATTGACAGAATATAGATTATCCACTGGTGAGCGCTTCTTTTCCTCTTCCTTCAAGAGTACCCAATCACCAGCTGCCAAGTTAACTGTGACACACTCTAGAGTTGAATTATGTATTCCAAAAGGGTCATGACTACTTGACTTTTCAGCAACTCTCATAGCTCCCAGAGTATCATGTGACCATCTTTGCCCTTGAACTTATCGGGATCAAGGAAGTGAAGCAAAGTCCATAGTTCTTCCTTTGCACTGTTGTTGCAAGTTAGCCTTTTGTACTTTTGGGCCCAATGGCCATCAACACCACAATCAAAGCCACGTCCAGGTCCAGAAGGGGAACCTCTACTAGCCAAATATTCTCGGGAACCACGTGGACCCCATTTTGCAATTTCCACAATAACACGGTTTAACAGAAGTCAGTCATCTAGATTATGCCTTGCAACATCAGCATTTCGGGGGGTCACTAATTTCAATGAAGGCGAAATCACGCTTCATATCCACATTTCGAAATCTTCCATATCTACTAAAAGGTTGCTCCAGTTCACGCGATTGTGTTCCTTTAACATCCTTTCGCGTCTCATAACCCTTCAACCCACCAGCATCCTCTTCACCTTCTTCATATTCACTCCTTCCTCAGGATATTCGTCATAGATAGGTTCGGGTATTTCCTTTTCCCAACCTGAAGAATCTTCGGTAGTGGTTCCAAGGTCATGGAACAACTTTTTGACACGTTGGGTTGTTTCGTCGTTACTGGTATTGCTTTCCAGTACACCCAAGCCTTTTCTATTAGGAAAAAAGCACCGACTCCTCTCTCCAAAAAGAAAAAAAATCAATAAGCATTTAATGCAGCTGACATGCAAAAGATAATGTGCTGAAAATTGAAAGACAAGACTAGAAAAATCAAGTAAGAAGAAATAAAATAAAATGTCAACAGAAGAATCAGGAAACTTGGAGATGTTGATCAACCGAGTTATTGTATCTATATAAGACCTCAAAGGGAGCTTTTCTAAATAATAAGAAAGAAACCCTTTTACTGTAAAAGCCCAAGCAATAAAACAATATTGTGCACTTTTCTCTCTTCCTCATATTCCGTCCTCTTTAATTATAAATACCAACAGTGGTATCAGAACCTTTATAGTCCAGTAAGCCACATTAATTTCCCTCAAACCAGCTATCACATAACTTAAACCTTGTTCATCCAAAACACCTAAAAATAGTTTCTCTCCAACCTTAATATCATTTTGACCATGGCCTGTACATCATCTTCAAACTTATCAACCTTTAATTTTTCCCAAACAACAATTCCAATATTTCAAGGAGATGATTATGACTCTTGGAGGATTCAAATGAGAACCTTGTTCATCTCTCAAGGCTTGTGGAGTTTGGTTGAAAAATGCTACCAAAGTCCAAAAAGTGAAGAAGAGTTTGCAGTTTGGAATGAAGCAAAGCGCAAGGAGTATGAAGAAAACATCCAAAAGGATGCAAAGGCTTTACTCATCATACAACAAGCTGTTGGGAAGGCACTTTTTCTGAAGATCATGAACGTGATTACATCAAAGGAAGCTTGGGAGATACTTCAGAGTGAATTCAAGGGCTCCGACAAGGCAATCTCTATTAAACTTCAATCTTTATGGAGAGAGTTTGATAATTTATCAATGAAGGAAGGCGAATCAATACAAGATTTTAACAAACGTGTCTCACTCATAGTAAGTCAAATTAAAAGCTATGGGACATGATAGAAGATAATAAAATTACACGAAAAGTATTGAGAAGCCTCCCTCCTAAATTTGATGATGTGGTAGCTGTTATTGAAGAATCTAAAGATTTTTCTAAACTTACTCTAGTGGAATTAATGAGCTCTCTTGAAGTTCATGAAGAAAGAATGAAAAGATTTGAGCAACCACTAGAGCAAGCTTTCCAATCTAAATTTAATATCTCTAAAAAAGATGGAGATAGGAAAAATGAAAACCACGATCAAAATTCTAAAGATAGAGGAGCTTCTAATAACCGTGGTAGGGGGAGAGGAAATTATAAAAATCAAGGGAGTAATAGAGGAAACTCTAACTCCTATTGCAATTTGTGCAAGAAAAATAATCATGATACAAAAGACTGTCGGTTTAAATGCAAAAGGTGCAAAAAACACACTCATTTTGGAAAAGATTGTTGGTACCGGCAAAAAGAATAGGCTAATTTTACTGAAAATAATGAATCCCTTGATCAAATATTTTATTATGCTTTTTCTACTCATCAAGAATCAAGCGATATTTGGTACTTAAGAGTGGTTGTTCAAACCACATGACAAGCAATAAAAATTGCTTTGTCAATTTGAATGAAAGCTTAAAATCCCAAATCATACTTGGTGATGGAAAAATTCAAAATATTGAAGGCAAAGGCACTATTGTTGTCAAGACTGAAAGTGGCAATGAAAAACTCATTCAAGATATTCTTTATGTGCCTGGCCTAGCACAGAATTTATTGAGTGTTGGGCAATTCATTCAAAAAGGTTACAAGCTCAACTTTGATGGATATAAATGCACCATCTTTGACAAAAATAAAGGGCAACTTGTCACTACTATCAAAATGGCCCCTAATAAAGTTTTTCCTATGATAATGCCACTTGGGCAAAGATATGCTTTAAAATGTGAAAATGTGGATGAGTCCACATTATGGCATCTAAGGTATGGCCATTTAACTTTCAAAGCCTCAAACTTTTAAGCCAAAAAAGAATGGCACTTGGTCTTCCTTTTATTTCTGATGAAAAGAAAATTTGTGAAGGTTGTATTTTTGGGAAAATGCATAGATTGCCATTTCCCAAAACATCTTGGAGAGCTAAAGCTCCACTTCAATTGGTGCATGCTGATATTTGGGGTCCTTCAAGAAATCCCACTCTTGGAGGCAAGAGATATTTCTTGTTCTTTGTTGATGATTACACCCGTATGATGTGGGTTTATTTTATTAAGCATAAATCCGATGCTTTCTCTCATTTTATTCAATTTAAAGCCATTCTTCCTCGAATATAGTGATGAATCAAAAGGCTATTGTCTCTATAAGCCCGAATCAAGAAAATTGATCATCTCGAGAGATGTCATCTTTGAAGAAAAGGCAAGTTGGCAATGGAGCAATAATACAACCAATGAAGCTCAACTGTCTGAAGAAGCTATCAAGACAAAAGAAAGTTATTCAAGTTCAAGCACTCCACAACCAGTAATCATGACAAATGAAGAAGTAGAGGAAGATATTGAAGAAGAAACACAACAGCCACAACTCAGAAGATCAACAAGACAAAGAAAACCAAATCCTAAATATATTAATTTCGCACTATTCTCATGTGAACCTCAAAAATTTGAAGAAGTAGCGAAAGAAGAAGCCTGGAGAAATGCCATGGATGAGGAGATCAAGATGATCGAGAAGAATCACACGTGGGAGCTCGTGGAGAAGCCAAAAGATAAAGATATCATTGGATTAAAGTGGGTCTACAAGATCAAGTACCATGAAGATGGATCAATCCAAAAGTACAAAGCCTGACTTGGAGCTAAAGGGTATTCTCGACAACCAAGTATCGACTTCAATGAAACTTTTGCTCTTGTAGTACAAATGGAGACTATAAGAATGGTTCTTGCTTTAGCTGCTCAAATGAAGCTGCAAGTTTATCAATTAGACCTAAAGTCAGCATTTCTCAATGGAGAAATTAAAGAAGAAATTTACGTGGAGCAACCACAAGGATATGTGATCCAAGGCAAAGAAGACAAGGTTTATCGCTTGAAGAAGGCACTCTATGGTCTCAAGCAAGCTCCCCAAGCATGGAGCAACAAAATAGACAAGTATCTTGTTGAGCATGGATTTTTTAAAAGTCCAAATGAGCCATCCTTATATGTGAAAACACAAGGAGATGACTTTCTCATTTTATGTTTGTATGTGGATGATTTAATCTACACTAGCACAAGCCAAAGTATGCTTAAAGACTTCAAAAAGGCCATGATGCACGAGTACGAGATGACTGATCTTGATCTCATGAAATATTTTCTTGAGATGCAAGTAAAGCAAAAGCCTAGTCACATATTCATCTCACAAAAAAAATATTCTGATGATTTATTGAAGAAGTTCAACATGCAAAACTGCAAGCCACTATCCACGCCAATGGCAATGAACGAGAAGTTGTCCAAAGAAGATGGAGAAGAGAAAGTAAACGAGATGATCTATCGAAGCCTAGTTGGTTCATTAATCTATCTCACAAATACAAGGCCCAACATCGTACATGCTGTTAGCATTGTCTCAAGATTCATGAGCAATCCCAGTCAAGACCATTTCAAAGCAGCAAAAAGAATTTTGAGATATGTCAAGGGTACAAAGAATTATGGCATCCTGTACGAAGCTGAAAAAAACTGTAATCTAGAGGGTTACACTAATAGTGATTGGGCTGGTAGTATTGACGATCGAAAAAGTACAAGCGGTTATGTTTTTCTTGTTGGCTCCAAGGCAATTTCATGGGCATCAAAAAAACAAAAGAGCGTAGGACTTTCAACTGCTGAAGCAGAATACATGGCTACAACAAGCACTGCTTGTGAAGCCGTCTGGCTTAGAAGAATTCTGCAAGATTTACAACAAGATATTAAAGCTCCAACAAAAATACATTGTGACAACATGTCCGCAATAGCCATGACTAAGAATCCAATATTTCATAGCCGCACGAAGCACATTGAAATTCGGTATCATTTCATACATAAGTTCGGAGACAAAGGAGAAATCAAGATGAAATTTTGCAAGACTGATGACCAAGTTGCAAATATATTCACAAAGCCAGTTTCAACAGAAAAATACATCAAGTTTAGAGACATGCTTGGAGTTCATGATCCTTCTAAATGGGAGCAAAGAAAAAATTAAGAGTATGTCAATACAGCAAAGCCGACATATGAGAAAGCATATCATGATGAAGATAAAAAGAAGATAATACCAAGAGAAATAAGTCGTTGAGGGGGAGTATTAGGGAAAAAGCACCGACTCCTCTCTCTAAAAAGAAAAAAAATCAATAAGCATTTAATGCAGCTGACATGCAAAAGATAATGTCCTGAAAATTGAAAGACAAGACTAGAAAAATCAAGTAAGAAGAAATAAAATAACAATGTCGGCAAAAGAATAAGGAAACTTGGAGATGTTGATCAACCAACTTATTGTATCTATATAAGACCTCAAAGGTAGCTTTTCTAAATAATAAGAAAGAAACCCTCTTACCGTAAAAGCCCAAGCAATAAAACAATATTGTGCACTTTTCTCTCTTCCTCATATTCCGTCCTCTTTAATTCCAAATACCAACATTTTCAGTCACCCACCATGGACTGGGTCTTTGCAGGAAACTCTATATGTGCTTCCGCACATCGTCGTCGCTGCAAAGCTTGTATAACTCGCAACAGATCTTCAATTGACCTCTTTATCTCTGCCAACTAAGTTTGCCTTTCCAATCTTCCTCTACCACTGCAATGATCGGCCATTTGATCTTATACCACTTAACGAAGGGTTGGTAGGTGATAGGAGAAACAACAACTTGAGAGTAGCTCGGACGATAGAGTAGACGAAAGAGATAAAATGGGACTAAGGTTCTTCTCTGAGAAACCACTAAGTTAACTTGACGTCAGATAAAACATAAGCAAAAGATTCTTACAAACGACGAAAAGGGGAAACATATAGGTGGGGGAATAAGGACTCACGTGCTAGTCATGGGAGGCCTTAAAAATATGAATAAAACAGATACAAAGATAAAGAGATACAGGTCTGGTCCTAAGCTATCAAAGTGACCACGTGCAGCCCACCAACCACCTAAACAGCAACTAAACACATACAACAAAGAAGCAAAGACAGATAACATAAAACAGAGCTCCAAAACAGAGTCTTGGAGATGCTCCTGCATCAAACTTACAACGGAAGATCTTAGTCAATGGTTCAAGAATTTATCTCCCACATGAACCAGCATAATACTGCAGAGTTCCAACCACCGGATATACAAAATATTTTATATAAAGAAAAGGCAGAGTATTGATATTTTGAGCAGCTAATTGACAGAAACCATTTTGCTCTTCCAAGAGAATGGATGTTCCAAACTAAAAAGGTGAATGGAAATTATTCTAAGGACAAAGCTATTAATAATATAAAAAGTAATCAGGCCACCAATCACCGCAACACCACAGCAAAGGCAATTTAAAAAATTCTAGTAAATGGAAGTGCTGGATTGGATACAAATTCAATTTATCCCCTATTCCACAGAAGAATAACATTTACAACAAAAATTGATGAGCTCATAGTCATTAAATGAGAATAAAAAAATATCACAATGCTAGAATAAGCAATTTCAGAAAGAACTCACCTGATGTCTTTCTTTCCACTGGTTGAAAAAGCTGCTTCCTATGAGTTCAAATATGTGATCTCGCATTTCATCATTTGTCACAAGCAAGCACCTTAGTTTTACAGCAGCATAGAGCCAGTACCTGAAATCCATGTGCATTAAAACAAAATTTAGCAAAGAAAAAGTATAAGGGCAATATAATGGAGTTATCTGAAGGGAGAATAAGTATAATAGCGTTTCAAAGATTCAACACTAAAATTCAATCATATCCCCAAATCAGTGCCTTAAAGAGAAAAAAGTATGGTAAGGAATGAAGAAACATTCTGGTGCAGAGTAGCCAACGGAAAACGCTCTTCTGCAAACGCAGGAAGTCGATTTCCAGAATACTTGCAAACGCAAGTAATTCCACCCAACGTCCCTCACGGGTATTCCAGAAGGTGTTCGAAATTACTGTAGCAGAAACCAAATACTGATATATTGCATTCTGAATTCCAACAGGTACAGCCGGGTAATATATCAGATATTCTTACAGGACAGCCGAATTACCAAAATACCCTTAGCAGCTAATTAGGAAGACTAGTTT
>JASKGM010000009.1:5794273-5812529 GCA_034509205.1 Ceratonia siliqua
AAAACTTAAATTTTCAATATGGGCTAAGCATTAACTTGGGTTTCAATACTTTGATTCAAAATTAATGGTCCAAATTATGTCAAACCTAGTCTTATTCAGTGATTATTTCATTTTGTCCTTCTAATTACCTAAAGTCCTCAATGTAGTGTCACTAAGTTAGTAACATTATACAGTTGTATTAGTACACGATTAAATCTACTATGAGTTGTTATGTATAAAAATTTTATATATTTATTAAAAATAATTAATTAATAATTTATATTTAATTTTATTATAAAATTTAAATATATTTTTAATTTTTTAATTTGTAATTTTGTAAAGTTAAAGTCAAATTAAATTTTAAAAATTCATTTAAAAAAATAATTTTTTTAGTCTGACGGATTAGATTGTCCTAATTAACACTCTTATCATATAATAATATAAAAAATTTAATTAGTAATTTTTATAATTATCTCAAAAACAAATTTTTTTAAAAAATTTTCTTCGCTGAACAATATAATTATAAAACAACGACACAACCACAGACGGAAAGAAAACGCAGGAACCAAAGTGGGGGCCTGCGAGGAGGGAGGAAAAGAGAGGGCATTACGAATTTACAATTGGGCGCTGAAATCGAAGAGCTCCACTGAAGGAGAAAGAATACTCAGAGTCGGGTACTCTTCAGCTGGAGCAGGTACCTTCTTCGTCTGACTCTTGATGCTTTTGATACCTTCTGCTTCATGCTGTTGCGTTCCAATTTCTCTCGTTCATTTTCAGATGCTTAACCTGCATCCTATGGACAATCTCTTTTAAAACTCGTTGGTTTCTCATTTGTCTATTCAAGTTCTGTTGCTTCATCGTTTTCTTTAGCGGAACTTTCATATGTTTGATGAAATGCTGCACTCAGGATTTGCAGTTCTTTCTCGTCTTCCATTGCATTCTCTAATTTCGTTCTCTATTGTCGTTGTAGGTTCCAGGTACCTTTGTTGAGTTTCTGCGCCGAAGACTTAGCAGAAATCAACCATGGATGGTATGTGAACTCAGTATTACATAGTTTATGTATTGTATATTTGCTTTTTAGTGATCGTGTATTTGATTTAAGGATTCTTCGCTTTCACGAGTAGAAAGCAACTTCGAAGTATGCTATCAAAATGTTGTTTATTTTCTGGATCAGTTTTGTTATGTAGGATAGTAATTGCTTAACTAGGTAAAGTTTTAGGTGTCTGAGCTACTCCATGTGAAGCTGTCAGTATTTTTTTTTTTTTAGAAAAAAATCGATATCATACTTTAGTCTTATTTTTCTTAGGTTTGTTTAGCTTTAACAATGTTTTGATGGTTGTTATTTTATCAATATTTAGTATCAACTGATGATTTAGACCTTGATATCTTTTCCCCCACTTTTTGAACATGGTCTTGTGTGCAAAATTTGTACCACATTCATCATTTGAATTTAAGGCTTATATATTAAGCTTTCACTATGTCTTTGACCTTTGCATTGACTAAACTTAAGCATTGGATTTTGTAATTGTGTTCAATTTATATTGAAAATAATATTGTTTGCTGAAAACTATTTCATTTACCCTAGCAATACCTTTAAAATAATAATTTAATTTCACACAAGTAACTGGCAATATCATTACGTACTTCAATATCAAAAGGGTTAGTTTTTGACAATTAACAAAGTGAGCCTGATGAATATGTTGATAAACTTCTTTGGGTTTCAGTTGATTCACAGCCAACTATGGAAGAAACAATATTGGTCGGCGACGATCTAATGACGGGGCCACCATCACCTCTAGTCCCACCAGAAATAGCCTCCCATGTGCTTGAAGGTGTTGATTTGTGTGATGGAATCCTGAAGAATCTATTCTTGTGTAAGTCTTACTTTTTTCTTAGTTGCATGAGTGTAACTCTTTCTTTTAGTTAATTCATTTGTCGTGTAAAGCCTAGTTTCTATCAGGGACAGAAAAAGGGAGGGTGGTTACTTAGTTTTACCCCTGGTTGTTATGAAGAAGAATAGATATCTATAAGCTATCTCTTACCAGCTTTGGTTGTATATTTAGGCCGAGTAGAAAAGGTTATTGGCGGTGACTTGTATTCTACTGATAATTCTAAAGGTTTGAACATTTTTTTTTGGATCAAGAAATGAATTCTTCAAGAGAGAAAAGGAGTACAAATATGGAGTATCAGCAATCCTCCAAAGCAAGAAAGAAGACATCAAAGAAAGAACTGCACAAAAGAGCAACCAATCCCTTTGAATAATAGACAAATATATAGAAACCCACTGAGGGGCTAAGAAAACAACCCTGTCCAGGTGTAGGAAGAAACTGCTGAGTTAAAATTCTGCCATTTCACTCCATCTCAAAATTTGGTAGAGAAAAAAACCTGCAAATCAGGTGGACATAGCCAATGCTCTCCAAAGGGCCCCAACAACTTACTTCATGACTGCCGAACTACCTCACAATGCAAGAAGAGATGGCTATTTGGCGCAGAGCATTTATGGTACATAAATCAAATGTCAGGGGAAGGGCCTTACGAGGCTCGCACATGTGTAATAAATCATCAGTGTTTATCCTATTAAGTAATACAGTCCAAACAAAAGCCTTAACCTTAGAGTTTAAAGATTTGAGCATTAAATGTCTGTTATTGCACTGCCTTTTTGGAAAATTTTATAAGATTCATTTACATTTTGTAGGCTTGCAAATCAATGACATTGAACCATTCTGTCAAGATGAGATTGCTCTGTATCGACAATGTACTGATAGAAGAGTAAGATAATTGTTACAGATACACTATTTTGCTCTCTATCTCTCTCTTTCTCACTCCCTGCCTCCCTTCCTCTTCCATTTTGCAGTTTCAACTCATTTATGTTACCTTTTATACAAATATTTCATATGTGCAATATTTCTTCACTATAAGTATTGGAGATGGAGGCGTAGGAAGTGCAATTGGGTTTGATAGATGTACTGCTTCACAATTTTATTTTTTGAAAAATATAAATTGCAGGATAATGAGATAAGGAAACGTCTTCAAGATAGTGAACGCAAATTAGGTTCATCAATGCCCTTAGATGAAGCAAAGGAGAGGGCTGCTCAGCTTGAATCAGAAGTTACATCATTGGAGAGGTATATTTAAACAGTAGTTTACTAAAGAGATATAAAATAAGTGTATACTCATGGATTCCTTAAGAAAAGTTTGTTAGTCTTTCAAATCACAGACGCCTGCTATCATTTAAGATACCATGATGGTGTACCAAACGCCTCCTTAATTCATGGATATATGATGTAGAAATTACCAATTATTAGAAATTGTTTTTTTACCTTAAGTTAAAATGTATAGGCGCCTGATTCTTGCTAGTGGAGTGGAGGGCATGGACGGATTCCGCCAAAGATGGAGCTTGCATGGTCGCCTTACTGATACAAAGTAATGTTATCATCCATTCTTGTGTTTTTGTGAATAATAGCATGGATGACATGATTTCTAAAACTCTCTCTCTCTCTTTCTCTCATGCCTATTCATGACAAGTGCCCATATTTTGTGATTACTATAGCATATTAGTTGCTAAACATACTGGTCTGTGTTATTGGCTAATTTAGTGGCCTAGTCGTTGAATCATTGAAGTGCATTTGACATTTGAGTTGCATGTTACCTTAAATTATTGCTACTCACAATCTTAGATAAACTAGAATATTAAATGGTCTGGAGCTGCCTTTTGCATAGCGATACATGTGAATTAATAAGCGATTGATGAGATTACCACTTAAAATCACCACCTGCTAATAATGCCCGTAGTTTCAATAATTAGTTACTGATTTTTTTTATTTTCAAGTGTTTGACTACTGATATTATGCAAATATCCTTCTATGATTTTAATTACTTGTCTATTGGTAACTTCTAACCTATGACTTTCATGCAGAAGAAGGTTGGAGTCTTTAAAGCAGGGCATAGATGGCAGAAAAAAGGATGAACCTACTGGGGGATCAACTTCTAAAAAATGGTTCTTTTGGTAAACCTCCAAATTTGCTGCCTGCTCAAGTAGCAATTGGAAGATTGAAATATTGGAGGTAATCAAATGAGTTACATTTGCCCGCTGACTACTTAGTCATACATTGAGACTCCCCTACTTTCGAGGAAAAATTTTGTAATCATGTATTTGTTTCACTATTTCAAGGGTTTATCATAGAATACTACAATAAATGTGTTTGGACGAACTTTCCTAGAAGATTTTGGAATTTTCTTTTTCTACTTTCTTGGCGCCAAGTATAGGTTTTTCTAGTCTTATAGTACTAAGTTTTCCAGATTCATGCGAAAAATTAATTTTGCTTGAGTATCTCTCTTTAATATCAAAAAGGTAATATTCATATTCAACACTATTTATCTTCCTCAAGCCACGGGGGTTGAAGGAATTCCTTGCATAATTGCCTAAGCATAATATAATACTAGATATTTGCATTCTATGATCATAATGGTAATGGCGAATATTTGATATATATACATATTTTACATCGTGTTATGACCAAGTGAATAAAAGAATTACATACAACAGCCTACCGTACTCACTGAACTCTAACTCTGCAGAGTTTTAGGTTTAATTTGAATGTTAAGAGCTATCTAAGTTCTAAAATCCACGAGGTACATTCTTGAAGAAGTTGGAATTTCTGGCGAACGGCTATGTTGAAGAAAATCTGCATCTTCGCGCGAAATTCGGTTATATCTTCCTTGCACTTATATGATCCCGCACATGCGCATTGCTCAGCTAAATGTGCAGCTTTCACCTGGTTGCACCTGAGACACGCCAGATCTTGCAGGTGGTATAGCCGTTCTCTCTGTCGTACAATCTGAAGAAGAGCATTTTCCATCACCTCACGGTCATAAGGCTGCCCACACTGTGGCACACCACAATGCCACTCCTCAGTCAATAAAGCCGCGTCACGGCACAAGTCCAAGTCTCTGCAATCATTGCAGTAGCTGTCCGAAATGTTGCGGAAAAGGTAAGTTATATGAATATGGCAAGTTTAACACAAATTTTTGGCCATGGTCAATAAAGTTGGGTCCACGATATAGTGACAGGAAAATTCCGCCCGCATACATCAAACTAGGGATAAAATTATCAACGCCGATAAGTGATCATGAATGCTCAAGTTTTCATATAAAAAACTATAATAGGATAACATATGTATAAACAAAAAGAAAATTCTAGATAAACACCAATAAAAGTTGAGAGACAGGCAGAAACGCAATGCATGGATTCAGGAAAACCAAAGAGAGATAAAGATATATATGATTTTTGGGTTTCGATTGATCACATGAGAAACCGACTGCTATATTTAAGAGTTGTGGGGAGTAAGGAGGATGAGGTGGTCAGATGCAGCGCAGGACATTATTGTAACATTTTTTTAATTGAATTCCGTTTATGTTAAATTGCAATCCGAATAATGAAACTTATTTCAATTTTATAAATATTAAGATTTATTTTAAACAAAAAATCATTAAATAATAGAACTCAATTGAATTCTTTTAATCGATTTGATTCCAAACATGGTGTAAAATATTTTTCTACCCTTTCCCACGTGCAAAGGTCCAAGGCTCAATCACATTGGTCATATGAATTTGATTCTTTAAAATATTTACTTTTCTTTATTTTCTTTTACTAAATTTTAAACCAGTAATAAGTAATAAAATTTATGTAACGGGAACTTGATGCCCAAATATCTGAGGAAATTCAATTTAATATAATGGGAAAACAAATAGAAGATCATAAACAAATAAAAAAAGAGAGGCTGAGGAGTAAATAACTTTTAGGAAAAGTTTCAACAATTTATTAATCAATTAATAAACAAATAATTTTGTTTACCTGCAGATGACATTGGGTAAGATGAAGGAATGACACAGATCACGAAACTCAGCTTCTGGAGCGAACTCCCTGACACGAACAAATTTCAACAAATTCTTTCTCATGACCTATCAATCAAAGGACAGAAACAGAATTATGACTTCGCTGACCAAGGAGTACTGTAGAAACCAGAAGATCTACTGCCTAATAAATGATCACTCCAATTCAAATTATTCAGGCAAGAGATATACATGCATGGTTAAAACATTCCTGTTTATCTTCTTTTTTCTTTTGGTTGGGGATGAGTAAATAATACCACAACGCCTAAATTCTGCTTTCAACAGAGGTTATCAAAAGTCCTATAGTTTCATATATTAAAAGTTTTCCTTCATGACCATAATGCAGAAGTGCTTTAAGAATACCATATTAGTGAAGTAATGCTTGCACAATTTATGAAAACAAGTATTACCAAAACATCATGCTGCACACTCGGGTCGAGAGCCAGAACTGCACAGACATGCTTGATAAATTCCAGGGCTGCATCCCCTTTGTGGAGATCACCTGCAAGTTGGGGATTGCCAGATGATACATTCTGGTCATTTTCTGATCTTCTCATCTCCTTCATATGAAGCACAATATCACGAACAATTCCCAGAAGTTTGTCTGTGAAGTAAGTGCTGATCTGTGGAATAGAATGCAAAAACAAAATAAGAACTACGTAATATGTGGAATCAAGAAGTCATACAACTCCAATAACTTGTGCTTTCATTGTTATACCTGCCCTTTAATATATTCTGTCATATGTGATTCAAAACTCTCTGCAGCTCCAATAGTAATGGATGGGGTGCAGGAGTCGCCATTTTGCAATGAGGCCCTAATTGCAGCTTGCCTTTGTGCATAGTTCCAGGGAATGTACATGAATTGAGAAACAATGAAAACAAAATGGTCCTGTAGAAAGCCAGAAGAAGACCAGACAACATGGGAGTGGAAAATGCAATTAGCTCTCGTTAAATGGTTAACCAATGAATAAACTAATCCCCTGACAGTAAAGGTCCTTTGAGGTAGCACTTATATATTCCAGCTACAATTCATGCGACGTAACTTACCTGGATTTTCTTTGGTAAATATTCGGCTATATTCCAACTCGATATAATGTCAACCTGAGATTCATCATTTATTGCTTCATCAGATTTTGCTGGTATTCCACCGTAGTTATACTACAAAATGAAATGCAAAATGACCAAGTGATATATAATTATATGCTTGTTTGAAGTAAATAAAGGAAAAGTGAAATGATTACAAGACTGCAAAACTATGTCCAATTCTAAGTACATAAAGAAAATATAACTTCAAAAGTATTGTAAAATACTGATTTTCACAAGTATCTAAATGCATTCATTGTTTGGTCACCATTACGCATTTGACATCATGACATCAAAATTCCATATCCTAGCTTGGTAAATCTAATGCAGGATATTAAATATTTATGACTGATACTAGTAAAAGCAGTAGTATTTGTAAACCATTACCAAATCTTATATTAGCTTCATCAGTCAAAGGGCATCAATGGAGAATTTACACGAGATATAGACAGAGTTATAACTAAATTGTGCCTGGCATGCCTGTACTAAGTAAGTTTATCTGTTCAACTAGCAAACAAGCCCTAGGCCATTCAAAATTGCTTTCGGAAATATGAATACTTTGTAGAAAGAAGGAACCCAGAACTTATCTTGCAACCAACAAGATATATATAGTGCAGTCTAAACAAACAATGAAAAACCATGGCAGCCAAACCTGATCCATGAATAGCAATGAATGCCAGAACTGCAGCGGTTCAAGCTCAATCCATTCAAACAAATCTCTATAAAATAAGCAAAACAAAGAGTTAGAGAAGGCATACATAAGCTCAATCCACTTAAGTGGTTATTCCACCTCAAAATGTGATTATTTGGTTAAAATTTGTAATCATTTCATTCTTAAATGAGGTTGTGGACCAACTTGTCCAACTTTCATTACCTTTACCTTGCATTATGATTATCCCTAGAGATAACAAGCATCCTATAAATAAAATATAAAAAAATTATGGCATTGGCAAGACAAACCTAGATTGTAGAGTTCGTAACAAACTATCACAGTAAGCTTTGGCTGCAGAAAGATCGTATTTTCCTGTGTCTACAATAATTTTTGAGTAGTTTGCAAAAACAATTGTTGCACCCAATTTACGGAGCTCTGCCAACAACAATGCGAAGACCTTTTGCATGATCTATAAAGATCAATGCAATCACAACAGAAACAATTGACGTGAGTTTTTAATTCAAATATATAATTAACAAATGAAATGAACTAAGAAGGCCTAAATCTAAAAATTATGAAAAGACCACTTATGAAGTAGCTAGTGAACTAAGAAGGCCTAAATCTACCTTGTGAAGTAGCTGATGAAGAGCTGGATCATGAAGTTTTGATTGAGGACTGAAATGTGAGAAGGAATGCGGTAATTATAAAAGCCAAAAAGAAGACAATGGGAAACAAATAGGTATAGTTAGAACCTGCAAAGCCATCGATATAGATGTTGCAATATTGCATCAGCAAATACATTTCCAGATGTAACTGCATCTGCAAGGCACCGCTGGATCAACTGTTTTAGAACTCGAAAGGCATGTGCACATGAGGTAGCCTCATCAAAGCCATTTTGATCATTTTTGGCAAATGGTCCTGGATTGAAGTCATGATCAAATCCTAACAAAGCACCTCCTTCCAATTCATTAACTTGGTTGCTTTTTAGAAGAGCATCCACAGACAAGTGGTGAATCTGCAGAAAATTATATCCTCGTTAATTTTTAAAAACTCAGCTCAATTGGTGAACAGTACTGAAGATAGATTTTCAAACCTTTAGCTCCACTGTAACTTTTCTATAAGCTCCAGGATAGGTAAGAACAGGTTGGTGGACCTATTTCCAGATAGAACACCAGTCAGTTTCAAATGACCAAAATATAAGCATGGTGAGAAATCATTGGTAGTATACTACTACTAGTAGTAGTAATAATAACAACAACAACAATGATGATGATGGTAACTGTTAATAATAGGAGTATATGCTTAAGAATAGCAGAACAAATTTTACTTGCTCCACTGCTATAGTTTGAGGAAGTCAAAAGAGGTAAACATTAAAGCTCTGCATAAATTGGGTCATTAAAAATCCAAATATCCATGAGACAGACCTCATCAGCAAAACAAGTCTCTTCTTCATTAATGCCACCTAAATCTGGAAGACCGTCATCAGATATCCAAAGTACCTGTATGAATGAACTTGTAAGCTATGAATGGGATTGCAACAACAATCATATATATGATATTGTTCAGTAAGAAACACAAAGACACTGCATTTTCGTAGACTTTGAACTCAATCATCTATTTCAGTAGAGGGGAAAACATTATAAAAGAATACAGGACAAAGTTTCAGTCTGTTCATAAAAAATTCAGATCCATGAACTTAGAAGCAAAACCACAACCTGTTGACTATCACTCAATGCTCTTGAAAAGAAGATATCCGCTGTAAATATAAGCCAGTCAAGTTCGAAATTCCCCAATGGTACCTGCACCAAGAAATTTAAGAAATTCATACACATGAAAACAACAGAAAGATATTTGCTACTAAAGATTAGAAATGCTCACATGGGCATATTTTGAGAGAGAAATTCTCTCATTTAGCCACTGGACTGAAGCAGCACAACGTTGCATTCCAGTTTTTGCAGCAACTTGTTGCCATCCAAGAACCTAAAAAGAACCAAAATTAAGCAAAAGAATTTATAAGCTAGGATGCATGTTATGCCCACAAGTACTCTGAAGTTAACTTAAAAGAAGAGCAAAGGATTCAAGATAAGCCAACCTTCATGCATAGCTCAGACATTGATGAAATAATAATGGTAATAAACAAAATAATATACTAAGACACATAAAAGGAGTTATACTATACAAATATGCATGAGAAAGACCAGCTATTTCAGAACATTTTTACCTGATACTGACTATCACGTGCATTAGAAGGAATGTTCAGGCATGGGAAGTCATCTAGAGCTCGAATAGCCAATTTCATTAATTGAGGATTTGGGCATTCAATGACAGCAACCATAGGCCTCTGATGCTCATTCCTATAACCAAAAATATTAGAGAAGATCAAAATAATCCAGTCTAGAGGAAGTGAAGTAAAATTAAATTTGATATCTGAAAGCCTTCTCAGCTTATAAAAGTTAGAAAGAGAATAGAGTTGAAAAACCTTAAAATCTGCTATAAAGACTAGAGAGTGGACCAAGGAGGTTTTTAAGCAAATCTAAAATCTCAAACAGTTACCACTCTTAATCTTTTACTCATGGGTTAATATTACAAGTACATCCATAGGATGACCTCCCCCCCATACCTGATCGTGTAAGGTAGGTATGGAATCTACTGGTTGGAATCAGGTTCTGACCATATTCATAAATGAACTTATATAAGACCAGGGTGTCTACTATACTCATTCACTACAGATTCCGGATCTTGCTTCCCTCTTGCTTCTGCATCTGTGTTTCATTTGAATTAAATTAATGACCTTAATTAGGTGATTCTGGGTATATGGTCCCACCACACGAGACTTCAATTCTAAAGCATATAGGTTGTTTTGAACTAGTCCTGGAAAAACTTTAAACACACACACATCATGCTTCTTCAAGGTTCACGTATCTAAGCTAGATCCTTATATAAGAAAATCTCTGGAGGTGCACTAAGGAGCACATGAAGTAAAAGATAAATGCAGGTAACAAAAATAGTTGCCTGGGATTTTTAATAATGAAGATAATGTTTAGCAGGAAACTGAGAATAAGATGTTTCAGTTTTCTTTGTAGTACAAACTCATTGTATCATACAAGATGATAAAACAATTTGGAGTGGAATTCAACTGCTGTTTTTACATGATATTGAAGTAATAATAATATTATATACCAGAAGGTAATAATTAGGGTGAATACTGTTAACTTTGTTTGCAGTAAGCAGCTAGAGGATTATGTGCACAATAAATAATAATTGTCACGTGTTTTTAAAAGAAAACAACCAAATTTATGATAGCTCCTTGAATGTCCTGAACACATTGAAAACTTACTTTGAAAGGTTGTGACATTCAAAATAATGACGAAAAATGTTTTTTCTTCCTTCTGAAAGAATTATTGTAAACTAAGATCAATTTTAAATGAAACCTGTGATCATTTATTGCTCTTTGCATCATCGTTTCAGCTTCCTTGACATGCACAACATAGTCCACCTGAAAGCAGCACATAATTATATGAATAAACATAATATTAGATAAGTAGAAAGATACATGGAGAAATAAAATATATACAGGTAAGATATACTGCAAGAACAAAAAACTAGTGATCAGAGATATGCTGCAGCTGACCTTAAAACTGATACCATTCCTGGGAGGCGGCTCAATAGACAAAGCTTGGCAAGCATCACGGAATTGTCTTTCAAGAAAGTTTGGAGATAAGTCTTTGTTTTGGTAGGGATTAACTACCACAACAGATATCGCTTTTGATGCAGGAAAATATCCAATATATATAGCCCGTCCCTCAGAGATGCTGGAGTTAACAAAATAAGACAAAATATAAGAATAACTGCCTTCAAAGATATATAAGGAAGACTATTATGCATCACAAATATGAAGAACCACTTTTTTATCATAATGGAATGGAAAAAATAATAAAAGAGGACTGGGGAAGCATTCCAGAGAATAAGAGATCCTGCTATGGTATCACCAAAACACTACTTATATGAGCAATATATGGGTATATAAAGAGCAAGAACTCGCAGAACTTTGTAACACAAAGCACACAACATTAAATCTGAAGTACTAGTAGGCTCACACCAACAGCCCTGTTTTTTATTTTATTTTGATTTACAACTGCGACAATATTGTCCAAGACTCTAAGTGTATCTCACCAGCCTAATCTTGCATAATCCATTGTGTTTACTGTTAAAATATTCATTGTTATTAATGTGACGTAAAAAAGATATGACATATATTGGGCATATTTATGCTTCTGTAAAATAAGAAAAACTAAAAAGAAATGCTTTCTAAAGTTAGACCCAAAACCAATACCTTTCATCTCGCACCGCTTCATGCACAATCAGACAATAAATATGACTCAACAATGAGTGCTAAAGATAATAGAGCAATATCTCTGTAGAAATTGGAGCACCACTTACCTATGGTACAAGTAAAAGAAGGACATGGATTGTTCCAAATAAGCACATTCTGTAGTGGTCTTCATGTGCAATTCATTCAGACTCCAAGATTCCTGTAGACTACGTTTTTTAGCAGTTTTATCCACCTTACATACACAACCAAGCTGGACTATGGCATTAAACTCAAGTGGCACCTTAGTTTCATATATTCCCTGACCAAAAAATTGCATTCTCCAAGTTAAGTTCAATATAATTGTACCGATCATAAATAGTTGGCATAATTGAACTTAAACTAGTAAAATAATCTCTTGACTAAACCCTAATTGAAAGCAGATGTTAAAATAACAATGAGATGTCAAGGATGTATACCAATTCCTTTTACATCTACTAACTTCAACTAATATAAGAAACATAAATAATTGGAAGATATATTCAGTTTGGGGCCATAGTACTAGGTTTGAAGAATTATCATTTGATCTAACAACAAAGTTCCTCACAAATTAAAACAGAAAGGAGACCCTTTACACATTGTCACTACTCAAACATGTCAAGAGTCAAGATACTCTCACAGATGTTGAGATCACAAAACTTATTCATTTTCAACTTTCACCAGTCAAATAGTAAGTTCTATATCCATTAATTCTATCATACGCAAATTAGTTTTTTGTTTATCAACATAAGCTAAACCTGAGTCCAAATGAAGGACACTCTAAACCAAGAAAAGTTGAAGAATGAAGATGGCATATTCACTGCCTCGACGTATTCAAATGCAGAAACAAGCTTGTGCAACTATCTCTTTTTTGTTGGGGGAAGTAAATAGTGCAACATGCAACAAATTGTACTTTAACAAATAGATGACATACAACAAGAAAATTTAGGACAAATTTTGATTTGTTCATGTCTAACTACCAATGTGAGAATTGATAATATGTTATGACTCAGGTCATGAAGAGAGCCCATTCCCAAAAGACTAGCCTGTTAGGTGGGAAAGCATCATGACTTAAGTACCCCATTAGACCTTATTGGTTACCCAATGTGGGACATAACATTGCATACCCCTTTGAAAGCTAGCATCCACAACGTCCCACTCAGGGTGGCTTTCACTCTGAACCTTCTGGCACCAGGTAGTAGCCCTTTCCCTGGTCGCTCATTTCCAAGTCACCCTTTCCATATTGGCCAACTCTCAATGAAAGTATCAATTGTTACAACTCAAGTTATGAGGAGAGCCTATCCCAAAAGACTAGTCTGTTAGGTGGGAGAGCCTCATGACTTAAGTACCACATTCGGTTTCATTAGTTGGCCAATGTGGGACATAACATAATACAACACATTACCAATGAAATGACAGGTGAAAAAGCAATAGTCTCCAAACATAACAAACAAAAAAGGAAAAATATTTTTAAATGATAATGAATATGCTGACCTCCACTTCAGGATCTGCTAGAAGAGCTGCAAGCTTTTTGCTTGCTTCTTTAAATTGAACTTCATTAATTGTAACCTGTTAAATTCCCATAAGAAATATTGAGCCATTCCAATGAGCAAAAATAAATAATATAATAACAAGAAAATTTATAAAAGCAAATAACTCCGCCAGTACCTCATACAGGTTATAACTATGCCTTCCATGCGGAAGAGTCTTGTTGACCTGCTTACCCAGAAACTGTTCAGTAATAGGTGATCTAGAATTGAGGTAGAAGACTCGAGGAACAGAAACTGGAATCTTAAGCATAACCCCATCAACAACAACCCAAGCAAAAAATTGGCCAATCTGTGAACTCTGAACTAGCTGTATAATCTGAATCATAGGAAGATTAGAACAAAGCAATTAAAAAATCATTCCAGTCATATTTTAGAATTGACTACTACATTGTGAAATTGATCTGCATTACCTGCCAGTGGGACCGTGTCAAGACTACCTCATGCCTTTTGAAATACAAATCAACATTACTTCTCCCCTGAGCTTTATGATCTATCGTATTACTCAGCCTTTCAAGAATGCCACTAGCACGGTCTGATTTCTTGGAATTCTCCAATCTGAGAAAATCAATGCTCTTCCTTACTACCAAGCAATAATATTTCGGAGCACATAAGAGTTCAAACCAAAACAATGAACACTCAGATATCTATAATGACTGACAAATTTTTGTCCAGCTCCAAACTTGCAATTGGACAAGGCTAAACAATTTCCAGTTACCAGCAAAGTCAGTGATATATGCATTCATGAATGACCCATTTACTGGTGCCGCTGAAACCATTAAAGTCAATCATATAACTATTCATGATCAGACCATTTTCATTTCCCCAAAGTTCTAAATATCTAAATACTAAACTTTTAATACGCATCATAAGGCTTTCATCAAGTAAATTTGAAACAGGCTTATTGCCTTATGTATGGGAACATATAAACTTCAACAATCTCACTATTCTTAATGGTAGGTAATTGTAAAGGACCATTTCAACCCAAAAGCATAAGTAGTTAGGAAAAGGACTATGGACAGTTTTATTATTATCTCTAACAGTAATAAAATTAAAACCATAATGTAACAAACCAATTCATTTCCAATGTTATATTCTACAAACATAGATTTTGTCTATCTTTTTAACTCTTACTTTCAACCAACTTAAGAGATTATCTTCAGACTTTCCCTCCAAAAGGGACCACGTCCAAAGAACTTCCTAGAAATTGATATGCATTAACTTGTTTTTATTTTGATAGCATTGAGCAGTTTACCTTTGCCTCTTTCTTCTTTCCATTATATCTTTCCACTTTCTCTTCTTTATTTGAAGCCATCCTTGATAATCTACTGTTCTGTCAACATTTTCATATGGTAATCCATTTTGTAGTGATAGTGCAAATGGCTGACCCTTGCTGCTAGGATCATTATGTTGTTGCACAGAATCTTCTTTGCCATTGGGCTTCACTGAATTATGTTCATTATTAGCTTCATAATGTCGTATAATTGGTCTAGGTCCAACCATATTACTTCTGGTCTTGTTTCCGAAGTCCTCCAAGTCATTAATAGTCTCTCCATCCATCACACGGCCAACATTATTAGAATCACTATGCTTTTTAGAGTGCTCATCCCTGTTCATGGATTTGAAGACATCAACTAATTTTCGTTGGCGAAATTTGTCCTCCTTCTCACGAACCTTCTTATGCAACCAATCAGGATGAATCACCCTAGGGACAGGATTTGCAACCTGTAAGAATCCAACTCCCTTTCAGCGAAAATAAGAAAAGAGAATGGACAATTTCCACATGCGGAAGGAAACATTTAATAAACCTTTTGCATAGCCGCAGGAATAGTGACAATTTTTTGAATTGCAGAGCTTAGCCGTTGCTTGTAATAGGACCAGTCAACTATGGATCGAATACCAACATCAGATGAGACCTTGCACCATTTTCGGACATAGAACTTCATTACTTCTGCAAATGATAGGCATGCAATTTCTTTATTTAGAATGTCCACACACTGAACATGTTACCCAATAACACAAGCAAAATTTACCAGCTTCAGTTTCAAATATTGCCACAGGAACAGCACGCTCGCTTACAGGTGTTCCCTGCTCAGACAACATTATATTTTGGACAATAGTATAAGCAACACAAGCATATTAAAATTTGCAGAAGAAAATACAATTGTGTGGGAGGAGGCTATAAAAATAAAATAGGAAAAAAAAATAACATGCCCAACAATGATATATAAAATTGGGTGTCACATCAAGGAAAATTCAGTAGAAATAACTCCCAAACCATAAAAATGCAAGATTCTCTTAAGAAAGACAGTAAATTATTCATAACAAACATGCCGAAGAAATTTCTCAATTCTAATAAATTTAATTTGTACTATTCTGGTTATGTTGACCCACCCAACTGTCATCTGGTCCTCATGTAACAATTCATTTAAAAAAAAAAAGAAAATGAAAAGAAATAGAAGGACAACCAATAGGAGTCAAAGTCAAACAGACTTCTTCAAATGATGTAATATTTTTCTCATCATATTTCCATTCTTATTGAAACATATTACTGAGAAAGTTTACAGCACATGCATTAAAAAAATATGAAAGTTTGTAGGTGAATGCAAGAGGGAATTTTTTTATATTTTATTTTTCATATCAAAACATGGATCACACCTTAGGATCACATGCTACTATATACTGACAACGGAGGCCTTTATCTTTGACCATTGCATCACCGAGAAAGTCAGCTAGTCGTCTAGCAGTGGTAACAGCACAAGACTTCTGCCCACCATAATCAGCTAAAGACTTGCTCATGGTACTTGACTCTGATATATAATCAAGCAACTCGCTATCTGCAATATCCT
Organism: Ceratonia siliqua; assembly: GCA_034509205.1. Classification (NCBI taxonomy): domain Eukaryota; kingdom Viridiplantae; phylum Streptophyta; class Magnoliopsida; order Fabales; family Fabaceae; genus Ceratonia; species Ceratonia siliqua. Next base: position 5,810,624 of record JASKGM010000009.1, read on the forward strand.
TTCCTTGGTTCTGAAACACAGAATTGACATTATAAGAAAATAGAAAGTTGTATCTGATCATGGCCATCAGCATATCTAACAAACTAATACAGAAAAATAAACAAAAAGACACAAGGAAGCACATTTAGCAAACAAAGATAAAAGCTCCTAATACATCAATTATAATAGACACTAAAACATGGATCTTTAGCATACATCAAGAAGATCAAGCCAGCGGTTTGCCACAGAAGCGACAGCTGAATAGCATTCCTCTAAGGTTGAACCATGAAGAAATTTGTCAAAAAGCTCAGCCTGTGACAAGAAATACATTTCAAATTAAAAAAAAAAAAGAATTAGTGGAAAGTACAAATAACCATTCAAATAACCCAAGCAACCTATTCACAGTTACGTTGCAGAATTTTTTTCAGATTAATGTCAAAGTACCTATGAAGCCCAAACACTTCAAAAAAAGAGTCATTTCCTTGTTGAAATTACAACACAACACCTCAAAAATTACTTCGAATATTTAAATTTTGCTGTGCTGCAGTGCTGTATCTGTGTTCATGACAGCATTCATGCTTCTTTGCATAGTAAAAATAGAAAATTCATAAAGACAATTTTCTCAAATCTATTACACAAGTCAAACCAGTGGATAAGCACCCACCAATTTCAAAACTGTTATTTCTACAATTATAGGAAGGATTGTTTCTTAACTACTAGATTTTATTTTTTAAGAAAAAATTCTTAACTGGTAGTTGTTAATAAGTAAAATAATTCACTTTAGATAGTTTTAGGAGCTGTTTGGTACACTAGTATCCTTGGTATCTTAGGTACCATGGTATAGGTTACCAAGGTATAAGATATCATGATATCCAACATTCCAATGTTTGATATGACAATTAAATTGTCAAAGAAAGGATACAAATGATATTTTATAAAAGTTAGCAAATCTAAAAATTCAAAGATGTGAGATCCCCACTATTTTATAATGGTATCTCAAAATAAAATGGTGTCATCCCATGCCTCTTAATATTTTGGATGACACGAGGCATCTAGAATACCAGTGTACTAAATACATGCATCTTAGATGTCTCTTAACATCCAAGATACAAGATAAAGATGACAATGTATTAAATGGCTCCTTAGTTCTAAAGCTGAATAAGTCCATTTTTATCATCCCTAAATTAATAAGCAATGACAATTATATCCTTTCCTCATGTCAAAGACAATAATGAAGTGTGCAATAATACATATTCTCATCATTATCAAATTTTGTATGCCTCTATGCTTGAAGCTAATTATCCTTATCAGTATACCTGGAAAACTTTAATTAGCTTCAGTTCACCTCTGCGCTTGATCTCAAAACCTTTCAGCTCCGCAAGGGTTCCATCATCATTAAAAACGGCATATCGCTTCTTAATTAGAATTCCTTCTTCTTTGGAAGCAGGAAGGATCATTGCCTATCAAAGAATACCATACAAGTCATCCACATATACAAAAATGTAAAGGAATATATTTAAATATCATAAAATACAGCTCCACATTACCTTGTATGGTCCATCCACTTCAAATTCAATAGAGCATTCACTATGGGTCGTATAAGTTTTCCTAATTGGATCTTTGAGTGTCTGTCAAAAATTAGAATGTACAAGCTAAGTAATACCACTCTACTAACTACAAAACTCAGAAGGAGAAACACTTGCAATATATTGTGACTTAAATCATTAAAAAAAAGACTCTAAGCTGACCTGGTACTGATCATTTGTATTATTCCTTGCTACATCAATATTAAGCATGACACAAGGGTATGATATAGTCAATTTCCTCTTTGAGTCTCTGAATGTATCAAATATGAATCAGCACCTCCAGATTTATAACTACAGAATTCTAAACAGAAAGAAATAAAGATAATCTAGAGTAGCCTATC
>JASKGM010000009.1:5834129-5845645 GCA_034509205.1 Ceratonia siliqua
ATATTTTAAAACTGCTATAAGAAGCAAACGGTAATAAATCATACCTTGTCGTGTGCTTTTGCAAAAGACTAAGTTATTTAAAAAACTTAAGTTAGAAGGTTCAAAATAAGTTTATTAATATTTCTAACAATTTATCTCCATTAATAGAAGGTTATCATGGAAAAGTTTTTTGGCAACATAACAACTGCAAAGAAAATTGTGGAGAGCAACAGAGAATAATATGGTCAAGAAATAATGATCACTCATGAGATTCCCGACTTTATCTTGCTATAGAAGGCTAAAAGCAATATAGCCATGCCAATCAAAATCTCCAATTGCACTTTTAGCAAATCTCCATTGATATCCCTGTCATAATCCCGAAAAGCTCGTTTGGGCATTCTCTTTTTCTTAAGAAAATAATTAAAAAAAAACATTTTAAACAATTTGGCCATTTTTACCAATGAATACGTGATAATTTTTAATAGAAATCCTAGATGGGGCACTCTTCTTGTAACATTCAGTACCTCTCTGGTCTGAAGGAAATTCGCAGAGAAACAGAAGACTTAGAAATAGCCAATTGTTCTGTTATAACTCGAATTTCTGCGACTCTAAATTATTTTCTTTCTCGTTCCTATAATAAAAAAGAATGAATATATATCCCTTCAAAAAGAAAGGGAAAAAGAAGAGTTAAAGCGAGAAAAGAAAAACAGAAAAGAATAAGAAACTGAAAAAAGGAGAACCAGAAGAAAAGGGTTAAAAAAACTAAGATGAACAAATTCCCTTATGTGCTCTTACAGGCATAGATCAACAAGGAGAATTCCACTCCATCTTTCTCTTTCTGTGCGGTCTTCTCCTCTAACCACAATCTGCTATCCAAACCACTCCTAGTCCTGAACATGAATACTGCATACCCAGAAGCAGGATTGAAAAACCAGTCGTGAACATCCCACAGCAAATCAACCAGCAAGCCATCGACAAAAATTGTCTGGTTGCCCCTGAAATTCCATTGAAGCCTCTTTACACGAATTACCGTCTTCTTATCAATACAAACTGACAAAACTGGAGACTTGAAGCCTTCATTTTCTCCACTGCATCTGATCAAAATGTCGTGCCAAGTACCAGTGTCACAGAACTGAGCCTTGGTTGTATAAAGGGTATTTCCTGAAAAATGCTCTCGCCGTGATATTAGTGAGACTTTAGCCAGAGGGGGACTAGTTTTGAACTTCTTGGTCACAGTTTCTTCAGCCACATCACCCAGAATCAGACCTATTTCCGAATCAACGAGAACTAGAATATAAAAGCCATCAACAGGTTCAGGCCCAGCAGCATACTTAGCATTCGAAAGATCCCAGAATACTTCGATCTTTGACTCATCAGATTCCAGCAATTTACTTCCTTTCTTCTTCCTGAAAAACCTTGAATTGGTGTTGAGTCTAAAGGCTGCTGCTGCTGGGTCGTCATCCCCGAAGCATATACTGAATCCCTGATTAGAGTGGTTCTTACACCAAGTGACTGTGGTCAAGAGCTGCTTCTGAATGGAGAGGATGATTTTGTAGACACAAGAGACTGAATTTTGGATTGAAGGTGTAAGGCTGGGAGAGATGCAAGCGCTGTTTGAATAGCTAGAACATGAGGAATGCGATACATTTACTGCGCTCTCGCTAAAACAAGAAACTATGTCTCTCATTTTGAAGAAGAAATGCGAAACTAGAGGTAAAGATCTGACCTTTTGGAGAAACGGTTCCTTTGGTTTTCGGATTGTATCAAGAAATTATAAGTTTTAAGGCTGGAGATCAAGGCTGCATTTGAAGTCTCTTGATTTTCTGAAAGGAAACTCAGAGGAAGTTAAAAGAGAGGCAGGAAAGGCAATCCAAGTTCCTGACAGGCCCATTACCATTAAACATGACTCTATCACCTTATAATAATATCCGTCTTATGAGTAGGAATAGAATAGAAGATTGAGGCAGAAACTACCCTTTTTTAATTTGTTTTGCCAGTTAATACCTAGAATTTTAAAAATGAAAAGAAAAGAAGAAAGGAAAAGGGTTACCAAAAAAGTTGGTACTGGCCTCTATTTCAGCACTATTTGGAACATGATCATGTCTACTTTAATTTCTTTACCTCGGGTTTAGTGATTATTAAGAACTGAATTAAGGAGAAAATGTTACCAGTAATTTATTAGGCTCATGCGTTAGTGGTTGAAAAAAGAAAAACAAAAAAATGAAAAAGGAATCCCCTTTATTTCTTCCCCTTTTTGTTTGAGAGATTGTCCTTGCCAATTATGAGTACAGTTTAGCTAACTTGAACGCTTGGCTAATTCCACTTGTTAAGTAACTGTCAAAATTAACAACTTAATACCAAAACTTTTCAGATTTGTCATAATCCTCTTCTAGTTGTCCCACCGTGATTCAAACTCATCATCCTCCTAACCACAGATCTGTAAGCTAAATTTCTACACCAGTTTGGTAAAGCTAATCGAAAACACTTGGAAGATGCCAGAGATAAGCTAAATTTGCCCAGGACCCATCAATCTAACAGAATCAACTCTCTAAAGTTTGATAGAGATTTGGGATTTTCAATTTGCCTGTTAAATTTTGGGGTCTTCACTCTCCATATGAGAAAGAATAAGGGCACATTGAAGCAAAATTGTGATGAGAGATTTTTAAAACTTTATCACTTTTTTTTAATAATAACCAACGAAATGAAAAGGGCAGTGGGGCAACCATGAATATGTGATAGTGATTAGTGGACCCACAAAATAAATTTTCCCTGTAGACCCACCCACTCCTACTCCCAACACATATATGATTAAAAGCAGGGCATAATATGAACAAATGACTTCCCCTAATTTCTCCTTTCTGTTTGTCTCTCATCAGTAAAATTTAGAATAAAGTAATTAGAAAGGAGTGTGACTATTTTATTTAATATTTATTGCTGGTCTACTTTTTACACTTACATCCATTAATACAAAATATCATGTGGTTGCAGTTGGGAAAGAAAGCATTAAAATCAATATAGAAGGTCATGAATTATTAAAGCTTTGGTCAACACCTTAACATAATGAGTTTGTGAAGGCAGTTGCGTGAAAGGTTTTGAGGGGAGGGGACAGTTAGAACAAGTATGCATGATTTAAGTTTGAATAGCTCAAATGAAGTACAAAAGGAAAAGGCGAAAAACAGAGTGGGAAAGAACATCTGGGTCTTATGTTCTGGTTAAGTTTTAATGGCTCATTCAGAAGAATGAAATGAGACGAAAGAGGAATTAAATGAAGAATGGATAGGGAATGGGAGAATCTGTCATAAACAACGTGAGAAACAGCGCAGAAGGGCCATCCTTACTTTCTCTCTTTGAGGTACAAGTGGGAGGCCATATATTAAGGGCCATGGACCCCAGTAAGTCTCTCCACCTTCACACCCTTCAATCATCATATGAATCAAACTTGCTTATGGAAAACGCGAGGATTCTTTCTCTGAAATCTAATTTGAAATTTAGTGGGAGATTGGAGCATCTTTATCTTATACATGAAATTTAACCGACGATTAATAAAAGGGGAAAATTTTTTAAATGAAGGGTGAATAAGAACGCATACTTAGTTTCAATTTCCTCTGTTACTGTTAGAAAGAAGGCATGCATACTTTTATTTTCATGGACATTTTTAACTTTGACCAAATAAAGTAAAAATAACCAGATTCCTTCCAAATTACAACGTTTCTTTCAACAAATTCCTAGCTACAAATGGCACTGCAAATGTCTTCACAGTGAATTTCGAAATCCTTCAGCTCTTTGTTTAGTAGGCCCTAGCTAGCTAGCTTATCCTATCCTATCTTAGGGCTTCTGCTTTTGGAAGTTCCTACCACGTTTTACAAATGAAATCTATCTGTTATGTTTAACTAATAACCCATTTGAGTTTCTCTTGTTGTAGAGAATTTAATTAATTATAGTGGCTTAGAAAATGTGGGTTGGATTCCATTGTTTTATTCTTTATCTGCTGATGCTATACATTAGTTAAACTAAGAATCCAAAGTATGATATACACCTAAACACAGCGTGAGGGTGACAATTCAAGAAAAGAAAATGGAATCCAACTGAAAAGGGAATTCTTCTGTCTTGACCTTATGCAATACCAAGAAATTCTATCCAACCAAACGCCCATCGAACACCTTTTACTGACAGAATTCCATAAACTTCTTTTTAACACATACTCACTTCAGTTTAGAGTTTAGACTCCGTCCCCTTTCCTCAAACTTGAGGGAATTCTGGGAATAGATCACACTTGAGCTGAGCCAGCTCATGAATGACCCTTTCTACTCTTTATCAGGGTCCACTGTGGAATTCAAGTGTTAAACTTATTCCAGAAGCAATATTAAATAGGGCATGTTAACAACTTGCAAAGGAGAGTGATAAAAAATAGACTCAGAAAACTATTATAGTCAACTGTTTCTCTTCAGTGAATACAGGCTGCTAGCAACTTCTCATGAAGATTCCTGAACATGGAACAATTTGGGACACAAATCAATGGAACTGTGCCCATTTGTTTTGAATATAGTTTTCTATGCTATGGCTATGTGCTTAACTATTGCCATTGCTACTTAGCGCGGGAGCAAACAAACTGCCCGTGTTATTACGTTTGTATCTGTGCCTGTGTATATATGGAAAAAAGTTGAGTTCACCAAAAAAATAGTTGAGAAACGAACTTTTCTGCTTTTTCTAATAATGCAAAGCATTTTCTTCAAATAAGCATAGCTTGAGTTATACGTTTGTTAGCAATCAGAAGCATAGTGCCACCATGATTAGGGTAACTGGGCTCTAACTTCTAACTTCTGAAAGAGGAAAAAGAGAGAGGACCTGAGAAACTAAGGAAATATAATCATCACTGTCAATTGCCTGTAAACTAATAAAGTGAGTCAGAAGAACTAGCTTTTGGTGAGAATTAGATTTAATAGATGTTTGGTAGCATTTGGAAATTCCATACCATCATTCTCTTAGAACTTGCAATTGGGATTATTCTTTTAATAAAACTCTTGATATAGGCGATCGGGACAAAAAAATTAGCTTGAATTAACCGTCACAGTTGGTGTCATCCTTCAACCAACCCAAGAAGGATAACAACTAAACAATGTACAGACTTGGGAACAGATAAGAGAAAGAAAAATGATAACAGAAAATCCAAAGACTATGTCAGGGACAGGGAACCTAAATTCTCAACCAAAAATTCCATTTTTTTGGAACTTCCTTGCCACGATCCGTATGAAGTGGGTCTTCTTCACCTTGCCGACAGTTCATTAAATATATCTTATAATCAAAAGTAAAACGACATCCCATCTACTTAAGCATGTGCAATTCTAGTCTTCCAAGCCAATTCCTCCCTCTATGCATAAGTAAAATAATACAATGTGCTGCGTGAATTAAAATATTTGAAGCTTTGTTTAGAAGATAATTAAGACACTGATGGGATTTTGTTGCTTCTTGCAAGTTTGGTGGACTCTATTTTTTTGTTAACTGATGAAAATGACACTTAAAATTCCGCTGTGCCTTGCTTCCCTCAATTTCTTATGTCATGATAAAAGGAAATCTAATATTATAGCTGAACAAATGTCGCCACAAGAACTAGTTTGGTATTATAAGAAGGATTATATATTTAATAAGGAAATGCTATGCTATCGGGTGAGGCTCACAACTCTTTATAAGAAATTAGGATTTGAATCCCGACCTGTTCAATCGTGGCCATCCGTGATTTTGGGTGAGGCTCACAACTCTTTATAAGAAATTAGGATTTGAATCCCGACCTGTTCAATCGTGGTCATCCGTGATTTTACAAATGACCATGATATTATACGTTTTTCAAAAAAAAATTTTGAAAAACATATAATTTTTTTAAAATTTAATTTGAGCCGTCCATTATAAAATGGACGGCCCAAATTTCAAGGACAGCCGGTCATGTCTTAAAAATATCCTATTTTAGGACATGATCATATCCAAATGCAAGAAATTATAATGTTAGTATCCCTAGTAATAGTGTAACAGTGTAGCAAGTACCATTCAATAATTGACTTATATAAGCTTCATAGAATTATCAATCCATAGTTATATTCATCAAAGATTTCTAAAATTCCAATAAGAGTTATAATGTGATGGTTAAAATTGAATCCATATATTCAAGCTTATTGACACATCTGATAATGACCTAGAGAGCACATAAATTGAACAAAGCATATGGTGATCCTATAAAAAATGATAATTCAAAATTTAGTGAGCAAGCCTCATAAGACACATACTATCTTTAATTTATACTCATGCTATAAACAATAGGATGAAACTTCATTATCATCATTGTTACAATAAGATAACCACGTCTATTTATTTGATATATCAAATCTAAGAATTTTCATAATAGCATAAGATTATTATATTATAAGTAAAAACAACTAAAAAAAACTCGATTAAATAGAAAAACAAACTCTAACCAAAATAGTGAATTTAAAAATATTTTGGGTATATCAAGAAAGACATAGTGAAAGATAAAAAACCTTTTAGATTTACCAAAAAAAAGAAGATTGAAAAACTGTCAGCAAATCAATGACTGATTGTATCATTTTTTGAAGTTAATATTAGAATTAAATATATTTACAGTTAAAACTTAAAAACTCTGTTAATAAGAAGGATATTGGAGTCATCTTTAAATTAAAGTTACGAGTTCGAATCTAAGTTAAAGCCAAATAATAATTAAAAAACAACAACTTAAGTCTCCATCTACAATCTCCGGTCTCCACCATCTAACAGGCCTACATGGAGCATCTCTTGAAATTAAGGCATGCACCTGATGAATCCACCACCCAGCCATTCTATCATCAAATTAAGGTAGAGGGATGGATCCCCAAGTACAACCATCACCTTCAATAACATGGAACATTGGATATATCCTCCAATAAATAAAGAAAAAAGTTTAGACAGAGAGAGTCTAAAACATATATTGATTTCAGTTGTTTCAAATGCTGAAGCTCTAAACATTATGAGCATCCAAAAGAAAATATAACCAATTGTTTTCAGGTAAAATAAGCATTTGACGCCAGGTATCGGCCTCACTCAGTGAGAGAGAAATCGGCATATTTATGAAAGAGATTATTATCATGGAGAACAATAGGAGAATAAGCTGCCAAGTGCAATTGCCACCATAAAATCATCTGGGAACCGAATTTCAAGCTCTCATCTTCGGCCCCCTAAACAAAACAGCTAAAAGATCTACGAATTTCTTTTTTGCGTCAAAAGCGTATATACAATGATTTCTAAATAAATAAAAAAGTTAAGAAGTAATCACAATGGAATGTAACTATATCATCCCCCTGCCACATTAGAATTTCTTAATCCTTTTCAATAAAATTTTATTGTTTCACGTTTTTTTGTTTGTTTACGTATACTGTTGTCACTAGAAATGAAAAAACTGACAAAATATAAACGTGTACGCACCTCTTATTTTTTAATTACATGACTACTTTCACATTTAGTAGTAGGTCTCGGCACTTCCTGGTTCAAAATTTCATCTTAGGAAAACATCTTTCCAAGTTGGCTTGCTCTATGATATTCTACTATTGCACAGAATCATTGTCCAAACTCCAAAGTAAACAAAAAACCAAATATATCCCCAAAAGTGTTGTACTAAAATGATACATTCACATGAATGATCAACGACAAACCGTACTCTGGGCCTTGAAGGGTCTACTAGACAAGATTGAGCGAAAACCATCTAACCATAAAAACAAATATAGGAATGACAGAATCACTCTTCCATTGGGTGATTTTCCTCTGATTGCTGTTGGGGAGCTTTGATTTTGATCTTTGGTAAAGTGAGAGATGGCTCCTGTTGAAGCACAGAAGGAGCTTTGACCATATTGATGTCCTGCTCCAACTCCTTTGCCGCCTCCTTGAGCTGCTTAGCCTTATTGCCCTTCATCCTATCAAAGTTTTCACAGAATGTCAGCAGAAACTAGAAAGTAAAAGAAAACACCTTGTAAAGCATTTCAATATAAATAACAATGGAGTCAAGGAAGGACCTGTTTTTGTGGTGTCTCTCCTCCCTGCTAACTCTGATCTTATCAATCTTTGGAATGGCCTTGAGGACATCTTCTGCAAGATTCCTGTCATATCTTTCAGGCCTGTTTCGCTTTCTCTCAAACTCGAAGGTTGAATCCTAAGAAGACATATAATAGAGCTGAAGCTTCTCCAAACCAGGAGACATGATCAAAAGAAACATATAATAACAAGAGAGTTGTGAAGGCAGGTTGCTTGTACCTGTGTCATATCCTTTCCATGCAATCGCCGATATGCCTTGGTCCATTTTACTTTCCGAGGATTCCTCTTCATTTTAAAGTTCTTGTGACATTTAGATCTACAAAATCGAAATATCTGCAAAGAGAACAGTAGTCAGATACCCAAGCCACAAGTGCTGTGTGCATTTGACCTGTGACTGGACATATAACTTACTACACCTACGCATTTTAGTGTTTCTTAAGAAAATTGTCAAGCTTGTTGGCTTCATATGAAACAGAAATACTCAACCAATTTGATATGAGATAAGATAAGTGATCTAAGTAGTCAATACAAGCATGAGACACAAATCTACCATGTCCATCGTATTACATAGCCATGAGATTAAGACAGCCAGGTATACAGCAGGAACACTGTCATCTCCAACTGTAGTGAATGGAAAAAACCATGCTTCTCAACTAAGGTGAGTGGGTGGAAGCTTTAGAAAGTAGCTAGCTACTAAGACCAAGAGCCTCACCTTCAGATGAAGCATTTGCGCTCAATTGATACAACAATACGAGTCAATTCAAAAATTAATAGTCCTTAATAGTCCTCTAATAGCTTGCATGCAAATGGACCAGCATATATATATATATATAAGAGAGAGAGAGAGAGACGCATTAAAAGAAGAAGTATAATAAATGGAATGAAATTATTGTACCTTGGCATCATTACGAACAAACTGGATTCCATGTCCAGGGTATACGGTTGAAGAACAGAACCAGCATTTCTCCAATCTCATTGTGCCTTAAGACTAGAGAAACACTTTCACTGGAAGAGAATGACACAAAACACAATAGAATGATAAGCCATACTATATTATAGGCCCAACGATAAATGAAGACTGAAGAGAAGAGACACACGTTTGCATCAATTTATATCATCAATTTATCACCGCTAACAAAAACAAGCTGAACGCTTATCACTGAAACCTAAGGAATCAATCAAATATAAAAGAATGCAATAAAAATCAATAAGTATCATGTCATATGCCACCAAATTATATAAGTTCGAAGAGGCATGCATAAGAAACTGACCTTTCGCTTCAAAACTCCTTTTTTTAAATATATATGCACATCATGGAAAATCCTACATTACTTTCCAAAAAAACTAGAGTTTTCAATGGCAGCCCCAAACCAATTATGTACCCCCCCACCCCCCCACCCCTTTTTCTTCCTCGTGTAAAACCATGCTGCTTAAATTTAACTATAGATAGTAGTGCTTAGCAAAATATTGCAAAACAACAGAGAGCTAAGGTTCTAGATGCAACTAGCTGTATAAAATGACTCAGATTTTTTCCAGAATTTGGAACCACCATAACAGAGCAAGGACACTAACATCTTGAACTGAGGTGTAAATTAGCAACTCCTATTTGGATTTAGTAGCCAAAAGACGAGATCTTTCTTAAAACGCAAACAGATAGCTACCACGCAAGGCTTGTAAATGACGGGAAAAATTCAATCCTCAAAAGCCATACCCAAATAAATATAAAACAAAAATACAAAGGCCAGAGCAAAAGAGGAATGAATTATAGTTAGTTAACAATGATTCATAGGAAGGAAGAGAAAGGGAGCGTATTAGTAGCACAGAGAGAAAACCTGACGAACGCTACAATCGTGGTCGAAGGCGGAGGAGAAAGAAAATAGATTCCAGGTTAAGGTGGGAGTGATGCAAAGCTGGATTCCAGAACGAGAATACTCCAAGAATGTCTTCACCTTGAAGAATGGAGGATATCTGGCCGCCATGGCAAAAAAGCCCCCGAGACTGAGAGGTTTTGCGGGTTATGAGTGGGGTGGCATTTGGACCCGGCCCAATAATATGAAGATCCGGCCCTGAAAATTAGGAGTTGAACTTCGAAAATAAGCCCAGCTTGAAATCCAGCCCTGCCTTGTTTGGAAAGCGTAGACAATGAATAAATTCACACACTCCGCAGGGCATTGTAAATGAGTTTGCTAAGCTAGTTGGCTATTTTTTTTAAAAAAAAATAATCAAAAGAATTTAATATTTGACTATTTGAATTTAATATTTAAAATTCAAAAAAATTATAACACAATGCTTAAAAAAAAGTAAACAGATTCAAATAAAATAAAAATAACATTGAAAAATACAAAAATGATTAAAAATATGAAAAAAATAAAAAAATACTCTAATATACTAATGTATTTGGATATAACTTAAAAATATCTATAATAAAATAAGTTTGAGACATGAGCGACTGCTCACTTGAGGAGAAAATACTTCAATCTTATGATAATTTCATATTACTTTTGTTATAATTGTATCACATAATATTTTTTGTATTATTTGATAAAAAAATAACCCGTGACACGATTCAAATCGAGATAGTAGGTATCTCTTAAACATGATAAGATTTAATTTTAGAGCTTGTATTTCATTATTTTCTTATTTAAGTTCTCTGATTTAAAATTTGTCATGTGACATAATAAAAAAAAGAGACAAATACAAATCATATTATATAAGAGAAACCAAATTTATAATCCTACACTGTCTACTTACTTTTGTTATTAATTATTAAATCAAGCTTTGGAGATAATAATATTTGTATTATTTAATTATATAAATCTAGTCTCTTGTTATACAATTGAATTTGCACATAATTTTTTATTTGTTATATATGATGGTGATACAAGAAATTAGTAGAAGATATTCCATAGATTATTCAAGTCTGGCGTACATTTAAAAATATGCATAAAATAATACACTAAATTCGTAAAATTAAATTACTAATAAGCAGACCGAAGAGCGAAAATATTTGTGCGAGATTGGTATATATTTGATGTTGGGAATAATTAGGGGTATGATGTTAAGTCAAGTCCACACACATCGCTGTCATCCTCAAACGGCTACTTGATGTTTGGGTCATGGCCGTTGGGGCTTCTACCTACGCATGATATTGATACTCATGAGTCATTTTTTTTAAAGTTGTTTTATAATTTATTTTAAAAAATTATAAAAATAAAAGAATTATTTTATTTTATTTTTTATACTTGTGTTATAAATTTTTTAAATTCTTTTTTAAAATAAAAATTAGAACAAAATAAAAACTCTCTCATAAATATATCTATACTCATGAGTATGGTAGAAGTCTTCTTAGGTAATATTCATAAAGGTTGTTGTTATGTTTGAGTAGTTTTTATCTTTATTTATTTAATTTTAATTTTAATAAATAATTTTAAAAAATATAAAATAAATAAAATAAAAATAAAAAAGTTTTA
>JASKGM010000009.1:5865567-5876449 GCA_034509205.1 Ceratonia siliqua
ACACACACACAGTGGTTTTGAGAATATAAACAGCATATGTGCATCTGCAAGTGATGTCTTATCCGAGGTGTTTGTTTTATACGGCATGCACGCCAGCTATGAACAAGAACTGAAGGATGGCATCCCATGCTTTCTCCTGGTAAAATATTTAAGAAAAGGATCCCTTCAGCTATTTAAAATGACTGGATTTGAGGACTTAAATATTTGTAATTACTTGTTTTGTTGTGGGAAGGTTCAAATGATAAAGATCGTAGCTTTTTAGCAAAAATGAAAAGTTGTGTCTGTATAAAATCATAACACTGGATCTTAGCCGTAAATTGAGGTTTTGAAGAATGATTTTTTCTTACAATAGAAAGGCATGGGAGAAGAATTATTATTCAAAGGCATTCATTCATCCTACACCTTATTCAATATGTTCCCACTTCCACCAGTAGTATTGTCTTAGACAGAAGTAGCATTTGATAACATAATGATAAATAAACTTCATTCGTTAGGAAATAATGAAAAATAACATGAATTACAAGTTCACTTTTTTATCCACCAGATTATTTGGCTCAAACAAAGGAAAACTAATAAATAGAGGACTCATGAAAAAACGGTAAAATCTCACAAGACAACATTATCTACTTGTTTCCTATGACTCTAAATTAAATGTAGCACATTTTGGTACATCTACATCCTTGTCCTTATAAAAGCATGCATGTCTAACCCATTTCATATGATAATACTAACAGCAGCATTCGATCTCTTCCTGTGGTCTGTCTGAGTCTTCTTGACTGATGGTATGGGAAGAACTTCTCTTTCCCACACATGAAAATGAATTAGCTGATGATTTAGCACCGCACTTTGTTGCTTGAAGAAATCATCCCCCCTTTATGTATTTTGTAGAGGAGAAACTAGAAAGATATGGACACAACACTGATGAAACTTACTAACTCCAGATGTTGGCTCCAACACCTTTAAACGATGGTGCCAACATAGCCAAATCCTACAATTGAGAAGGTTATGGTCTGAAGGAAGAGGTATACGAAGTAGTTGTTCTTCCCGTGGACAAAATCATAGCATCCACATAAGAAGAGGAAAGCTGCAAATCCCAGCTCCAATAAATGAAGTCTGTTCAAGTCGAACCATATGCAACACAAACATATATACATTAGCTGTAAAAATAGATGCTGAATTATTATTATTTGAACTGAAAATTCAGATAATAAAACAACAGACAATAAATTTATTTATGGTCTTGCAATGATATTGATAACAGTTCTAATATTAGAAAATTTAGGACCTAAGTATGCATGATGTTAATTAATATAATAAAGTTTAATATGATTTGACCCAAGGCATATAGTATATCTCGGTTTCCTTCTATATAATTTAGTGTTTTATAAATCTGATAACAATTTTAATTTGTGGTTTTCTGAAATCTTCTGTCATGTGCAAGTCACAGTAATGTTTAGACGAGGGCTGAACATTTCCCATTGGATACCAGAATAAAAAAGAATTTCGAAGAAATAAGAATCTCCTGGTACTTTGCTGACTATTAAATAATCTACCTACTCAAAGAATCTTATTCTTAACTGCTAGGATGAAGAAAAGTGAAAACAAAATTAGTCATTACGAAACACTAGAGGTCAGAGGGCCACTTATTATTCTTCGCAATCATTAATTTATTTGTGTGGTCGTGGCCTCACAATCTCGAACCTATCTGCTTCAGAATGCCAGAGTGTATATAAGAGTTTATGCCAGCAAAACGTTAAGATAGGCGACAAAAGTAACGACGTAGACATACGAGGGCAGAGAGATGGAGAACTTGAAAGTTGAAATTATAAGGCCAAGCATGTGTGAATAGCAAATTATATGCATATAGAATTAAGCGTTTTGAAAAGATAATTGACCTTTCGCCAAATTTGAATCGAGGTTTTTTGGATGCTTTGGTGACATTTGTCTTGTTCTTGGTAGCATCTCCTGCTTTGCTCTTGTTATTGACAGAGTCTCCAAGTTTTTCAGTGACAACCCACTCATTGGCTCTTCCTGCTTCTAGCAGACCTATAAAGGTTGCCTTGGTACGGTGCAAAGACATAACATTCTCAAAAAGGATCCAGTAGAACAATAGGTGAATGGACCTGCCAATGTTCCAGATGGTTTTTAGAAAGGACTAAAAGTATGATATAATATGGCAAGAAAGAAGAACTTATCAGACCTTGGAGTTCCCACTGAGTTGAGGATGGTGATGATGGAAGGAATATAAACAGCTCCCCATATTGGAACATGAACCTCAGGGACCAAAATTGTCAAGGGAAGCACCACACAGTAGAAGAAGAAGGTGATCATGTGGGCTATGATTTTACGAACAAAGAAGAAGCTGTATATAACATACACTTTCTTCCAAAATTTTACATTCTGCAGAAATGTTCCCCAAAAAAGAAAACATAGAATATATGGAAAAGTCAGCAACTTTCTTCTTCCTTTTTTCCCTCTCAATCTCAATAATATATTATTTATTGTAAAAGGCTAACCTTGTTCCTTACTATCTCCATCACCATTTTACGGAAGAGATTAGCAGGACCACAAGACCATCGATGCTGCTGGAAGCGGAAGGCTCTTAAAGTACTGGGAAGCTCACTTTTCGCCTATAGTTGGTGTTTGCAAATTAAAGATGACCATCATTAGTAAATATTGTTATTGATAAATACCAAAGCTGGACCTAGCATAAAACCTGCATTAGTAGAATCATTGTGCATCTGCAGAAAGAATACCTGGAGGTCTCCAAGGTACAAAAATTTCCAGCCCCTAAGACTCGCACGAACAGCAAGGTCCATATCTTCCACTGTTGTTCTGTCTTTCCACCCTCCTGCTTCATTAATAGCGGCAATTCTCCAAACACCTGCTGTCCCTGCATATAGGTTGGGGAAACACCAATTGTCATATCAGAAACCTTTTCATAATGCAGCCTTGCATTAGTTAACAATGTGATTCTAATTACAAAAGTGTCTGCTAGTTGAATTTACCGTTAAAACCAAAGAAAGCATGAGTGGCTGACCCAACTTCTTGTTCCACTGTGAAATGGTAATCCAAAGACATCTCTTGCATTCTTGTCAACAAACATTCATTCGAATTCACTGTCAAAATCCACCATTATCAGGTTACTTAAAAAAACATAAATTTGGAATATGTTAAGTTTGATTTATAAGTTTCTGGGTTTTGTTCAATAATGAGACCAAATGAATTTGAACATAACTCATGTACATCCTCTGGTATTTAAGAAGCTAGACTAAATTGCTTTAACGTTTGCACATGTGGCTTCCTAAACTCTGATGATAAAAGTGTTTCATTAAGATGAATAATTTGTAGAAAGTTCAGAGAATAAAAAGATAAATAAATAAAAAGAACTTCAACTCAGTAACACACAGAAATAAAGGACGATAGGCTTTTGATAACGAAAGTACAGAATGGCACAACAAAGGGGCCATGTGCCGTTACAGTGGAGGCAGGATGACTAAGAGTAGAGACTAAGTTGCACAAAACGCACAAGTCAGATGTGGCCCCAGTCCCACGCACAACATTACTAAACGGTAAACACATTATTTTTAAATAAATTTGGTTCTTCAAAATTCTCCAAATTATTTAAAAAAATGTAGATAAAAAAGAAAATGAAGGGCGACAAATCGTACCTAAGAATATAAAATTAAAGGTCATCTCTCACTTTTTTAATTTTTTGATATTAATTAATTATTTTTTATTATATATTTTTAAAAATTTTTTATTTATAAAAAATTAAATTCAAAAAAAGATAAATGAACAGCGTAAAAATTAAAAAATTATTTTAAATTATTTTAAAAATATATGATATAAAAAATAATTAATTAATATTAAAAAATAAAAAGATTAGGATAAATATTACTATGCTACCTAACAATCACCAAAATTAAATTACTTTTTGTCCTCACGTGACACAAATAATAATATGCCACGTGATAGATGCAAGAGGAATAGGTGAAGTGTCGGCAAACAAGTGTGGGGTATACATTAGGCACATGGTACTACTGCCCACAAGATTGGTTTCTTTTTGGTTTGATCCAGTTATTATCAAAGTCTGGAAAATTAATGAAAATAATAAAATACAACAAAAGCACGTGGGGACTGTGCTTGGGATTTCCATGGGTGAAATGACAAATTTGCCCCCTTCAAATTGCCTTTGATAAGGCAAAATACAGACTCATGAAAGACAGTTGACTGTAACTACCTGATCTGGGCACGGTGACACCAGGATGACTGACTCTAACCACTAACCACCAACGGGCAACCACCTCTTCCAAGATCAGGACAGTTGCGTCATTTTAATAAATTTTGAACCATGATAATAATTTTTATAAATTATTAAAGTGATTACATAATAATTATTTTAATAATTAGTAAGTAAAATTCATATAAATAATATTATTCATATAAAAATATCATCACTTAAAAAGGTATTAATAAGAAAATATCGTTTTATTTATTAAAGCAAAAATTAGAAAGACAAACTGTAAATAATAAATCCCACCTAAAATTATTATATTTATAACTTTATGTGGGACCCATAACCGTGAAGGAAACAAGGTTCACAATCTAATAATATTATTTTTATACTTTTATTTTTTAAATATTTTCTTATATTTATTATTTTATTATTATTTATATTATATATAAAAAATATAAAATATAAAAAAATGTTAAAATATCATTTCTTGCAATAGTTGTCCCCACCCGTGATTGATGGGTTTATTTTCGTGGACCCCTTCTTCCATGCAGCCTGGTCAGCCGACGAGATGGCAAAAGCAAAACACACTCCAAAATAAAAAGAAAGAAAAATTGGCTAAAATAATAATTAAAGAAATCGCATATTAATATAATATACCACCGACACTGTTAATTTAGAAAATTGAGGGTAATAACGAAGTTTAATTAGAGGGCTTACCAAATCTCCAACGAGCTTGAACCAGAGCAATCTCAGGGTTGCCCTCCAAGAAGGGAATGGCTCGCCTGAGAAAGTCAGGCTCTGGCCGGAAATCCGCATCGAATATGGCCACGTACTCGCAGTGTTTGACATAGCTACGTTTAAGCCCTTCTTTCAGAGCACCAGCTTTGTAACCGACTCTGTTCTCTCTGATTTGGTACCTTATGTTTATGCCTTTGCTTGCCCATCTTTGGCATTCGAGCTCCACCATTTGCTGTTTTCCAATTTTAATAGGTTAAAAAGTTAATATAAAATTAAACAAATTGAAGCTAAAAAGTCAATTTTGGGAATTAGCATAGATGAAAATGATGAGTGGACTCCAGTGCCATAACCAAAATGGCAGCCAAGGGAAAGGGAAAGCCTATGCTGTTTATTTCGAACTTGAAATCATATCTTAAAAGAAAAAATATACATCAAATTTAGAAACATGACTACTCCTCAAGTTAACTCATAAGCTAAAAGTAGAAGAATGAACTCAAATGCACAACTTCTACTGGGTAACTGGACTCTGAAAACACCAACAATTTATCTCAATGAGGGCTTGTTTGCTTTTGTTTTCTTATCTGTACCTTGATGGCGGGGTCGGTAGAATCATCGAGGACTTGGATGACGAGACGGTCCGCAGGCCATGAAAGTCCACAAGCAGCTCCAATGGAGACCTTGTAAACCTGACCCAGAATCCAAACAATGCATAAACAGCAATTTCAAAGTATTCTCCTTTCGCATAAATCCAGGAAGACAGAAGCATAGTGACGTCGAATAGCGAATACCAACAAAACAATGAGAAATCAGAGAATCTCACCTCTTTTTCATTGAACATTGGGATTTGAATGAGAACCACCGGGAAATTTGAACTGCCCATTTCCACATCGTCTTGGATGGGCTCATAATTGTAACGCTGTTCTGGTTTTTTCCAGAAAAGCTTGACGAGGATGATGACGACACCCATGTAAAGCCTTTCAAAGAAGAGCATGAGTGACATTGCTAAGCAAATGTACACTCCAAGATTCAGCAGAGGAACTAGCAATGGTGCTTTTATCACATCCCATATCAGTTTAATCTGTCCAGCGATGTCGTAACTCACCCCCTGGATGGACTCTGGTATAAAGAAATTGGGTTGAGCTTCAACCATTTTGGTTGGTCTAGCACAGAAAAGAACAAGGGAAAACTGGGGACAGTGAGTTGAATTGGGTGAGATATGCCCCCCAGAAACCCAATCTTTTATGGGATTTAAATGGTGGGCAAATGCGGTTGATTTGGGCTGTAATTGAACTGGCTCAAAACTTGGATTCCATGTACTTGGCAGAGTAGAAAGGATAGTTGAGATCTGTCTCCTCCCACATATGGAAGCAGAGTTAACACATTACTTTCTGCACTGACAAGGCCACCTCTCTCTGAGAATAGGTGCCAGCGACTGCTTCTCTTTCTCTCTATCAGAGCGAAAATGAGAGACAGCAGAACAGAGGCACTCTAGCCAGAGTATGAGTGAGTGAGAGAGAACGGGGTTATTTTATAGTAAGATTTTGGTGATGAGATTTTGTATCTGTCGCAATTTTATTATTTATCTTTTTTTCTCCTCTGTCTTGATAGAGTGTAATTTCTGGTCTCTACCTAGAAAAATCTTTGGCCCGTCACTCGCTTAACTGTTCCTACCCGTCCTAGTCCTAGTGTGAGTTCAATCTGTTCTGCTTCACATGGTTAGAGAGATAGTAGTGTAAGAGGGCTTTTACTGTCATTTCATGACAAATATTTTTTCCAAAAAAGACAACATGTCCATAAGAGAAGCATGATTGGAGAGTGGAAAATAGTAAAATTATAACCGTCCAAAGAGGATTAATGAAATTACTAATTAGCAGTTAGCCATCTTAGGCAAGCATGAGTAAATGAGAAAACCCCATCCACTTAAAGATCATGTAGGCAAATACTCATAAAGCACTATGATTCCATGAACACTCTCATTTAGTATCTTCAAGTATTTTCATATACGGAAATCGTCACAGGAATAAGGGGCAGATTTTTGGTTGCAAAAATGTATTTTGTTGGCTATTTTAGCCTCCTTTTCATATGATTTCTCTCCCTTCAAATGGATCCACTTCTTTTTGTAGAGAATTCGAACCTTGTGGGGAAATTAATAACAAGCCTGTATGGCTGTGTCTAATGGGAAAGTTACCATAATTCTAATCCAAAGGGGATATTATATGAATGAAAAAGTAACATTGATAATAATAATGGTAAGCACAATAAATATGATTTTATTGGGTGTAAAGTTTTGAACTTCTTTGTGTGGAAGAGGGAAATTAGCAAATTTGCAACGACCCAGGTTTTCAAATACTCTGTGTGTCTCTCTGTTTTTATGATCTTACCCTACAGATGGCGGCAGATATGACAACGAAGCAAAAGATGATCTGTTGATTGTCTTCATTTTCTGTTTATTTCTTGGCACCATATGATTTGAAATCTAACTCTTTTTATTACTTTTGCAGCTGATCTGAAACCCTCTATTATTGTTTAATATTAAGGGGGATCTTCTCTCTCTCTCTCTCTCTCTCTCTCTCTCTCTCTCAAATATGAAATAACATTCTATATAATAGTTGTGAGCAGCTACAGAGAAGAAGAGTGTATATCTGTCATTCCAGTTAATCTCTGACAGAAAAAAATACAACTTTAATGTTTTTATAATAATGCAGCAATTACACTAAATACACGAGAAAGATAATTAAGTAATGAACACTATGACAATTTTAATATATTTAGAAGAACTCCCATGTTAGGAGTGATGTTAAAGTCATAACAATTATATTAAAAAAATGTTTTAAGATGCTTATAGTAACTGCATAATTGACATTACTTGGAATGTAGGTAAGGGTAAGAAATAGACAAAACCCAATTGAATTAGGCAAGTCTGTTTATAATGAGTCCAAATTGAGAGGGTGAATGATGAATTGATGATAAATTGTGATGTGTGAGGGAGAATATGTAATGGGAGTACATTAGGCAATTAGCAATATAAGCTTATAATTAGTCAAAAGTAAATTCACTAAACCTCGTCTTATTTGAAATATTAGAGAGAAAGAGAAGTTGATTGAATTGGTATAATCCTTAATTTCTTTGACTGTTTAAGAATGTCACAGACACCTCATGTGTCCAATGTGCTGCTTTCTATTAACCTTATCATGTTGCTGATGACATGACTCCTGATCCTAAAGTCTATCTCCTTAATGAACTCATTCCCCAATTCACTCAACACTTTGGACCCAGCCTACTCATATCTACTACTACAAACTGGAAAACTTCAAAAAAACATTGGCACTATAAATATTTTTATATCATTATCAACTAGATATGATATCAGTATATTATGAGTCATTAATTTGAATTGCCTGTTTATTTTGTGTTGATGAAGGGGGAAAAAATGGAAAAGGTTGGAAGGAAGGGTGTGGGGCAGTGTTTAGAGAAGCGAGACAGGTGAGGTAGGGACAGACTTGTCTTGCAATAATGGGATGAAGCCATGTTGGAACTGAGAGCCAATCTTTATTGTTACATACTCTCAATAATTAAGAACAAGGCCATTATGCGTAGGGAAAGGCAGGCAACCCCATTTAATGTTCTACATTTCCCTCCACAGTTGAAGAGACAAAAGTCACAGTACTCATACAAGATGATTTTCATGTTCTTGAACTATCCAAAACGAAGGTGGCCAGAAGAACCTTTTCTTTCACTTAACCTTTGGTCCCATTTATCAACTTTTTCTCAGTTTAAATCATGGCACTCAACGATTATAACTCTTAACTCAGTAGTAAAATATTCCAAGTACAATTAGCAAGCTGGTTATGGTCATATATATATAATTTGGAGGTTTATACAGTGAAGTCCTGTATGGGTATCCGTTCACTAGAATGTTAATTTACTAAAAGGCTCGTGAGGGGGAAGTGAGATTCGGTAAGGCTACCAATGTGGGCTAGTTTTACAGGATAATTATATATAGAGCAAACGTTAATTGTTTATTTGGTGAGCTGAAATCAATAATTATATAGACATGAAATTAGGTGACAAGTAATCATGTGAACTATCAATGAGTGGCGTGAAAGTTAGCGCTGTGGAATAATGCTTACATTGGTTTCTAGTGGGAGCTCTATATAATTAACCACTTCACATTTAACAAAGCCCTTGATTTAGGAGTCATGTCTGTCATCTTAGCTTGTCAAACTTCTGCCCTAGCCTCCTTCTTATTATTATCATTACTTGTGGTAAGAATATGAACAAACAAAATGCTCAGATTTCCCTTTCTCTGAGAAAAGTGAAAAACCTAGCTTCACTCAATCTGCCAAGCCCCTTCAAGGATATATAAACTGAGTAAGCTTTAAGCAGAGCCCCACTAGAGAGCAATATTCTCGTAACTATCTATTATAAATAGAGCTTATTTTGAGCCAACCACCGATTTTGATATTAGTTGTTCTGATGAGAAGATGATCAGAACTGAACCATGATGTGAAAAAGGTTAGAAATATGACCTACCACACACTGGGTGTGGACTACTGTGGAAACCTGCCCTATCTTCTTTGTTGTTTAATTTCTTTCATTAAAGTTAGCCTCTCTTTTTTTCTAAAACCAAACAAGAAAAAGAAAAAGAAAAAGTCAGTCATGGAATATGTACAAATTAATACAGTTAATGGATTTCTTGAAGACAGGAACCCAAACTTAGCCCTCAATCAAAAGATTTAATTTGAAAGGAAGATATATGATTTCTAGTTTAGATTCTATATATCTATAAACCCTACAATCCAAGCCCTTTGATTTTTTAGAACTAGTTGTGACATTTCAATTTGTTCTCCAACCTTTGGACACCACTTTTCATTAATATACTATTCAACTTTGAACTTGATGATCCCATTCACAAGACAAATCTCTGATGCTTCACATAATGAACAAGATTAAGAAGAAGAATAAGAAGTTTCAGTCAAAGTCACAAAATACGTACAAATCCGTTGCTTTCTAAACAACAAACTTTGACTTGTCTAAGTGCGCATTTCTGCATTGATCTCTCCAGTTACTGCGCATTCTTTTGCGCTCTGATTTTGACTGTCTCATTCAGATTCATCTGCCACTTTCTTAAAGTCTTTGTATATTAATCTCCAAAATGGAGGAACCAAAAATAAATTAATAGACTTGGTGACTTACCTACTACACAAAATAAATATTATACACAGAAATCAGAATATACATCCCTTGGACTCAGTACTCATATGCTCATAAATTCACCATATCAATGGCTAACCAGCCAACTACCACCACTTAAATAGTCTGCAGATACCTGAAAAACACCAATTATATGTATTCTCCAATTGCCCTTTCATATATATACAAGCTAATGGAATTGGAAACATAGATAAAGCATCATTCTATCTCTATCATTTCTTTAAATTATTATTAATAACTAATAACAAAAAGTAGCAAATGGAAAATCAAATCTGCTTACTTGGCCCTACCATGCCCAAACAAAAAATATAATCTAACCACTAACTTGTCAATCTACAGCACCTCTTTTGATCTTATTTCTAACAATGTTGTTATTTTCACATCTCCGTACTCCACACCCATTCATACTTTAATTTTTTAATACTTTTATTGCTAACATGGCTCTTCCCGTTTTTCCTTCCGTTCCCTCTTCCCCCTTCCCCCTTCTCTTGACAGCTTTTGGGAAATGAAAAAGAAAGATTCATCTTTTTGAGAATTTTTTGAAATTTTTTAAAGATTTTTTTTTACATTTGTGTACTATTTATCTATAATTTTTCTGACACTATTTATATATAAATAAAAAATTCAAAAAATAACTAAAAAAATTTTATGACATAGCAAATATTTAATTAATATTAAAAAATAAAAAAA
>JASKGM010000009.1:5892184-5909033 GCA_034509205.1 Ceratonia siliqua
AGACGACAATAACAATTAGTAACAAGGGCGCCACCTTCACATATATACGGAACTCCTTAAGTTGGACTCCACCAGCACGTACGTTTGCGCTTTTTGGTCTGCGCCTTCGGGCTTGTAACTATTTTTATTTTATTATTTTTTTAAATAAAAAATTTATTTGAATAAAAATATTTTTTAAAAAATAGATAATAATAATAATAATAATTTAAAATATAAACAAATTATTTTTTTATTTTTTAATCATTATTTTTAAAAATAATTAATCAAAACAATTAATCAAACAAATTTTTTTATCCTCATAAAATAAAAAAATAATATTTTAATACTGATCGGCCTTCGTTTTTCTCTTTGACCGTCACCACCTGTCCACCTTAACCTTATTATCATCAATGTCTATGCCCCTTCTTAATTGCTCCATCTTAAATATCTCAACTCTATCCATCAAAAATATTTATTTGTTTATCTAATAATTTCTCTTATCACTTTTTATTTATTTATTCGTCTTTTTGTCGATATAATAACTTTATTTTAATTCAATTATATCTGTTTAAGAATTTCGCCTATTAATATTATACACTTTATGAACAAAAAGGAGACCGATGACTAATGGTAATTACCTCTACATCTGTACTTATTATATATATATAGATATATATGTAATAAGTGTATAAGAAATTTTGATATTGTGATAAGTAAATTATTATTATTTAATTTTTTAAAGTTATTAAAATATAATTTATTTTAATTATATATTTTTTTCATTTTAAATTATTTATTATTTTAAAAATTTTATTTTATTTTAAATTAACTGTCGTTTTGTATTACCAAAGAAGTATTAATTGTTATTTTTCTAACATTACTCTTATTTATTATTATCTTCAATAAAATAATAACAAATATTTAAATTAACTTTAATAAGGATAATTTAGTCAAGTATACTTATTTTTTGTTAGAATTGAGACTATTTAATAACTACCTTAATCTTATACCATTACCTTAAACGACAAATAATTTAAAATAGAGGGAGTATATAATAAATATATTATATGAAAGGGGTGATCTTATGTGATAATTAATAATTATCTTTACATAAATAATTACCGATTGAGGTTAAAGTAAATCAAATTATAACTATTATTTTTTTTAAATAAAATCTCTTAATTTTAGGAATAACTTAATTTGCTTTAAGTTCAACAGTCCTATGATACGTTTCATTTTTTATTATATTGACTCTTTTTACTTATTAGATAAGATCACTTTTCTCATATAACAAGTCTCATTTTTTATTGTATTTTAAAAAAATTATTATCAATCTTACATATACAGAGATATGATTAATTATAGTTAATTTATTATTAATTAAATAAACTTTATTAATTGAATTTTATTTAATAAAATTTAAAATTATTAATTAATTTATATATAATTAAAATAAATAAATTAGTATGCATACACTAATATTTGTTATTATAATATATTCATAGTTTCATTATAAAAATTTTTATAAAGTTTTTTTTTCAAACTTCATTTAGGTGGCACAAAGCGAGAGGGAAACCAGCAAGGTTATGAAATATTTAATAATTAAACTATATAGGTTAGTATTGGACTATGGGCTTGAAAGCTCTAGTTGAAGGACTTTCACGAGTGAAGAGACGGGCTCCAATGTCATTGGATCTGCCAGGTTTTTTCTTAACTATGATCAAGTTGGATTTGGAGTCCGTGTTTGAGTTTTTTTTTAAAAAAAAAAAATACTTATAGTTTAAAGTGTATAGGCTTAAATTTTTTTTAAAAAAAATGTTGATACTTTTTTCATAAGTTAAAAAATTTAATTTCTGAAGAAAAACACATGCAGTAAGAGGGAGAGAGTATTTTTATACAAAATTAAGTTAAATTTTAAAACTTTCATTCACCTAATATCTTGTTATTTTAAATTTAATTAAAAATAAATTCTAAGAATTTTAATTCTAAAATTTTAAATAAAATCTAACTAAATAATATTTATTAAAATTTTAAATTTAATTTAAATAAAAAATTAATTTTTAAAATTTATAATAAATATTTTTTTATCTAAACAAAATACAAAAAATATTTTTATGTTATTTTTAATAATTTTATCAGTATAAAAATATTTTTATATTTATATATTCAAACGAATTTTATAATAAAAAATACATACATTATTGGATTTAAAAATAAAATAATTATTTTTTTGAGTAAAAATATTTTTACTTGAAGCATATATTCATCTAAATGGACTTATAGATTGAGATAAGAGTTTTAAATTGGGAGAACTATCCTATCGTTTCCCATATAGCTTTATGGTCCTACTTCATTTTTTTTTTCTTTTATTGTTTTTGTTTGTATTATTTGTCCATTATTTATTTATTGTATTTAAAAAGTTTGAGATAATTTTGAAAATTTGTACTTTTTCCCACACTTTTCTTTTTTTAAAAAAATGCATGGGTTTTTTAAAAAAAAATTAGACTTACAATTAATTTTTAGTATTAAAATAAAATAAATAGAATAAAAATAAAATGTATATTCTCCCTACCCCGGGGAGTAAGGCCTTTTATAATTATATTCTTTTTCATTGAGGTAACAAAATCCAATCACAACAAATTTTATTTGATTTTCATTTAAAACACAAAGAAAAAGCCATGGTACAACTTTAAAATATTACATATGATTATGCCATAAACAAAACAAAACAAGTTTAATAGAATTCATTATGTGGATGATCCTGATGAAGAATTATCCACCTCCCACGCTTATTGTTTTACAAATAGTTGTAACTTTGCTTCCCTTCTAACTTGAACCATCTGGTGAATCCGTAATTGCACCCACCATGTTTAAGGCCACGCACGGCTGATCCCTAGGCACCTGCGCCAACAAACATATAATAAGGCTTAGGCAACCCAAAAACAGAACAAATCTATTTCTTACCTTCATTTTTCAAATATGGGCCACTTCAAAAATAGATCTCTCTATTCTTACTCCAATGCCAACGCCATCATCACATTGACCAGTGACAAGTTTCTTTCCTCTTTATGAGCACGCAACAAGTTAAGAGGATTGAAAATCAAAATGATGTTGACTTACCATATGGCCAGCTCCAAGAATCCAATAGAAGTGTAAGTTTTTGTAAGACTTAACAAAGCCTTTGGTTCTTTTGTCATTTCCACAGTAGAGGGGTGTTCTGTCTTTCCCCAAGAATTTTTGAAGCCCTTCCCACCTACACAGCCAAAACAGCAAGTAAGAAAAGCTGGTGGGGTGGATCAATAGTGGCATTGGGCATTAGCAGGGTCAAAGAGGAAGAGCTACTTGAGCTTCCTAAGCCAAGCTTCAACCCCCTTGGTTGCACAAATGAGATCAACCTACATTATTCAGAAAGATTACGTAATTACCAAATCTGAAAAAACATTATTAACCAGTAGTAGGTAAAAAGACAAAATAGCAACTGGCCCATTCGTCAAAACTGATCACATAACTAGATTGCTTTGTATCTAAATCAATAATCTTTTGCTATAAGTTCTTATGAACAAATACTGCGAGTTGTCGAAAAAGGACTCTTACTTGTCCATTGTACACAGTCACATTGACCCCTTTTGCTAGCAGCTCGTCAACCTGGGGAATTCAAGTAAAAGATGGAATCCCATAGTGGAAGATGTTAATTAGTAACCATTTTCAATATTGTTTTGACCATATTGACTAGTTAGGACATGCCAGTGATCAATTTCTGGTTTGAACTATACTTTATGATAAGCTTCTTACCTCGTTAATTCTTGGTTTCATAAAATCACCTGAAAAATTTTTGAAAACAGGATCTGACTCGTTATGCCATCTGTCACCACAGTAGCCAGCTGATCAGGGGTTCCAGTGTATTTCTGGGTACGGTTTTTCTTCCTAGGCAGTGAAATATACTTACATAACATTCTTCGGAATGATCATTAGCTTTTCCCTGATGACACCATTTAACAAGCTGTCAAGATCACCACCACCATCACCACTTGTAGAAGACCTGGATGAAGTAAGATAATTGGAGTAACGTTTCCTTGCCTTGGCTAATCCCAGCTCCATTTCTGATACGGGTAATGGCTCCTCCCAATCATCCAACAGAAAATTATACATGTCCTGGAAATACCCAAAGACAATAACTTTGAAGGAGTATTAATACAAGTTAACTTAGTTCATTGTGGGCTAGAAACTGTTTAAGGGATAAAAAATGTAGAATAGAAATTATAGTACCACATAGTTGCTGCTAGAGGCGATCTCTGACTGAAGTTCAGACCATGAGTGTGTTGCATTAACAAATTGACCATCCTCAAGTTGCTGCTTGATCTTCCGAGCTATTCTGTTGTCTAAAATGGGTTTGTTAGATAACTTTCTATCCTATGCGTTGTGCATTTTGTTTCTATCTAAGAAGATGGAAATAGAATGAGATGGACCTATTTGATCTTCGAAGCCCATTGTCATCAAGGCGTGAGAGGTCTTTGAGAAGGGGACCCCATGAGAACTGCAACGTCGGTGAAATACTAAAAATGCGAAAGTTTGAAAACTTAGCTGCGGATAGAGCATTCAAGAACTTACCACAAAATCTTCTGGGGATATCCAACTGTCCCCTAATGCCACACCTGCATAAGGAATAATGATTTAGTATCATACAACTTTTCATATAATGAATCGATATTGTTCTAACAAGAATCATTTTAACAAATTTGTCTCATTCATAAATCATAACTGCTTTCAGACGTAGCAAAATGAAGATGACCCTTTCGAAATCCAGTGGAGATGTTATATTTCAAGAAGGGATTACCTCCAAGTTTGAGATCCAATTTCCCGGCTTCAGTGGCTTTCAGTGCAGATAATCCAAGGGTGACAGCAAATTTCCCGCCATAGGACTCTGCCACAATGTACAGAGGACTCTTTTGAAGGCACGTATCGTTATTGAATATCTTAATCAACAACACAGTCAAGTCAGCGGCTGCCTCCTCATCTGTTTTCACAAGGAGTTTGGAATCCTCCACGAAACTGTACCCGGTTCCAACTGGATTATCCTATATTATATTGAGCGAAAAGAACCAAAGATTGATAAGCTAATGCCATAAATATGTAATTAATTGCTTGTGGAAGAATAGTTTCCATTATGGCTGAGTTACCACAAACAGGAGATCTGCTTTTCGCAACCAAGTGGAATTCCGTGGCTTCAAATTGGTGTCCAGAGGCCCAACCTCTCCAAAATTTCCAAAACCAACTCCTGACGCACCCTGTTCTACATTCTTAGACATTTTGATAACTTATGGGAAAGAGCGCCCTCTGTTTTCATGCTTGAAGCATTTTAAAATTGACATTTCAAACAGACGACAGAATCTGGGTTTATCTTGTTCAGTTTATAGCCCTCATTTAAGAATACTTACAGGTCCTCCCTGCAACCAGAGAATGATTGGCCATGGTTTGGAGGGATCCTTCACTCTGTAGGGACTTCTGTAAAGCCACCAGAACATGTGGGCTTCTGTGATAACAATCCAAAAAAAACTTCAATGCAACTTACATTTCAGTCTAGATGCAAAATTGCTTGTCAAGCACTTAGTTTATCACAGACAGTCAATCAAGATAACACTCTTTTAATGAAAACTCTCTTTTGAAAGGCCAAAATGAATGCAGGTTATGGAATTCTAGCGCATTTCACTTACTGTGTCTGACTTCAACATATCCCCATTCCTCTAAACCATCCTCGCTTCTCATAGCTATTACTGATTTTCCATGAAATAGCAGACCGAAAAATAGAAAAGTGACGACAAGAACAGAGAACTTTTTCATCTTAGAAAGAAGGAAATAACAGAGAATCGGTAGATGGCAGCAAAGGAGATTGCAACGTATATAGGGATGACCAGGAAGTGTATATTGTCAGTGTTTGCAGAGGAAATATAAAAAAGATGGAAGCCTGAGTTTTAATCAACGCAGAAGGGGAAAAAGAAGAGTGACAAAATATCTTCTACAGTTATTTGGTAATGCCGTCTTTCTACAGTCACTACTTCTCATTTTTCTTATTTATCACATGCCACCGACATCAACTTCTCTCTTCTTTTTCTAACTTTTTCTTCTTTTTTTATTTAAATCGCCTAACCATTCTCTATTTTCTCTCCCGCTCTTTCACGCCCTCACGCCCACACTCACAACTCCTTGCGCCCCACATTCACGTGCTTCCCTTAAGGCTCATTCTATGTCAGTAGCAATTTGAGATGGTAAAATTAGCCAAATTCAAAAAATATTAGAGCTATGTTGCTAAAATATTAGTTCAAAAAAAACTAGGTATTTTTTGCCTGACTCAATGTGACTCGAGACTCGATCGAGCTGGTTCAATTTGGCCTAAAAATTTTAATACATGTATAATTTAATTTATGATATATAGTAATGAAATGTCACCACATATTTAAAAAAAAAAAGAGGCAACAAAGAAATTGACAACACTAAGTTCTTTAACTTGATCAAGAAATACATGCATATTGATAAAGATATAATCAAAACCTACCTAATAACTAGAGAGAAAAATACAAGAAAATTTTGCCAAAGGGGTTATTTAATACAAGTTGCAAGCTTTATATAATTAGAGAAAAAAATAACTAATTAAGTCAAATTTTTTGGTCCCTTTCCATCTCCAATATAAATATCTTCATTTTCTTTATATATTAATAAACATTGATTACTTAAAAATCTAAAAAGCAAACCCAAGACAGGCTTACAAAAGGCAAGTATATAAATTACAATATATCTCAGTCTAAGTTTATATTAATAAAGATAAACTGTGTGTAATATATATATATATATATATATATATATATATATATATATTTCATATTTTATTTATTTTTTTAGTATAAAAATAAATATTTAATTTAAATAAAAATTAGTGATAATTATAGTTATGGTTTGGCTGACTCGATGGGCTGGGCTGAGAAATCGAGCCGGCCTGAATCAGCCTTATTTTATCATTGGCCCAATTGCCAGCTCTAGTTGCAATGAGAAGTTTTTTTATTTTTTAAAATTTAAAATTTAAGTTTTTTTATTTTTTATTTTAAAAAGTAATTTAAAAGTATAAAAAAAATAAATTAAAAGAATTATTTTTATTTATTTATTTTATTTTTTTGAATATTTTTGTTATAAAATCTTTTTTAATTTTTTTAATTCTTTTAAATTATTTCTTAAAATAAAAATTTTTTAAAAAATAAAAAATTAAATTTGGAACAAATCACCTTCCCTTTAAGGCTTTCTCTCCTCCCACTTGCATTAGGATGCTCCTTGCCACTTTGCCACATCATTTGATGAAAATAAAATTAAAAAAAAATTTCTCTTGATTCCATTTTTGACTCATTTTCCCCAGCGTCCAATATCTTCCTGCGCCACTTTCTTCTTTGAAGTTCGTCATTGCCAGTGGGCCATTGTCACCGGTAGCCCATTGTCACCGATGGATCATTTGCAGCGTCTCGTCATTCCTCTGAATAATTAACGGCTGAAAGGTAGATTTAACCATTGTTGGGATAATATTTCTTGAACCCCCACCCAATACCTCCTAACTCTGTCCCTCTTGTTTCCTCTTTCCCTCTTCCCTCTCACTCCACTCATTTCTTTCTCTCTCTGTGTCAAAAAAATATCTCAATTGACATCTTTCATGAGCATGGACAATCAGCGTAACCCTCTTCTTAGTTGGGCTTACTACTGCCAGGGAAAGGTAGCTACTTCCTTTTATCCTTCAACTCTTACCATTTATTGCTATGACAGATGCTGCTTAGTTTGTTTTCTGCTTAACAATCTGTAATGGGGCTTATACTCTTTGGAATTTTGAAGACTAATTCTTCATTTGTATTGCATAACTTTGATTATATAGTCAATGGAGGAGCTGAGGCAATCCCTCTTATACACTACTCTGGAGCTGGAAGAAACGAGAGCGGCAGTCCAAGAAGAACTTAGAAAGAGGGATGATCAACTACTTAATCTAAAGGATCTGCTTAACAAAGCCATTAGAGAAAGAGATGAAGCACAAGAGAAATGCCATAGACTTCTCTTGGAAAAGGAAATGCCATAGACTTCTCTTGGAAAAGTTTGTTTTCCAGCAGCAACAGCAAACAGCGCCTTTGTCTGGAATTTCCAGCATTGAAGATGAACCCAGAAGAGGAATTGACTCCAACAATAGCCTGTCATTGTCAGATTGTGAAGAAAGCATTGTTTCATCTCTAGTTTTGATCACCGTTGTTTTTGCAGGGAGAGAGAAGACGGTTTTGCGAGGGAAGAGAATGAGGAAGGAAAAAAGATTTTAAAATTTTTTTTAAAATTTTTTATTTCATTTTCATCAAATGATGTGGCAAAATCTGGACCGTCCAAGGATTTGGATGGCCCAAATTCAAAGAAAAGGATACTCATTTTCCCATGGGAAAAGGAGGAGATCCTTATCATGCTTTTGCTTCCTTCATCCCTATCCTGCACACAGCACACTTAGGGTCTTTCCTTGGTTCAGGTTTGACTATAAAATGAGAGTCGGCAATAGATGTTAAGGGGGGTTTTTAAGAACTCATGGTGAAGAAACCGTTTGGGTAACAAGAGGGAGGAATGAGTCTTCAAGGAGGTAACTTACTCTCATTCTTTATTGTTTATATATAAACTCTTTTTTTTTTGAAGAGTTTTGATGATGAGTTTTTTGAAATCTAAGGTTCTTGTTAAAACTCTAGTGATTCACAAGCTAAAGGGGTACTCTTGGATCTAAATGAATTTTGATGAGTTTATTAAGTCAAATATGAATTTTATTTTTGATTAAAATCCGATATTAGTTTAGGTTTAATGTGATTTATTTTATGGACTTAAATTTGATTTTTGTCTTTAATATGAACATGATACTGGCTTGAGTTATACTTCTCAGGGTCATTTAAAAACATTGAGCAGCCCTTTAGCCTTAGTTCATTTGTTATCTTATAACAATGACTCTT
The DNA here is from genome assembly GCA_034509205.1 of Ceratonia siliqua. Lineage (NCBI taxonomy): Eukaryota > Viridiplantae > Streptophyta > Magnoliopsida > Fabales > Fabaceae > Ceratonia > Ceratonia siliqua. The sequence continues at coordinate 5,901,160 of JASKGM010000009.1, forward strand.
ATTATTTGTGTGATATATGAGATGAATTAATATTTATTTTATTTGAACTATCTCTTCTATTTTATATATCATTTTTATTCTTGGTTCGTAATATTATTAATATTTATTTTTTAGTTTATACCCCAATTTTTCACTTGTAAGGCATAAGCTATCACTTTCTTTTATTTGTCTATTTTATCATTTATTTGATTGTTACTTTTAAGTTATACCAATACAAAATGAGGTGTCCAATTTGTTTTTAATTTCAAGAAAATAAATAAAAGAATAATTAAAAAAATATTAATAATAATGATGATAGGTTAAGCCAGAGGCATGTTAAAGTGGGTTGAGGCATTCATTTGGAATTTTTTTTCTTCTTGCCACATTATCAATATTCTCAATAATTTTATTTTGGCCCCAAAGTTTTTAATAATTTCATTTTGGTTCTAATATTTTTTAAAATTCTGGTTTGGCCCCTATACTTCTAGAAATGACATTTGGGACCCAATATTTTAGAAATTTTATTTGTACCCAAAACCTTGTGAAAATCATAAATTTCACCCCAAAGCTTTCAAAAATTAAATTTTGACACAAAATACATAATCCCCAACTTCTTTATAACATTATGTAGAGAATTGTTCTCCCATAATGTTGAGATTTGTGTGGAATTTCATTTCATATATTGTCTCATCTTCTTTCGAACATTATGTAGAGAATTGTTCTCTCATTTTTGTTGAGTATTATGTGAAAATTTATTTTTTCATATTGTCTCATTTCTTTTTCGAATATTATGTGAAAAATTATTCTCTCATTTTTGTTAAGCATTATGTGAAAATTCATTTTTTCATATTGTCTCATTTTTCTCTACAACATTATGTGGAGATCTGTTCTCTCATTTTTGTTGAGTTTTATATAGAAATTTATTTTCTTATATTGTCTTATTTCCTTCCATAGGCATTCAGTAGAGTAACACGCTCCCTAACGCCCTAATTCACTTTTCAGGTTTTAGGTGAAAATTTAATTTTCCTTAATATCCTAATATTTTTGGACAAGAGACTATATATCTCACCTAATCAATTTCTCAAATATTCTCGAACTACGTGAACCTTGATCTTATAGGGGTACATAGATACTTACAGAGTAAGGCAGGTCTGGTTACCTCCCACTTTATCCAAAATATTTTTGCTCTTGGGATGAGATTACATATCCTCCTTAGGCAAATCTAAAACACTGTCACCCTAAGAAATTGATTATAGATCTTTCCTAAGCGTAGTTTCAGCTAATATTTTTGAACTACGTGAACCTTGATCTCCATAGGGATACATAGACACTTACACAGTAAGACATGTCCAGTTCTTTCATATTTTATTTTCTCTATATCACGATAACAAAAATGGGTAATTTAAATACAACAAATTTAAGTACAAACAATTTAAGGTAATCATCCTTAGGTATGAAAGTTGTGGGGTGCCTAACACATTCCCTATACATAAGTAGATTCCCAAAGCCTTCATTTGATTTCAAGGGCCAATATTTAGTTTTTACAGGATCTAAATTATTTTTCTAATTAATTAGTAACAACTTTATTTTTTATCTTTGTATCTTTTTTTTTATCTTCTTAAAATCAAGACGATGCCTTATCTTGACTATTACGTTGTGACAGTTGGTGCTTGTGTTTACTTAAAAGCCTCTCCTCTTACTTCGTCGTCTTCACTGAGTGCTTCCAACCACAATTGTGACAGTCAATGTGAGAGTTATATAGGTAAGCATTAATTGTCCCGAAGATAAATAATGTAGTCCTGGGATCGGGACGAGTAATGTTTTATACACATTCTAAGCAGTTACTTACTTCAACACATGTTTAGAATTCGGACTTGATAAAAGCCTAACCTGTCTTTGCTTTTCGGTTTGTTGGATTATTAGAGAGAGCGCACAAAGAAAGAATAGTAACAGCTCAGATCTGATCTTGCCAGTAGGAACTAGGAAAGAAGGAAGAAATTGTACTATGGTCCTAAGCTGTTTCATCCAATAAACAAGTTTCCTTGTGACCCCAGTTGTTGATGAAAAGGTTGCTTTCATTCATTGAATCTGCCATGTTACAGGTTTGTCTCTTTATTAAGCAGAATATCTGGTTCAAAATGGTTTACTATTTTAACCTTTACCTCGTTGGCATTAATCTTGTGGCCCTCTGGCTGAACCTCATCTAATAAAGATAGTTGACCAATGATTAATAGTAGACAAGCCTCCCTGCTCATCCCAAAATTCTTGGTATAATCCTTTGCTTTTTCTGTTGGAAGTTGTCTATTGTAGTGTTAAGATTCCTGCGGTGCCTAGCATGTTCAAGGAATTGGTACTTCATTCCATTTGATGCGAAAAAAAATGATTTTTTTATTTAAAAAAATAAAGACAAAGGCATGGTAGAAGTAAAAAAAAATGACATTGTAAAAAATGCACAATAAATAGCATTCCCAAAGCTCCCCCTTCCATGGACTCTGTCTTGCTCGACAGTCCTGAACAACAATTGTCTTTCTTGTACGCTTATTCTATTTGCTATTTAGTAATTTTGTTTCTCTTTTTAGTTGCAGCCCCTGGTGAGTGTGTAATTGAACCCACCATGTTCAGTGCCACACAGGGTTGATCAGAGGGCACCTGCATCAGTGAGCAAACAAATAATGAGACCAAAGAAGAAACAGACACATTTCTAATTCTCTACGGAGTATGGGGACAGTCTAATCAGCTTATTGAATGAACACAGCCTTGGATCCTATAACTCCCACTCTCACATTTTTTTTATTTTTTATTTTTGAATAAAAATTACCCATCAATGTCTTTTTTTTGGAAATAAATAGAGCATCGAAGAAGACAATTCTTCCATGTACTATCACGTGTCTCCACCCTACATGCAATCTCATCGAATCTTTTAACCGAAAAAGAAACCATGGGATCCTGGCATCCGCAGATGTTTGACATTTCATAGCAGGATCCCTAGTTTAGCGATGAAGGAACCCGAACAAGACAACTCTAGAGGAAGCACATTTCACTCTCTTTTTTCTACGCTATCCCTATGTGTGCCATTGCTTCATTCAGAAGCTAGCAAAATTTAACAGCTTGGAGACCAGTTACCTAGATTCTTAGAATATGTGATCCTAAGATGATCTACAGTTTATTGGGGTAGAGGTTTTGCTTTCATTAAGGTAAGTAATGAAAACTATAGAGAAAATAATCATTACAGATGGTAAGGAGAAGTCACTGTGTTAGATGCGAATAATATTGAAAACAAATGCGTAGATATCCGATAGAGATGATGTTGACTTACAAAATGGCCAGCTCTAAGGATCCAATAGAAGTGTAGATTTTTGTATGACTTAACAAAGCCTTTGGTCCTTTTGTCACTTCCACAGTAGAGGGGTGTCCGGTCTTTCCCCAAGAAATTTTGAAGCCCTTCCCACCTACACAGTGAAAAAACACAGAATAATACAGCTTTGAGGTTTGCTTTCACCAATAAGAGAGATAGAGAACATTTAGTTACTTGAGTTTCTTAAGCCAAGCTTCAGTCCCCTTAGTTGCACAGATGAGATCAACCTATAATAATCAGACAGGTTACTTTATTACCAGAAATAATAAATAAAACAGAAAAACTAAAGATGCTCATATGATTAAACATAGATAAACAATTAGTCAAAATCAGGTTCAAAAGACTCTTAATTAATTGGCTCAGCTCAACATTACTTCCAAAGCCAGACAACATGCCTAATAATTGAGGTGGACCATATATATATTGCATATCTAAGTCAAGAATCTCTTGCAATCAATTCTTATAAAGTAATGGCGAAAGTGTTGTGGAAAGAGACTCTTTACTTGTCCATTGTACACAGTCACATTGACTCCCTTAGCTAACAGCTCATCAACCTGAGGAAGTTAAACTAAAACACGTCAAATATCAAAAATAGAAAACTAACTTTCAGAAAACCCACGGAGGATCATGTTTAGTAGTAACAATTCTCAGTATTATTTTAACCCAACTTGATTAATTAGTATATGCCTGTGAGTGTCTTCTATTTTACGCTAATCTTCTTACCTCATTAATTCTTGGCTTCATAAAATCACCTTCAAGGTATGTGAAAACATCACCAGATTGCCCACCCCATCTGTCAGCATAGAAGCTATATGAGATCAGGGGTTGAAGTGGAACTCAGAATACAGATCTCTTTTGGGCGAAGAAATATACTTACGTAACATTCTCAGGAATGATTTTTAACTTTTTCTTTATGACACCATTTAACAAGCTGTCGATATCACCATCCCCACCAGAAGATGACCTCATTGAAGTCAGATATTTGGCGTACCGCTTCTTTGCTATTTCTCTGGACAATCCCAGCTCCATTGCTGACAAGGTTGCTGAATCGCTTCCATCGTCCAACAGAAAATTGTAGAAGTCCTGAAAATACCCAAAAAAACCAGACTTTTTATAAGCAGCAGCACAGAACTTAAGGGATAAAAAGAAATGTTGAATAAAAATTACAGTACCACATTGTTGCTGCTAGAGCTAATGACAGACTCAAGTTCACTCCATGAGTTAGTTGCATCAACAAATTGGCCATCCTTAAGTTGCTGCTTGATCTTCCGAGCTATACTGTTCTCTAGAATGCTTTTGTTAGATAACTCAGAAATTACCATTCTACAGAATAATACTCAGACTGTACCTTTTGTTTCTGTCTAAAAGATGTTAATTGAAACAGAAGTACCTGTTTGATTTTTGCATCCCGCTGTCGTCAAGCCGTGAGAGGTCTTTAAGAAGAGGACCCCAGGAGAACTGCAATGTTGGATTGATTATTAAGCTGTGAAAGTTGAAAAACAAGATCTGGTGGGAAAGAACAACTCCAGTACTTACCACAAAATCTTCTGGGGAGATCCAACTGTCCCCTAATACCACGCCTGCATAAGGAATAGAAACATAGAATCATACAAATCTAAACAATTCTCCATATATTTGACATAAGAATCATATTAACAAATTAATCTTATTCATAATAAACTTCTTTTCATTTATGGCAAACAGAAGAGGACCCATGAGACAGGGTATATATCAAGAAGGGATTACCTCCAAGTTTAAGTTTTAATTTCTGAGCTTCAATAGCTTTGAGAGCCGATAATCCAAGAGTAACAGCATATTTCCCACCATAAGACTCTGCTACGATAAACAGAGGACTCTTTTGGAGGCTCTTTTCCCTATTGAATATCTCAATCAACAATGTAGTCAAGTCAGTGGCTGCCTCCTCATCTGTTTTCACAAAAAGTTTGGCGTCCTCCACAAAACTGTACCCTGTTCCTACTGGATTGTCCTATATTATAACAGCTAAAGCATTAAGAGAAGAGAATCAAACAATGGCTGGAATCAAGTACTACTGAAAAACAGAGTTTTAATTAAGGTTGAGTTACCACAAAAAGGAGATCTGCTTTTCTCAACCATGTGGAATTCCGTGGCTTCAAATTGGTGTCCAAAGGCCCAACCTCTTCGAAATTTCCAATCCCAACTCCTGAAGCACCCTGTTCAATAAATTGAATTTAAGACAGACAGAATCTGGCTTCTTGTTGTTCAGTTTATAGCGCAATTTAATAATACTTACAGGTCCTCCCTGCAACCAAAGGATGATTGGCCATGGCCTGGAGGGATCCTTCACTCTGTAGGGACTTCTGTAAAGCCACCAGAACATGTGGGCTTCTGTGATAACACATCCCAAAATAAAAAGTAACGGAACTATTGCTTCATTCTAGATTCCTTTTCAACACACACAAAGGATGCAAATTTACTGTTATGAAATATTTAGCATGCCACACAAAACAATCGTTCAAGATAAGGCCATTATGGAAAATTACAGAATTCTAATGCATTTGGCTTACTGGGTCTGACTTCAACATATCCCCATTTCTCCAATCCGTCTTGGCGTCTCAAGGCTCTCGCTGTTCCTCCATGAAATAGAAGACCAAGGCATAGAAGAATGACGATAGGAACAAAGAGCTTTTCCATTTGAACAAAGGAAGCAGTATTAGAGAATCAGCAAACGGCAGCGAAGGAGATAGCAAATTATATAGGAGGTGTAAAAAATATGAAGGGTGTTTTGTAAGTGAGAAGGCTGCTACAAGAAAATCGTGAGAAAGTATAAAGTTAAACAGGGATTACGAAGAAAAGACGCGTAAAAAGTATGTAAATCAAATTCGGAAAAATATATTGACAGCGGCAAATTGAAGAAAATAGAAGTTTTGACTTGATTAATTTGTCTGAATTTCATGCATTATTTTCTTCTATAAGTTACTTTGTACAAACCCATGAAGCAAAAAATCCCCTTTCTCAAAAATTATAGTTATAATATTAGTTTCCGAATTTGGATAAAGAAGGTACAAGATAACATGGCCACATGGGGAAGGAAGTTACTGAAAGGGGATGGGTTTTGAAAGATTAAGCAGAGTGGGGATGAAGAAGATTGCGTACAGAGAATTCCAGTGAAGAAAGGGACTCATAGGGAGAGTAACTTCTCTCTGAATGCGATTGGGAAATAATACTACTCTTGCTCTGAAAATGTTATATACATATATATATCTCTCTTACAATACACAACTACAGCAGGATTAATACTCTACATGGGTAAATAAAAAAATAAAAGAAACAAAGACAGACAGACAACAGGGATGGTTCATGGTTGGCTTGGGTGCCGTAGATTGTTGTGTTGTGTTTGTAGGAGTGGAGGGTGTGGTCTTCCCTGTGCAGTGGATATGGATGTTTGAGTGGCCAATCTTATCCCTTCAGTTTCTGTTGGCGTATCCCATCAAAGGAGGGAAGTTGAGATGAGATTATATCAGAAAACAGCATTTTCAAGCCCTCCCCCTATATTTATTATTGTTATGAAAGGGGAAAAAAACTAAATAAGTCTCTATTTGTACTTTGATATTGACATGTTCAGAGGGTTCCATAGAATATAGAGTTGTTGGGCAACCTTAAGTACTCTACAATGAAGGCTCGGTACTCATATGGCAAAACTCTCAAGACATTATTTCATTTTCAAGTGGAAAATTTATGGCACTTCTGCAACATGTAAAAAGTAACGATAATCAATAATCATTATTCATTAAGAAACAAAAAAGACGAACCGTTGCATATATAATCGTTTAATAATTAACTTGCAGCTTGCTTAGTAGTTGGATGCAAAAAGCGGTTTCTTTATTAAAAAAATATATATATATTGCAACAAAGACTTGGGAGGAAAAGTTTGATCCTACGTGCTCACCCAAGTCGCCCCTCTCTCACAAATGTGAGGTGGGCCCACTTCAAGAGAGTGAAACCATTCATTTGAAGTGGGACCACTTCGCATGTATTAAATACAAGGGTAATACTATTTTACTGTTTATTTGTGTGGGCGGTAGGATATTTTTTAAAATTTTTTTAAAATTTTTTAAAATTTTTTTATTTTTTAAAATTAATAAATTAAGTTTTATATTATAAATTTTTTTTTTAATTTTTAAGATATTTTTATATTTTTTTAAAATTTTTTAAGTTATAAATAAATAGTAAAAAAAATTATAGATGAATAGTAATAAAGATGTAAAAAAAATTTAAGAAAAAATAAAAAAATATTCTGAAAAAAATATATAAGATAAAAAATACTTATTTTTAAAAAATAAAAAAATTTTAAAAAAAAACATAAAAAAAAAAAAAAGAATGAATACAATCATACCATAATATCAGACTTTCTCCAAAGACTTGAAGTGTCGGCGTCTTGAGTTTATAAGATATTTTAAAATTTAAATGTCCAATCAACTAACATATAAGTTTTAATTTAAAAAAATAAATTTGATATACTTAAATTCAATTTTTATTATTTTTATCCCTTGGGTGATAA
>JASKGM010000009.1:5932887-5956491 GCA_034509205.1 Ceratonia siliqua
TATATTGTTAGGCCAATTAACCAAAGTGAACAAGTTACAGAACCCATTAAAGCAAAGTGGGACTGCATGTCACCCCTGATTCAGTCCATGTCTGTTTAAAGTTTAAACAAAAGTACTAACCAACCCCATTTTATTTTCAGTGGTTAGAGATTCGGGTGCCTTTCAAGCAAACCACAAGAAGTTACTCCCAAAAAGATAACCATTTTGCTTTTTTAATTCTCTTTTTTAGTTTCAATTTTATTATTCTTTGATATTAGTTTAATATTAGTTGATGATTGTATTTAAAAATAATATACTAAGTAATTGCAGAAGCAAAAAATCTCTTGGGGAAGTGAGCAGTCCAACAAGAAAAGAAAGGGACAAATGTGGCATGCGAAGATGGGATATGGTTAAGGAGAGCATATGTAGCTTACAAGTATCTGACATAATCACTTTAGGACGGTTCCTACTGATCACAGTGATTCCTTAGTATAGATTTCTTCTTCTTCTTCAAGGTAAGTTGAGGTTGCAGTTCATCTGTCATAATAATTAATAATTGTTGCGACTTTGTTAATGATTTCATATTTCTCAATGTACTTCGTCCTAGTTGGGTCTGAGATCATTAACCAATCATATTATTCAAATTTTAGATCATAGATAATCATCCTTGAAGCACGTTAAATCTAAAACACACCCACCCATTTAACTTTTAACTTTATTTTTGGTTTCCAAATGAATGACTTACTTTTAACCGGATAAATAAATTAGTTGAGGTGAGTGTAATATGATCCAAACACTACTTAATCACAATAAAAAAGAGATCAAGTTAAACCATATGATGGAATTGTATATCTAAAGCTAATTTCTAGACCATTGAATAGATTAGATGAAAGATGGGCATAAGTGAGAAAAGGAGCTAGCAAAAGGAAAAGGCCGGGTTGGCATTGGGAGAGAAGGGTGGTTAAGATGGGTTGTATTGTTTTGACATTATTAGTATAGAATAGACTTGAGGAGAGAAAGAGATTGAAGTAGTACTATGGATCCATTCTGATGGAGTGGTCCTAATTAAATTAAACTAATAAAACGTTAGTTACTCAAGTCTATACATCAAAATCATTGACTTAATCTTCTCCATTAAGACATGGTCCACTAAGTAGGTGAGCGTGAGGCATATGTTAATTACTTCTTAATCTCTAATATTATTACCATCCAAATAACAAAACTCTACACCATTAACATCGAATAACTCATCCACTTCTACTTGTCTAGAATTTTACTTCTTTAACTTCAAATCATAAATGGATACTATTCTATGTTAGTCAATATTTTATGTAAAATATTCTAAAAATTAAATTCACAGTCTCATTCATAATCAGTTCTATAGTAATATATATTTTTATGGGACTAGCTAGTCACTATTACTATGGGTTCCCTTAGATATAAAGTATTGAGAAGACCCATTTCCCTTTAAGCCAATATCTTTTATTTGGTGAGAGGATCTTTTTCTTAGCTTAGTTCTAAAGTAGTGGATTATGTGGTTCATGTGCCGTTGACCCACTTTTTATGATACACACCATAGCTTGTTGATCCACTAATTAATTTACATACAATTGCCCAAAAAACAAGCCAGTTGGTTGGTCCAAACTTAATTACTCTACAAATTCATTCATTATAATATTAAAATTCTATCTTCTAATTTATAGCTCACATTGATCATAATCGTCTGAATGCATTTGATTATTAAGGTTCATGCAATTGGATTTCTGAAGATCCCCAATGGGAATGGGGGGGAAAAGATTGAGATTTGAGGCTAATTGGTCGTAAAATTCAAGAACTTAAAATCAAGTCAAAATGTTAATATTACTTAAACTTACTCTTTGTCACGTTTTAGTTTTAGACTATTCTTTGGACAGATCAATCTGCACGCTACCCTCATATTCTTTCCGTAGCTATTATATATACGTATCGTAGTCTGGGAGAAATATCATGTATGAACCAAAATGATCGCCAATCCAATTGGTTGAATTTGGCAAGTCAAGTGGTCCACCTAAAACAAGATATTTTGTGTTATTTGGGCATAACTTTAAGTGCTAAGAGAATCATAGGGTTAGAAATCTTTTTTTATACACAACTTTTTCATTTTAAACAAACAACTAGTTGTGGATAATTAATGGTAGTTTTGATAAGAGAAATAGGGGGGAAATTGGGTTTGAGGTGGGGGCATATGGTTGAGATTGGGTTAACCTAGGAAGGGTTATAGCCATAAATATATTAATGCAATTGGTCTGTGGTAGCAGCCATAAGCATAAGCTTGTGCCACACTGCTACCTAACATTTATTGATGTGTTGTATACATCTGTCATTAGTTGAAGATGCAATAACATAAATAAACTCTATCCCTTTGTTTTTTCTTGCTTCCTTGGTTCTAGGACGTCGGTCTGCAGCTATCATGGATGTTTTGTCTAAGTATACAGCCCCTAACCAGAATTCATGAACATGATCCAACTAATAGAGAGAGATAAAAGCTAAGTGACATGTACAGCAGCGGAAGGTTCAATGTAGAGTGAAGAGTGGAGAATAAAAAGAAAAGCGAAGAGGCAAAAGGACGGCAGATTCTTAGCGTAGCAAATTAAATGTGGTAAATTGTGTTGTGTGAGGCACGTAATGCAATATGCTGCCATATATAACCTGCTAAGTGCCAAATGCTATATAATTGCTCTGCCCTTTTTTTTTTCTTTGGGAAAAAATATTAAGAAAAAATATAGGAAGAAAGAGAGAGAAAGTACACCATTCTTCTTTATCCCTTTTGTACTGAATTTGAGATGAGCAAATGAGCCTTCTGCAACTAAGCCCATGCTTAAATATCTAACTAAAATTCAGCAACCTATCAGAGACGTAATTTGCATAAATTCTGGCATGTTTACATTTATTCTTCTATAACAATTAAATGCATATTTCATATGTCACCAAAGAAAAAGGTAAGTGTTCCCATCTTTGAGTGTGAATTAAGTATACTTGATTATTCAAATGGTAGGATATTCCTCTCTAAGGGGAGAGGAAAAATAAGATCTCTAAATGGAGAGTGAGAGTAGAGAATCCACCAAATGCAGATGCAGCAGAAATTTATCAATAAGAACACAAAAAGGGGGTCAAAAGTTCATCTTTTGTATGATATCATGGTGTTATATCTTCTTACCTAATGAGATGATAAGGACTGCTCAATTGTCAAAGAGAGAGTTCTCATTTTCAGGAGAAAAATGAATATACAGAAAGAACATTAATTAAAGGATACTTGTCATTCTTGTATTAGATTTTTCAATACCCATATCTGGTTATAGATGAAATTAAAATCTGGTTTTTATTTCATATTCTAAACTAGTAATTTAAGAGGTAAATAAATTTTTATTAAATACTATTATGAAATACAATGTTATAAAAAAAATAGTGTATTCTTATTAATTTATAAGAGTAGATAGTAATTTAAGAGGTAAATAAATTTTATTAAATACTATTATGAAATACAATGTTATAAAAAAAATAGCGTATTCTTATTAATTTATAAGAGTAGATAATACTGAGGGTATAATTGGAGAAGACACTCTTGAAAAGAAAAGTGGGGACTGTATATATTGGAGTTGAATGTGTTGTATTGAAGTGATATACTTGGTAGAAAGACATTGAAGTAGTGGACTTGATACTCCAACGGCTCCACTTTGTAACAGTTCACACGTCACTGAAGCTTGTGAACCACTCATGAGAACAAACAAGTTGGTTGCAGCTAAAGCACCCCTCATAGTCTCATATAATAAAACTACCAAATATTATTGCTTTTATTATCCTTTCTGTATTTTTCTTTGGTCCTTGGTGATGCAACTGTCTTTGAAAACGATCATTTTCATATTATCCCTTTCAAAATTAACTAATACAGTACCACCACCACACTCTAGTCAGGCCAGACTATATGGCGAACGCATGGGATCCAAGACAGCGACAGGCCACTTTGTTTTCTTTTTCTTCTCTTCTTTTCTTTACTGAGTTTTTGTTTATGATCCCTGGCTTCAATTTTCTGGGATAACGAAATGAAAATAGAGATGAGAAAAATTGTATAGAAAGGTGGATTGGATTTGGATGTGTTTGTTATTATATGAAGCTGGTCAACACTTGGAAGGATAGAATAACAAATATGCTAAGCATATATACTTGTTAGGCACTACTAGTAGAGGTTGCTTATATAGAAAGTCATATATGTTGATTGTTGAATGGCACAAAGAAAACTAGTAAACCCAACACTCACTCCACCTCATGAGAATGATGGTAAAGAGTTAGTAAAGACAAAAGTGGTTCGTTGCAACTAAGCATTATCTCTCAAACTCTCATTTACATTATAACAAACACGTACTGTGCATCCACTTCTTTTTTGGTTTTTTATTTCAATATTCTCCATCGGTTGTTGCTGAAGCAACTTGCCTTTCACAACACAATCTTGTATTCTAAGCATATATATGTATTATGTATAGAAAATCAACTAACAGTAAACCAAATAACTGGAGGATTTTCGAAACTAACTGATTTTTTTCTAAACAAAAAAATTTGATTTATACCACCTTATTAGCTGCAAGTGATGATATGACTTAATTAGTGACAGTCAATATGTTATCATATTTTAATTTATCAACGTTCACAAACAAGGAAACTTACAAATAAAGCTCTAACAATTCAATTTCATTATTTTCTTTTGTATCAAAAATTTGAAGCATCTCTTTCTTGAGAGAAAAACTAGAAAAATTAAAGAAAAAGAAAATAGTACTATGGAAATAACCCTTTCCTAGGTGAGTGACTGACGCAAGATAGCATCTATATTCTTAACAGTTCAATGTCATGTTCAATACAAAATACAACCTCACACAACCAGCTACTTTTTCCTTCAGTAAGCATAGCCCAGAAACTGTTACATGCATTATATATCAAACAAGAAGAAGCAAATCCACTATTAAATGGCAAAGGGTTATCATGAGTGGTACTTAATAAACTGATGCTATAGTTATGTGACAACTTGTGTTGATATTAATGTTACGTTGGAGTGGAAGTTGCAAATGGAAGAATGAACAGAAGACTGAGAGTTGAGACAAGGTGGTCACGGACTCACGGGTCACAAGTCCCTTCTTCTTTGAATGACAACGACTCTGTGCCTACTATTCTCATGTTAGCTTTACATTTTTTCAGAACTGCTTCACTCTTTTCCTAGTACTTAATTTAATTTCTCACACTCACCTCGTGAGAAAACTTTGAATTTAGATAATATATCTCACATAAACTTCTTTTTGTTTTTTCAACTTAGATGAAGTAGTTTGTACAAAATTACAATAGGGTTATTAATTACTATCAATTGGTGGAGTATTCAGTTTGCTGAATACCTAATTTCAAATTGCTTGCATTCTAAGCCCAACTTCTAACTAGAAAAAGGTTGGCACTCGCGCAAGTAGTGATCAACCATAATTAATAATGGAGAAAGGCGTTAACTGAACCTTTCAAAGCCACTTTATTTTTATTTATTTTTTTCATTTTGCTAACACAAGCTCTCGGAGATATTTTGATAAAAAAGGAAAAAAAAAAACCAGAAGATTCTTCCTGGCCTTAACCACTAAAAAATTCAATGACACGATGGCCATTATCACACATGAATGGCCACTACTAGGCCATTAGAGCATGTAAATATAGCTGGCCAATGGTCAAGAATATCAGTTTCTTTAACTTACTGTATCTTTAGGGGCCGCAGATTTCCTTAGCTGTGTATATGTGTGTGACCAAAGCTTGAAGAATGTTTGTGATGCGTTACATTCATGTTCCTGTAGATATCATGAATTATCTTAAAAGATAAAGATATTTATGTCTCAGTCTATTGACATGTCTTGTATCTAATTGTCTTTTCTTTTTGTTCTGTATGTTCAAGAACATGTTGTTGGGCATATGCCAATATTCTAATACCTTTTACCTAATGGACCAACAGAAGCATTTCTTAGACCACAAATTAATAGCTCTTTAGCAGAAGTATTTCTAGAATAATAATCATACTTGTATATAGGCATTTCTCTTTTTATATATAGGCATTTCTCTTTTTATATATAGGCATGCAGGTACAGCGACTAGTTATTGGACACAGAATATATCTAAAACTAATTTTGGATGAATATAGGCATGCATGTACAGCACAAATCATTTTTTTATTTAGGAGGAAAGATGAAAGTCTGGTAACTGGTAAGGGACCAACACATATGTTCCCTATTCAATTTCACACCCAGCTTCAGAAGGACATCATGCCCCATAGTTTACATGGGCAACTGAAGAAAGCAAACAGCAGATACAATAGCAACACTGCTACAAAAACTTTTGTTTCAATTAGATGGGAGTCAAACCAACCACACCTGAAAAGAAGCAATAGAAGCGTTAGCATAAAGAAGAAACACAAAGGTTATGACACAGAGATATAGAAGTATCAAGACTATGCAGACATGTAAACTTGAAGTGGCTTTTGAAAATAAGAAAAAAGAATGGGATTATCCATGTTCTAGAGAAGATAATCAATCCATAATGCTTGTGAAGCTTTATCACATCAAATATTATGTTTGAAGACTAAATGCAAGTTTAATTGATAGTTTATATCAATTAATAATTAGTATAGTGTACTCTCACTACTCTGTCAAAGAGCAATGAGCATTCAAATTTATAATTCTCTTTTTGAATACAGAAAATAGACAAAGAATTCAACCTGAAATTCTCTTCTAAACTCTAGAGCAAGCATCTTAGCATATCAAATTAAATTTCCAGTCAACTTTCTGTAGATATATAGTACTCATCTGTTATTTATATCCATGACTCAGCTAATTCAGCAAATTTATATGCACAGGTTGTCCCAATCATATTAACACTGTACATTACCTTTGAATTCAATGTGAGGAAATCATTATAGTTGTTTTATCATGAAATATGATTAATTAGAAAATTATGGATAATTATTCAGCCTAGAAGTTAGAACATCAAAGCAAAAAATGAAGCAAACAACATATACTCATATCTGAATGGATAAATTGACGAATTTGAAAAGGATATCATAAAAGCATATAAATTCTTATTTTTCTTCATACCACATGCCAATCTTCCACCTGCATTTCCAGTGCTCAAACTAAGTTCATGCCCACCTATAAAAATATAATCAAAATATCAAATGGAGAAGAGATGAAAGTAAAAATGCTCCGGCTATGATTAACGCATAACACTTCATAAAGAGAATATATGTCCAGAATATGAGCACAAATAACCTTACTCATCCCTTCAATTTTCTAAAAGAATACCTTACATTAATATATACTACAATTGAAATTAATGTCAGGCATAAAATGTTAGCTTGAAGAAGGAAAGCCAGTTTCATTTTCATGTCCTTCCTCCCCCTTGCTAAATGTCCATTGTGCATTGTATGCTATCTACTAGGTTAAGAGAAAAGTGCTGGAGCTTGTAACTATAATTTCTGCTGCAGCACCGAATTGTAAGGCGGGTATAAATAAGTGTTTTAAAAGAAATTATTAACCTTTTCCAAGGTCATCCTCGAGCTCATGAACCACTAAGGCTCTTCCAACTACTGAATTGGGGCCAATGAGTGGTATCTGCGAATTTCAAGCCAGAGAACATGATTAGCTACTACCAAGGAGGAATTATAGTTCCTAAAAATGATTTGGAATTCATGCCCACACACATTAGGACCAAGGGTCGCAAACATATTTAAAATTAGAATACAAAGAGCACCAGATTATCCACGATTGTTGCCTCTGCAACCCCTGCATTACAAAATTATAAAATTATATGTAACGGGTTCAGAAAGCATACCAAAGTGTAACGAGAAAAAAGAAATGTGAAAATTGTATTACCATCAGCATTAGCAACTATGTTTCCCAGGTCACCCGCATGGCGAATTTCATCCTCAGGAGCACCATGTGTCATGTTATTAGGATTAAAATGTGCTCCTACAAGAACCAAAACTTCTGACTTCTCATTTGAACCAAAGAATAACAAAGCAAGAAAGAAAACTGTGAGCCCGTGAGGTTAAGATGGAAACTAAGGTCAAACCTTACCAGCTGAGATACACCCATTTGTGGTATCACCATACTCATGCTGCAAGAAATATAAACAGCAGCAACTTAGAAAACTATTTGGTTAAAGGATGTATGAGCAAAAAGAGGAAACGCTCACTAGGTGAAAACCGTGAGGCCCTGGAGTAAGCCCAGTAACACGAACATTAACCCTTGTTGGGCCTAAACATAACATAAAACAGAGGTATTTAGCACATTAAGAAGAACTGCTCCATAGGAGCTCTCAGATATAGAATTAAACAATAAAATTGTAGGAACAGATAAATAATTAAATATTAAGATTTAGACAGCAAAAAAAACTTCTTAACCTAATCTATGTAGAGCTACTCGACCAAGCAGAGTTGATAGTCTTCTTATTTGACAGTGAACGGTGCCCAAAAACAGGACAATTTAACTCTGTTTGAAGAATTTAATTGTTTACAGAACTGGAAGTTTCAGAATGCAAAAGTTATGAAGCTGTGATAAACCTAGGATTTTGGACATTACTAAGTCCCATTCCTTCCTTATTTTCTTTTTTATTATTTCTTTAGTTTGTTTCTCACCAGACCGTTTTCGATGGCATGACACCAAAGGGATTTCCTGCATTTCTATATCTAAAAAGGGGATTCGTACAAACCTTCCCGAAATAACTAGGGAAACATCATCTCAGGTCCTTTGTCTACTGAGTAAGCAAATAAACCATTTAAACAGCTAAGATTACCAAGAACAAGGAAAAGGGAACTAAAAAAGGAAGGCAACAAATGCAAGAGAACAAACCATTATCTTCTTGAGTCAAGGTGACAACACCTTCCACAGCGGAATTGCCTTTGAGGACAGCAACGGCTTTCTTGGTGGCAGCGACGATGGTGAGTGGCTTTGAGGGAAGGGCGGCAGGGGATAGGGAGAGGGGAGAGGGATTGAGGTTGAGGGAGACGCCACGGAAGGATGATTGAAAAGGTGGGTTAGGATTTGAGAAGGGAGAAAGGAGAGGCTGAAATGTGGAGGCTGAGAGAACTGTATGGGCCGCCATGGCTGCCATTGCCAATGCTGCTGGCGTTGGGCTAGAGTGGCAATAGGCACTCGCAAGTAAAACAAAGAGATGGAGCTTCTGATAATTTGACCCTCACTCACTGGTGGCGGCTAGCCAATGGACTGCTCTATGTGAACCCACTCTAACCTATACCTCTTTCCTTCGTTTTAATTGGTTTTGCAGAAGAAACTTTCAACGTTAAGACTATATTTGATTACTTTATTTTACTTATTCAATAATTTAGTTATAATAATATTGTTTCTTCACTTCAGTCAAAGATTGGAAATTCGAAATTATGTATAATTAAAGGGGTAATACCATTTTGATTAAAAGAACAGAAGTATTTTGGTAAAAAGACTTTAAAACGTAATATATTCTCAAAAAAATATAAATTAATCAATTTGTAACTAAGTAATATTAAAGAAACTTTCAAAGTTATGAATTGTGAATTCAATTTCAATTGAGGTTAAATAAATCAATATATATATTAACATAATAACCACGTTAACATGTATTGAATGGAGTGTTAATCATTAAGTGATAATTATTAGTCAAATCATAATTTTTTTCACTCAATTATTAGTTCTAAGCGTTATTTGTGATTGAACCCACATCTGAATCTCTTCAGGACAATTGTTGCCGGGCCAACAATCTCTCCCTCCGTCCTGCTGAGCATTTCAACCAACAATCTCCTCCCACAGTTGATGAAATATGGGTGGATGGCGTTATCGTCTTCCCCGTGAATTGCTCCTATATCACTGCTACAAGTAACAACCATTTTTCTAATTTCCTGATGAAATCATAATGATTTTAGTACGTCTACATTATTTGTCTGTCCCGTAGCTCATTAGTTTTATCATAGAATTTAGATATTTCAACTAGACAAAGAGAGACACATTAGATTTCTTTTGTTAATTTGTTGTAATAGAAAATTCCCAGTTCTGGTTGAAATCCAATCTTCCTTGCGAGTTATAAGAAGTTGATTTTAAGGGCCTGTTAAAGCAGAGGCATCAGCATATATAATAGGTTGAGGTTGCTGTCGGGTTTTGACTTGCCTTAGTTGCTAATCCCGAATAAACTATAATTTGACTAAAATGGTAGAATCATAAGGGGAATGAAAGGACCAATTCGTGGCGTGGTGATAATATGTGATACTGCTATTATATTTATACACGGTTCTTCCTAAAAGCTCCAAGTGCCACCCCAATGCAAGCTTGGTTAGATTACAGCTATAATTTGACAGTTTGAAACAGTAGTCAAGCAGGAAAATATGTTGTGAATTCGAATCCTTGGTTCAGAAGAGCGCCTGTCACCCATAGCTTCAAATTTGGCAGGTTCATTTCTGGCTCACAACCTTTCACCTATTTAATTTCCAACATCAATGAATAAATCCCTAACTCATTTTAAATGGCATAGGAAGATAGTAGGTAGCTGTAAATACCAAGGAGAAGAAAGCTTACTTTCAATGTTAATGTAAGTTCAACTCTGTCAGAAACTGTGGCCAAGATTGAATTCTGAATACTAAAGCCTGCTAGAGACTCAAGAGCCCTGTACAGTGAACAAGTCACCCCTTCTCCTTTGTTGGACACCAGTTTCACATAAAACCCTCTTTCCTCCACTTGAAACACGTCCATCTACAGAACCGAGTACGCAAATGTTATTGTTTAAACTTGCTTCCAGCGTTCACACGAAGGTTTTTGATCAAACAATTACCTGCATGATCTTCTTGCAGATAGGATGGTTGTTGAGGGTGTCTTGAACCTTCATGTGGTTTTCAACTGATCCTTGATGATTTTCTGAGGCTAATAAGGATGCTTCAAGACCTGCTATCTCAGCCTTCAGCTTCTTAGCTTGTGCCTGCAGCTCTTGCACATATGATACAGAATCTCCAACGATACTTGCCTTATCCATCTGCATATAATTACTTTAGCTATATATAATTTCCATATGTAAAGCCTGTCATCATCAGCTTTAACTTTCTATCTAGTAAGCCAAAATTTGCTTTGTAAAGTACTGACATTTTCTGACATTGATATGAGATCTTTGCAGTTTCAAAGCAACCAGTCACGCGTTAACCTGAACTTTTTTATTACGTTCAATCACATGAGCTCCAATGCTTCATGACTCATCATTAAACATTGACATTCATTTCCTCATAAGAAAAGATTATGACTTTAGATAACCAATTTACTAGCTTAATCCAATTGAGCGTACTGAAAGTTTGTACTAGAGACACGTACCTTAGTTATGTTGGGAACCAAAGAACGCAATGCATAAAGCTTCTCCTTCATTCGTCCTCTTCTCCTCCTCTCAGAAGACAAAGTCTTAGACCTATCAACTTTTGTCCTCTGTTTGGAATTAGCACTCGTAGTAGCCATGGTGGTGGTTGCAGAAGAATCCTCCCAATCATTTTCTTCTTCTCCTCCTCCCTTAGCTTCTCCATCAAAACATGAGAAAGAGCTAAGTGTAGATTTTGGGTCACAAACATTCACAGCAGTGTTAGAGTACTGATCAAATGGGTTTCCGGGGCATGAAAGGAATTGACTATCAACGAAGCAGCCATTGATGAGGTCAGGATCGAAGTTACAGATTGGGTCTTCGTTCTCACCACGAATCAAATTGATGAACTGATAAAAGTTGGGATCGTCAATGAAGTCGTGCAGCTCAAAGTCATTAATGTGCATCAGAGTGTCTTGGTGAACATTTGTTGTGGCCATAGTTGGATGGTGATAGAGTTCTAGACTTCTAGTCGTAGCATATAGAAGGTTGACATGATTAATGTATATATGGTGTGAATGGAATAAGATCGAGTTCCCTAATACCAGAGTCCATTATTTTAAGTGGTGTGAAAGGAATAAGATCGAGTTCCCTCATAGCAGGGTCCATTATTTTAAGTCTGCTAGTTAATTATACTCAATGAAAATGATGTTCTTCTTCAAACTTAGATGTATAAGATTCGTATATATGTTTTTTTCCAACCGCGCCCACATCAACTCGGTAATACTGAGCAAAATCTTCTTGAAGCAAGATATAACATAAAGTGCATATGAGGCTTCAATTCATATCAATTCAATTAGCTTGAAATCTGAGATTGCTATCCTTGTCAATTCTAGTTTTATATTTGAAGGATATTTTAAAAGAAATAAACCTAGTTGCAACTGATCGCGATCAACACAAACTTTTACTTTGTGATGATTATATAAGATATTGTTAATTATATAGAATAATGCAAGTTACTATGGTTCCCATTTAAATAAAACTAATTCTTTTAATCGGAATATTCAACAATATCTCTCTGCAATTCAATCTGCAGTGTGTATAAGTATAATCCAGGCATGCATATCTAAGATTGTCTACAGATTTCACTTTCATATATAGATAGATGTCATGCTGGATAGCTAGCATTTTATATTTTATGTAGTTGAAATTAAAGAAGTTCTATATCTGGTTTAATCAACTTGATTCCTAAGTAATTTTTTTTGCTTGAAGTGTTATACTTGCAGAAATAAGCCTGTGCATGAACAATATTTCACCACTTATTTATTCATTATTGTCTAATTGGTTCGTGGGTCACCTTCTGATATGGTGTGAAGGGAATCCAGAGGGAAAATGATGACGTTATTGCTTATAAATAAACTAAATACATGCACTAAAGGCGAAGGGTCTAGCAGATCAAATTTAATTACAAGATAAACAACGTAAAGTAATGGTGAAATCTCAATCCACTCGTCATTTTCGTGGTCCCTCTTCCTTAAAATGGACAAGTATAACACAAGTACACAACGTAATTGTTGACTTACATGCAACTGGACCCAAACAACAATTCAACGTTTTACGTTTTAAAGGAAATTTCATGGGATTTTGTCTATGAATAACGACACATTGGTTCAAGCAACCTAGCTAGCTGCTAGTGGGTCTTTCTTTAATATGATTTGAAGGGTTTCATTTGTTTCCTTGCAATTCGGGTGTCTTTCCTCTTTTGGGCAATAATGATCTACGTCTATACGTATACTTTCATATAGCATTTGCAATAAACCAGTAAAAAAGCACTGTAAATAGTTAAAAAACTGGTGATATTATGAACTTCAAATATTTGGGACATTTGATTAATTCCCAGATTCACGGGATATGGCGGCATTCCAATCAAATTTAAGTATCTTGGATATGTTTCTGAGATAGATATATAGCAGCCTGCCAGACTGAAAGGTTAGACTAAACTTACTGATTGACCTTCATGAAATGATGGAATGGTAGAAGTGTTTGTAGATAGATAGATGGAGTTTGACTTGTAGAGAATACAAAGGGAGAGGCTACATCTCATTTGCATGTATATTTTTGAATTAATCATGGAAGCAAGGTCCATGCAGTTTTGAATTGGATCCAGTTTTCACATATTTATATGGAGATTCCATCGTTTTAAAGGAATGTGGATGACACGTTAAGGGGAGTGGAAGACAGCCCTTGGAGTAGTCTCTCACACGTGCCTTCCTCTCTCGTATCTGTGGCCTGCAATATTAATATAAGCCTCCTCCCTCAAATTATAATTATTTACCTCAAGTTTCTTTCATCTGACCATCACCTTCCTTTCTTCCTCGATCAACTACTCACTGCATAGTTATATTTATTTTTAATTATTAATATATTATAAAATAATAAATATATAAAATATAAACAAATAATATTCCAATAACATTGTTCATTTATATTACTAATGGAAAGTCTGAATTGCAGCTCCAACGTACGGTTTGCTCACATCTAATCATCCCCTCCCACCTCTTTCTTTTGCTAAATCTTAAAATTTGAAAATATTATTTTTAAATTTTGAGTTCTTAATCATTCATATATACTTGAAATAAACAATTTTAGAATAACATTTTTAATAAAATTACTTAAATTTAAATATAATTATTTTAATAATTTATGTATAAGAGAAGAAATTTGTGAGATGCAATGGTTGTAATCCCATCCAATCAGAGTTAAAAGACGGTTGGACTGAGCAGAAGCTGATCTAATCTAATCTATCTGTCTATGTGTCATCGGTATTCTCAAAACCTGGTTCCAAACAGAAGCAGCCGTTGTTTCCGACCGTTCCCTGTCTTGCTGATGCAATGAATTCAACGTTTTCTGTCGGATTTGTTATTTGGGACTTTCTTTACCCTTTAGATGTTTTAAATGGCTCATCATCCACTCGCTGACCCTGGATTCCTTCAAAGCAACTAAAAAGCGCACAGCCAATGCTGAGTTACCTCTCACTTCATACATATTTTTTTATTTTTATGACAGTATATATTAAGTTATATTCCAACGTATTAATATAAGAAAATAATTCAAAAAATGTAAAATAAATAAAAAAACAGTAAAAATAAAAAACTTTAAAAGTAAAAATAAATAAATAATATTAACTTAACAAAATCTCCACTAACGTCAACTTATTCGTCTATTCACCCTGCCTCTTATCCGGCCTTACGTGTTGCCAAGTCAGCCCCTCTAGATAGAGAAACTTAGACGGAGAGCGAGCGACAACGAAACACAAGCTGGCTATAATAAGTACTATATAAACGGTTATCCCTCTCTTTCTCTGCGTCTGTGTTTCTCTCCGTATAAATACTCCAACTTCCATTCTGCTAGTGGCGCTGCTTCTTCTCCATAACCCATAATCATAACAAAACTGTGTTTCACACAGAACAGATGATGGAAACTAAACCACTGCTTTCATCGTTTTCTCAAGCTTCAAACTCCTCTGAATTCCATCATACAGACGTTTCTTCTATGGACCGTGAAATTGGGAAATTCGGGCATGTCTCATTTTCTTACTTCGATGAATTTCAATTTTCCTTCTTTTAATACGATTCAGAAACTTGGGTCTTCTTTTTCCTCACTGATCTTTTTTCCCCTGTTTTGTTTGAGTTAGCTGCACACATTACAGAAGGAGGTGCAAGATTAGAGCACCATGTTGCGATGAGATTTTTGACTGTAGGCATTGCCATAATGAAGCTAAGGTATAAAAATATGTTATTTCTTCTTTGGGCTTCTTTGGATTGCGAATGTTTCCGAGTTCACTTGTTTTAGCAGAAACTTCAGAGGCTTTTCTTTTATTTTTATATGAACAGAACTCCGACGAAATGAATCCTATCGACCATCATGATATTCCTAGGGATGAAATTAGAAAGGTTGGCATTTTTTCACACTTGGTTACAATTTTCTTGAATTTGAGTTGGCTGTTACTTGTTTTTCTAGCTATAGTCACTACTAGCTGATATGCTCTGGAATCTGCATCATAATAATGTCAGAAATATCTTGCCCAAATTAATAATACTATTGACCTAGAGTTTTCTGATTCTTTTCAGTCGATTCTTATAATGTTGTATATTTGTTCACTCTGCTCATCCTATTTTGTTGACTTTCAGGTCATTTGTTCCTTATGTGATACAGAGCAAGATGTAAGTTTTCAAAATTTAAACATAGTAATTAAAAGACAATTTACACTAATAAGCCTGCGCTTATTGGTTGGTTAATTGTTTCATGCTCTTTCAGGTTCAACAGTATTGCATAAACTGTGGAGTGTGCATGGGGAAGTACTTTTGTGCTACATGCAATTTCTTCGATGATGATGTAAGTTTCCCATTGTAATCGAAATGGTTCACTTCTTTTGGGTTCTGTTTTCAAATCTTAGTTTTTCATACATCTTCCAGATTTCGAAGAACCAATACCACTGTGATGAATGTGGCATCTGCAGGTAAACTTCTTCAATCAGTTCTTATGACTTTTTTTTTCAAACTGTTCTTGCCAAAAAGAAATCTGATAAGTTCTCTACTCTGTTCAATATTACAGAACTGGAGGCAAGGATAACTTTTTCCACTGTAAGATATGTGGTGAGTTCTACCCTTCCAAAATAAACAAAAAATTCTACCCTTCTATTTTTCCGTTAGCTGACAATTTAAAATTGCCGATGCTTGTATTAGGATGTTGCTACTCTAAGGTAATGAAAGATGGGCACCGATGTGTGGAAAGAGCAATGCATCACAATTGCCCTGTTTGCGTTGAGGTAAGACAAACAAACACAAATATACACAAATATCATTCTCTTCCTAAATCTTCAGAAGATATATAGTTGCCTGATTCTCATTTAGATGATTTTATTTGTTCTCATTTGCAGTATTTATTTGATACATTGAGAGATATTACTGTCTTGCCTTGCGGGCATACTATACATTTGGAGTGTGTTAAGGAGATGGAGCAGCATTATAATTATTCATGTCCTGTTTGTTCGAAATCCATCTGTGACATGTCAAGTCTGTGGAAGAAGCTTGACCAAGTGGTATGTATTAAATAGTTTATAATATTTGGGGAGAGATAAAGTCCAAATATCAAGTCTGTTGGAAAAGTGAAGTCCCAAATTGAAATGTTAAAGGGTGTTTAAGTGCTTATATTTGGATTATCTTAAGTTTTATGTGTTAAATAGTATTTAATATTTAATGAGACATGATACACATACACATTGACTTACTCCTTCAACTTATTTAATTTTTTTTTTATATTTTCGAAATCATATTAACTTGTAGTGATGGATTTGGACTTCATAGACTGACATTCTTGTTTTAAACTTTGGTGCAGATTGCCTCAACACCAATGCCTGAAACTTACAAAGATAAGATGGTGAGTAAGAGTAACAATCAAGATAGCCTTTGAACAATTGATTAGTGGAAAATGAAGGGAAATCTATAATTGAGGTTGTGTCTGAAATCAGGTGTGGATACTTTGCAATGACTGTGGAGTAAACTCTCAAGTACAATTCCACATAGTGGCGCATAAGTGCCAAAGCTGCAAGTCATACAACACAAGGCAGATACAAGGAAGCCCTGCTGCCTCATGCTCGTCTACAGTGGCTGAGATGGCGAGATGAGAATTAAGTCAGTGCCTTTCCGCTGACTGGGAGGAAAGAGCCTTAGCTCAATGGGTTTCTCAGTTCTTGTTTCATTGAATTCGTTTTGATGATATTGAAAGAGGGTAGAAAGCTTGCTCAATAAAGTAGGCAAGATCCAAGTTTTTTGTTCATAGAATCTTATTTCTTCAATGCAATTCTTTATTCTTTCTTGTGCCGTTTTTACTTCATCAGCTGCCAGAGGAGTGAGGCCTAGAGGAGGCAGAGTTCTAGCTGATATAACTGAGGCCAGTCAATCTGGGAACAACTTTGTCGTAGCTAGTTAAATTCCAATTTAGGAGAAGGTTGAAGGATAATTTGGATCTTCCAAATGAGGTCCACAAATTCTGGAATAAAAAAAAACACAAGATGCAGTTCAATAGCAGTAAATTCTCATGAATCATCCTATGGTGTTCCTGCAGTAACAAGAACGGAACATTTCTATTTGTTAACATTGTCTGTGTCCAAGCTACTTTCCCAGCCTTTCTATCTTTCTATATTTTTTTAACATTCAACTCAGTGAATAAGTAATTTGGATCGGAAGGCACAGCTTCAAACGAATGACACCTGTCTTAGCTTTACTTTAAAAAAACAAAAACAAAACCAGAGAGACTTCAATATTTAAGAAAAAAGAAATGATAGTGGGGTTGACTAGTTAAGTATGCGAAATTGACTGACTTTGCGAGTCATCCTTAAATTTGCGTACTTCCTCAAAAGTTGAAACACAAACATTTCACCCAAAACAAAAAAACAATAGAAGACAAGGTAATCGTTACTCATTGAGGTGATGGTAAAACCATGGTGTTGCAAAAAGTCAACAGAATCTAGTATTAGTCGTATTTAATTGTAGCACTATGAAATTTATGTTCCTGCCTTAATAGCAAACAGGGTAAATTGCAGGCCTGTAATAAAGAATCCTTGTTTCGATGGAAGCTGAAGCTCATTGCTTCGTCTGTATCATTGCACAGCCATTCTCCAAAAGGGAATCCACAAGATCGCAACCAACCTAAAAGAGAAAAAGAAGTGATTGCAAGACAGAATCAACACCATTGATGGGTGGCCCACTTGTCCTTAGCTTTGAGTAAAACCCAAGATATGTTAACTAAGGAATCATTTTATCGGTCTTACAAGATCTCAAGGGCCAGACAAAAGCATGAAAGTACTAACTCAGTTACACCTTTCCAGACAAAAAGATTTCAGACAGCGACTTTATGACCCCCTCGCTCTCGGGCTGCAGGAGAGGACGGAGTAATGGGACCGCATAGAACACCCAGTTCAGAATCCTCTGTTGCTCTGCCTCAAGC
Organism: Ceratonia siliqua; assembly: GCA_034509205.1. Classification (NCBI taxonomy): domain Eukaryota; kingdom Viridiplantae; phylum Streptophyta; class Magnoliopsida; order Fabales; family Fabaceae; genus Ceratonia; species Ceratonia siliqua. The sequence continues at coordinate 5,951,242 of JASKGM010000009.1, forward strand.
ATCGGAATAAAGTTCTATTACACGTGAAGGAAGGAGCAAATACATTAATGTTTCTGTCAAATCTGTTTTCCTTCCCCTCAAAAGAATGAACTTCTCAAGTTACATAGAAATCCCAAGCTTGAGTCAACTCTAACATTAGTTTAAAACAAAACAATATAGTCAGGTCGACAATCCCAAAGACTGAGCAAACAGCATCACAGCAATCGGCATGGTCGCTCCAATTAGCCCCTCCAATATCATTGCGAATGATTTTATGGGGCCCACCCGGCTCCAGACAGTAGAATGTCAAATTTTCCATAGCGATTTCGACTTCCAAATAAAAATCCAAGCTTTTCAGTCTTGATTCTTGACCCCCTTTTCTGGCACCAAAAGAGTCCATAAAATTAGCTATTAGCTGCTTTTTAATCTCGAGAGTAACATAATTATCCGAATCATGTTAACCGGGTTTTAACACAAGCGCATCCAACGTCAAATTCAAGCTCATATGCTTGGCAATGCCCAAATAAAGGTGTTTGAAAACGACCGAGCACTTTTTTTGGCACCTTGTAGCCTAGGTTTTCCATGCAAACACTAGTTTAGAACAAAAGCAGGGGGTGGCAAAATCAGGATATTGTAACTGTAGTTACAACAAAAAGCACAATCACTTCAAAGGGAGCAGTCTCCAATCCAGCTCAAAAAAATTTACAGTGAGTGGGCCACTGGGACCACACCTGCACTGATAGCTCCATTTGTCCTTTGCAATAAGTCATCTGTTACAATTTGTGAATTTACAGGACCGTCACATGGACCCCACACCAAGGTATATACAATCATGTTGTATTCAAGCTAAAGGTGAAAACCAGCAGTTTTGCCCGTTGCCTAACCTGTGAACCTTAAAACTTAAGACCTGCTTGATGCTGTGTTGCAAGATGGTTTAGATTGGATTATAACCCGAGCTCCTGAAGCAAGCCTGATGAGTTATAATCAAACTTATTAGTCAATATTCCTGAAAACCTTGAAAACATACTGACTATATTAAGGGCATCAATAGAAACATGACAAAGTCAACACTTAACTTTCTTCAATTTTGATCACCTTCTCCTCTTCTCTAAATGAATCTATCCTCTTTGATTGCTTTTTACATGATGAAAGTTCAGTGATTCTTTTGCTGCTACCGTTTGATGTTACAGGGGATATGACTGAGCCATCAATTCTATCCGAGGAGTTTCTTGGTCCATCAGAAACAGGGGATCTCATGGATTCACTTCGCGGCTGCTTACTCAGTGAAGCCTTAATTGATCGCGGAATACATTTTGAATGTCCTGAGGATGGCTCCTCTTTGTCCTCTTGTGAATTGAGTTCTCTGCATGTCCTGCACATTCGTGTAGTGGTTCTGTTAAAGATGAACATTGGTCAGGAAAAAGTAACAACTACCGTGTTCCAACAGATGACAATCTAAATCAATTAGAAAACTCTGAAAGAATTTACAAAGGCAACACCAATAGAATTTACAAACGCAATCCCAATAATTCTTGGTTCAATGTGCTTTAAGAAAAATCACCAAGGACTTGATTAGGAAATTCCTTCAAGTGCTATATGTACAGTATTTAAGAGAATTTAATTACTTTAATCAATGGGGTTTATTATATCAACTCTTTGTGCAGTCTATAGCATCTTAACTGCTACTGTTTCAGAACGATTAGCTATAAAACCTGATGCTAATTGCCCTTATTTTTTCTTATTATTCCACAGATTCTTTCTTTCCTGCTCTTTTATTTTTATTCTTATATATTTTCTTTTGTTTTTATTTTCATTTTTTCCTTTTTGAGGAGTACCGGGAAGGGTCAAGGGGTCCAGGAAAGGTGGGAACCTTATATTAGAAGTTCCAAGGGTTTGTATTGTTCATTCAGCATTTTGGCCTTTGAAGCCCCCATCTCCATGGGACATACCCCCATACAATCATTAATAAACATCCAAACAAGCATATAAATGCTTACATTCCACGAAATACTGTTAGCTGTGACAAGCATTTGACAAAAGAAATACGAAGACATAGGCCGAGGAAAAGTTTCTACCTTTTGTACCTTGAAGAAATTCGGAACTTAGAAGATATTCAAGAGACATTGTGCAAATTTCAGATGTCAAATCTATCAAAAAGCAGTGAAAGCACTAGCAAAATATGGTAGAGAGCAAGAGCTGCAGTAAGTTTACTCATTGCATCAGAGTTTTGAATAGTAAAAAGGTGCAGCTCAATAGATTGGTTCAACCTTGACAAAAATTAAGAACCTGATAGAATCTCAAGTAGCCTTCTATGACCAGATTCAAGCATGTCCATGTTTAGCCTAGTGTAACAACATATTGGGTTAATTATCCTAATCTAGCCTTATTCACTATTAAAAATTAACATATGAGTATGACTTGACTACATTCCAAAAATTAGTCCTTCCAACTCATCAGACATCAAGCACTCCATATGTCATTCCTCAACTCTAAATAAGCATTCTAGTGCAGTCCATGTACAAGTAACTAAACATGTAATGCAACATCCAGGGTTGGATACTTGGATTGATTGCTGGAACCATAATTTGTAGGAAAGGAAGCTAACTCTTCCCCATTCCCCATGCTAATTAGTAATGTTGCAAGAAAAGGGTTGCAAGCAGAACCTACCTCTCAGCATTGTCGGAAGAAGATCGTTTCAGAATATTACGTCCATCTGCTTCTTCCTTCAGTATTTTAGTCTCGACTAAGCTCCCACTAAAATATTCTTTGTCATCCAGTCTGACGCCCATCAGCCTTGGATTCTCTGCTAGGCAATCAAGTTCCCCTAACATGATAGAAGTAGAGAAGAGTGGGGAAGGAAACTTAGAATGGGAAAACCGAGGCTTATAGGATGGAATAAGGCCAAAACTGTGGTTTTTCACTGATATTGACCCACAGGATATCAGTTGCATCAGCAGATTTGAGGCCTTCAGCCTTGTGTTGGTTGGAATCCGAATATCTTCGTGTTCCAGAATCCTAAAGCTGTTCATCTTACTAGCATCAGCTCTAATCAGGGATTCCAACGTTTCAGTCTTACCATCAGAAGACGATGGACTTGAATTTGAGGGATGAGGAGAAACTGTATCCTTACAGATTTCCAAATTATCTTTCACTTGTGGAGCTTGGGTTTGACATATTTCATGGCATTCAGATTCTAATGACCCATCATCTGTTGATACACCCCTTGTACAAGTTTCCCGGGTTTTACGACTGCTAACATTTTCTTCTGTCTGGGTTGATGCGTCCGCCAATCCATCAGTCTTATAGATTTTGTACTCTGTCAAGCTTAGAGAGCCACTCTTTCCAGCCCCAGACTCTGGAGAAACGTCAGAGGAACAAGTACGTTGTCCTGGGGAAAGCTCATCTTCTTGGGAGTGTCTTGTCTCTTTCCCATTCAGGCTAGAAGAGGAGGAAGCTTCATCATGGCTTCTAGAAGAAGAGGGTTCTGGTAACTGCTTCAGGCTCTGTATTTTGACGTTGCTAATAGGACTCAAACGATCTGTAAAGCAAATGCCACAATGGTTTAGGTTTCTCGTATTGGTTCACTCAGCACCTAAATAAAGCAGTTATCTTCTTTACCTGAATTGGATTCCTCAAAGAGCTCCGAACCTTTGAGGACATACTCATTTCCATGGGCTGGTAGAATTAGATCATCTTCACAGAGATCATGCCACACAAACCCGTTCTTGTAGCTTCTGAATTACACAATTAAAAAATATACATGTATTAATATATTTCATGAAAACTGAATCAATGATTTGGTCATAGAGTGAAATAACCTAAAGCTGGCTTCATCCAAAGTTATAAACTTTGAGTTGCTCTGAATTTCCGCGAATTCATAAAAGAAACATGGGGAAGGATAGAGCCTACCGAGACTTAGTACTTGTTTTCCTGTAGTGTTCTCAACATACAAATTGAACACCAGGAGAAAGGAAATGCAATAAATCCTCACCTCTTACAAGACCATGAATACAAGGAAGCCATGCCTCTACCTCTCAAAGCGTTAAGCTTATCAATCACATCTGCACACAAACAGTTCCTCAAAATCCATACCCCAAAATGAAAATCACTGAACAAAAAATAAAGTGTTCGCCTTTCCTTTACTACCTCTCAAGTATAGCCCGTCTGGGGAGGAAAGCGGGACCTCCATGAAATGAGGATGCTCTAGCTGCTTGTTTCGACACAGATAATAAATTACCGGTACTTTCCGACTCTGGTGGTATTTCGGTGACTTCTCCGTCCATACTTTAGCCCTCTCCGGACTCACTTGCCGGTATTTCTTCATTCGCACCTCCATTACCACATGCGGAACCCCACCAAAACCAGTTGTAACGATGGAACCTTTCTCAGGAACTTGAAGCTTTCTCTGCTGCGCTTCTTCAATAGAAACCCTTTTGAAAAGAACCCCCATTGTCACATAGCTTAAATTTTTAGAGAAATGTTACTAGGTTGAAAATTTCTACCACCACCAGACATATCCCAGAAATCAGATCTAAGTAGCTTATAAAATGTTTAAATAACCTGGAATCCTTAACAATATAAACGCAAAAGATAAAAAATACTAAAGAAAAGACCTTCCAAAGTAGTACTACCAAAATAGAAGTCATAGCAGAATCTACGCACCATAAACGAGCTATATGTTGGTCAGTTACAAATAATGAAACCATGAGTTCAGAAGAATGTGAAGTGGGGAAAACTCCAAATCAACATGAAAGCGAAGGAGACGAATAATGAGAGAGGAAGAGAACCTGTGGATGAAGAGGAAGGTGGGATAAGTTTGAAATGGACGCCCGCATTTAATTATGATGTGGTGAGAGCTGCAAGACGATGAAACAGAGACATGACCCAAGAGAAGCTCACAGTAGCTTACTCCTTATTTTCTGGTGATCTTTTTTGGCCGATTTGATGGACTGACTCTGAGATGCTTACTCTTCCCAGTCTTCTCTGCTTTTGCCCTTTCCCCCTTTTATAACACTTCTTTGGAGTTCCTGTCCTTTCTTCAACCACCACCTTTGCCCATCAAAGTTCAAATCAAGCGCGGTCAAATTCATTGTAATCACTAGGCTTAATTTTAAGGGAATTACTCCCCTACCGCCCACTGTGTGTGGGCGGCAGGGGAGTTTCCCTATTTTTTTTTTATATTTTTTGATTTTTTTAAATTAATTAATTAATTTTTATAATATAAATTTTTTTTAAAATTTTTTAAGATGTTTTTATATTTTTTGTAAAATT
>JASKGM010000009.1:5958173-5973413 GCA_034509205.1 Ceratonia siliqua
GCGACCAAAGTGACTGAATCCTAATGTTCCCGCCATTTCTATTGTCTTTCCCTGGAGTGTTGTTTCGCACGCTTCTCCGAAAACCAGAGAACCAGCTTTGTCCTCTACCCTTCCCCTCTATTTCATGCTCTCCCTCCGTTCATGCTTCTCTCCTCCATTCTTTCACCCCATTAGGTTTCTCTTTCATCTTGATTTCTCTCTCTCACCCTCCAAACCCTTCACTTTCAAACCCATCTTCTTGTCAACCCATAATCGCAGTCGTAGCATGTCGTCGCGACCTTCTGCTTTCGATGCTCTCATGTCCGGCGCTCGTGCCGCCGCTAAGAAGAAGCCCCAACCATCATCTCCCCAGAAACGAAAAACCCTAGAATCCAATTCCACCCAAAACCCTAACAATCCTAAAACCACCACCGAAAGAACTTGCCAGTCTTCGGAACCCAGAAATGAGACTAAATGTCTTGACATTAAGGATTCCGAGAAAGCACAAGAGCCGGCCAAACAAGACTTGGAAAATGGTGGCACGACAAGGTCTGAGGGTGTTCTCGCCGCGAAGAGAATGCGCATCGTAAGTTCTCAGGAGAAGATTACAGAATTGAAGAAAGAAGTTTCACATTTGAAGAAGAAGCCTGGAGAATTTGATCCCGGTTCGATGTCTTGTTGGGACAAGGGTGAACCCGTGCCCTTTCTTTTCCTTTGTTTGGCATTTGACATGATTGCAGAAGAGACAGGACGGATTGTGATTACAGATATAGTGTGCAATATGTTGAGGACTGTCATGCATATAACACCCGATGATCTGGTGCCTGTTGTTTATCTTTCCGCAAATAGGATTGCTCCGGCACATGAAGGGTTGGAATTGGGAATAGGGGATGCCTCAATTATTAAGGCGCTTGCAGAGGCATGTGGAAGAACTGAAACGCTAATAAAAAATCAGTATAAGGTGATAATTACAATAATTTTTTGGATTTTTCTGTTGCCTCTTGTATCGGATGTTCGTATATTGTAGGATGAATGAGTAATAGCAGTTTCTATCCAGAAGAAAAAAGGAAGATAAATCTAATTATGATGGCTGAAGGTCCAAATTTTTTATGGAACTCTTGATCCACAGATGATAAATCCAAGGACACTTAAACAATAGCTTAGAAATCTAAATATGATGGCTTATCATCTGGTATGTGCGTGCATGCAAAAGCATACAGAGATAACTGGTATTTTGGGGCTGCCATATGACTGACATATGTATTGTTGCTTTTCCTAATTTATCAAGTCTAAAGCCTCATCTGTAATCTGTAATCTGTAATCATTCATATTGTAATGAAATTTGTTTTAAAAAGTTGATGTATCCTAGGGAACTATTATTTGTGGTCGCTAGCACTTATTTGTTTGTGTTTTTTATAGGAAAAAGGTGATTTGGGCCTCGTTGCCAAAGCTAGCCGCTCATCTCAATCAATGATGCGGAAGCCTGATGCATTAACTATTAGGAAGGTTTTCAACACCTTCCGTCTTATTGCCAAGGTACGTTACCTTCAATTTTTTGTTTTACACTTTTAAACCTCCCTCTCCCATGGGGCACGGGCTTGTGGTTTTGCTTTTATAGTTTTAGGGATGAATAGGGTTTAGAATAGTCTAGAGATGGCTCATTTTTTCCAATAAGTTATATTTGGTCCATTATATTTATATCATCTGTTGTAGTGATGACCAGTTTTTATTGTAAGCTGATGCATAGTGGTGGAAAAATGCAATTCTTAGAGTTACATTACATGATTGAAAATGGTATATAAAAAGAAAAAGAAAAAAATACAGGCCTGCCTTTTTTGGGATGACTGGCTTTATTGTATTCTCTGATGAAGGTAGAAAAGTAATTTGAACTTAAAAAGAGTTGGATTTGCAAATATGAATTTTGAGATGGTGCTATTGTCCATTGAATATAAGCCATTTTCTGCGTATTTTGTTGACACTTAATTATAATTGGAACTTTTTTGAATTGTATGTGGTGTACCCATATTGTTACAATGTGTTTGTGGGAGATTTTTTTTTTCTTTGTTTTTCTATTTCATGGGCATATATTTTTTTCTTTTCTAGAAATTGTGTCACATAGTTATATTGTTTTTTTTTTTTAATTTGACCTTTAAATCTGTTGTTCTCTGTTCGTCCAGTTTGTCAAATGCTAATAGGCTATAAGAGAAGAAAAGAGGAATTTATTGGGATTTGGAGCAAATTTTTATTGATTAAAGAATGTTGCTAGAGTTTGCTACTAATTCATCACTATTTATAAATGTGTACAGGAATCTGGAAAAGACAGCCAAGAGAAGAAAAAGAATCACATCAAGGCGCTTCTTGTTGCCGCAACTGACTGTGAACCTCAATATCTAATTCGTCTACTTCAGGTTGCAATCTTAGTGCATATATTAAAATAATCTGGTTGGCTTTCTTCTCAATATTAATTTTTTTCTTCTTTTTGTGGTTTTTTTCTAGACAAAGTTGCGAATTGGGTATGCAGAGCAAACTCTCTTAGCTGCATTGGGCCAAGCTGCAGTATACACCGAAGGTCATTCTACACCGCCTCCTGAAATTCAGTCTCCTTTAGAAGAGGTAAGTTAAGGCCCTTGAGCTTGGGAAATATAATGCGGGGAGTGAATTGGTTCTAATGTCTCATTATTCCCCTTTGAGACTAGGGTGAAGGCAATGCTATGCTTTGGGTTTTAAACCTTTGGATTGCATGCTTAGCATTTTAAGTTGAGTGAGGGGGGAGGGTTACCTGTGAGTCTGACTGAAATAGGTCTTTTGTGCAGATGACAGTGCTTCCTAGTGAAGACACCAGCTTCTTCCCCCTAGTTATTCTGCATGCTAAGACATTGTGGATAATAATAATTTATCAAACTTTCTTATGTATTAGTTTTTTTTTTAATTTTTTTTAAATAATAGATTTTCTGGTTCAACTTGTATCAGGCTGCAAAGATCGTTAAACAAGTATATTCTGTTCTTCCTGTCTATGACAAAATAGTTTCTGCACTGCTTACTGGTGGTGTATGGAAACTTCCACAGACATGTAACTTTACTCTTGGTGTTCCAGTTGGACCTATGCTGTCAAAAGCAACCAAGGGTGTATCTGAAGTTCTAAATAAATTCCAGGATGTGGAGTTTACCTGTGAATACAAATATGATGGAGAGCGTGCTCAGGTGATATTTGCTGGTCAAACCCACCATCAGAAATATATAGCTCATGATATTTATTATGTGCTATAACAGTAGCTCTATTGAGACAGATACATTACATGGAGAATGGCTCAGTTGAGATTTACAGTAGAAATGCTGAACGGAACACTGGAAAGTTTCCTGATGTTGTTGCTGCTGTTTCAAGGTAAAATTGAATCAGTGATATTGTATTTGAGGTCCAGTAGCATAATTTTGTATCTGTTATGAACACTTTCTTAACATCAGGAAACTGCATTTATTGAAATTAGCCAGCTTAAAAGATTTGTGCTTAATTTTGAGATAAGTTCAGCAATTGCTGCCCAGTGCTTTTGTCAATTTTGTAGTTTCTAATATTTGCTGCCTGTCAACAGGTTAAAGAAATCACCAGTATCATCATTTGTTCTTGATTGTGAGCTTGTTGCATATGACCGTGAAAAAAAGAAAATTCTTCCTTTCCAGGTAAACTTTCAATGCTGGTTCATTATCATTGTAGGTGCAGATGACTTTTGTTAAATGAAAAACCAATTTCATACAATTTTCTGTAAATTATTAACCTCTCCAGTGAAGTAATGATATTGAATGAAGTCACCTGGTTTGAAGTAATGATACCTATGAATCATGAACTCACTAAAATAAAGTGGGATTGCTTTTGTGTAATTATTTCTCTTAGCTGTTTTGTGTCAATTCATATTTCATGGTAATTCAGTTTGCAATCCAAATTGTTAAGATAGTTTGGAAAATAACTGTATTCTTACATGCCCTGGAAATAGGGAATAAATTCTTCAATCAGTTTTAGGAAATAAGCTAGCGGGGCATTACATCTCATTTTTTGGACGTGTCTAGTTATTTATAGTTTGATGGGTTGGAGCTATTTTGAACGTTTAATGTGCCATAAAGTTTAATTTTATTTTGTTACATTAAGAAATACATATGGCATTATGTTTCCAAAATTTTCAAGTTTCCGAAAGGAATTGAAGCTTCACCTTAATTCATATTCTTTTTCTGTTCTACTTTCAGAATTGAGGTAACGATGTTGCATATTAATGATTCAATTTGCCAAAAGTATGAAGTCTCTGAAAAATTAAACACTGTCTATTGTACAAGAAATGTGAGTACTAATGTGAAATGCTCCAGAAGGCTAAGGCCTCCAGACAATGATGAAAAGAAGTTTGGAGCTCATCCCACAATGCACTAAGAACTGGATGCACTATTCAACCTTTCCTTTCTCTAATTAATCAGTCCAATTCTTTGTGTACTGAAATTGAAAGCGGTGGTTGTTAATATTAGAAAAAATAAGTGAAGAGAAGGGTCAAATTACTTTAGCACATGGGGATTGCTACACACTTCCTGTAGTGATTCTTACATCCCATTAATTTTACTAAATGACAATAGTTTCCTCTAATATATCCTAAATGCTTGAGTTGTAGAGGTCACTTTTAACTAACAACATTGCTATGAATTTGTTAATCTTATTGCTATATGTTTTTGTATGACTTACTTTTCTTGCTCTTTTTGCATAGAATGGAAGTAATACTTGGGTTGGGGCCAATAAAAACATAATGTAAGGTGATATGTGAAGGAAATAATTTTTGCAATTATGATAAATTGGATATGTTTATAAACGAATCACAAATTGGCCATGTTCTTAACATTATTTTGGAAGGTTGAATAATTAAATTTTTGAAATTTGTATTTGATTTATATATTCGTTGCATTGTTTTATCTATGTCGGTGATGCAACTGATCAGTTACTGATATTTTGCAAATGGAGTTGGGATTATACCTGTATTTATGACCAAATACTTTGACAGGTTCTCAGTACTCGAGCTCGCAAAAATGTGGCTATGAGTGACATAAAGGTTGATGTTTGCGTATTTGCTTTTGATTTGTTGTATCTTAATGGCCAACCACTTCTTCCGAAACCCCTGAAAATCCGCAGAGAGGTACCAGCATTTGATCTTTGATCTGCCAATAGTTTTTATTCTATCATTTTCTTTATTACATATAAGAGGCACTGAGTTTTGAGGGGGGGGGGGGGGGATGTTAGAAATGGGAATGAAATACTTCCTAGTTAGGGGTTCAAGAGACAGGGTTTTGTTGGGCCACCATGGAGGCTAGTTGCCCCTCCTATATCCTGTTGCTTAAATGTCAATGCTAAAACAATGTATTATTGAATACTATTTGTTATAAACTGTCGTCTCTCATCAACTGTTGGTTTTATGAGTCAGAATTATATTTTGATGTGCTCCTAGTTTTCTCTCTGCAGCATCTCTATGCCTCTTTGGAAGAAGAACCTGGGTTTCTTCAGTTTGCAACAGCAATAACATCAAATGATGTCGAGGAAATACAGAAATTTCTTGACACAGCTGTTGATGCAAGGTTCATTCTTTTAGTTATTTGAAAGTTGAGTAGATAGGAATTTCATCTTTTTTTGGTTATTATGATATACCTTGTTTCAACATGTTTATACTCTAAATGTTATCTTTATGTGGTTGAATTATTACTAAATAAATTTGATAATTTCTGATAAGCTTAATATTACTTGAAATATATGTCTAACATTCACAGCTCTGCCAACTTTGGTTTTTCTTGTAATTGATATCAACTATAACTTATTTATCATTATATTTTGGCATTTCTCTTGGTTTGCAGTTGTGAGGGATTAATTATTAAAACATTAGATGAAGATGCTACATATGAACCTTCCAAGCGGTCCCTCAATTGGCTAAAACTGAAGAAAGATTATCTGGAAAAGTATGGGATGTTGTATTCATTTATTTTTCTAAATTCACTTTTACCTTTATAAATTTCTGTTTGTTCATGGGTTCTAATTTCCAGTATAGGGGACTCACTAGATTTGGTACCTATTGCTGCTTTCCATGGTCGTGGGAAACGTACAGGTGATCATAAAGTGTATTCTTTTAATGAGATGCTTGCATGAGCTGCTTTTGCTATCATTTTTAAGACAATTTCCTCCAATGTTTTTTTGTCATGTTTGAAATGAGGCCCGGCTAAACTTCGTATTTTCTCATGTATCACTGCCATATGCTTTTAGCTCAAAGCTGTCTTAATTGAATTGTGGGCATGATGTCTCTGTAGGGGTCTATGGTGCTTTTCTCCTCGCTTGCTATGACAGTAATAATGAAGAATTTCAAAGCATTTGTAAGATTGGTGAGTTTCCATTTTAAGTCCTACTGAGTCCTTTTGTTTGTTAGATTTAATTCTGCCTAGTAATGTTCATGTGATGGTGGGTAGGCACTGGATTCTCTGAAGCAGTGCTTGAAGAACGATCTGCTAGTCTTCGTTCTAATGTGATTCCCAAACCAAAGGTCTCTGCTTCTCTCTTGTTCATTCTCTCTGAACCTGGTTTATATATAAATTGACTAATATTATATGGACTAATTTTAACATCCTTCTTAATTGCAGCCATACTATCGATACGCAGAGACAATCAATCCTGATGTCTGGTTTGAAGCTTCTGAGGTATGAATGATTTTGACATGCTTGGTCAGCTACATTAATTTTGTTTCTTAATTCCCTGTCTCTTAATGTACTATCTCCAAAGAGTTGTCTCAGACCTACCTCTTCTGGAAGGTCCAAAAGCATCTTCATACTATTGTAGATGCTATCATGGTCTGATACCACTTGATCATGGCTAAAAGGTGTCATCACATATGATCAAGTTCTCAATTATGTGGAGAATCTGTAGTGTACTGTCTTCTTTTTTAACGTTGTTTTCTGGTTTCAATGAATGTCCTTGGTGGCATGTTACTAATTACATGATGGAGGAAAATGGGTGCAACTATGTGCACATTTTCTTTTATATTATTACTGGGACAGTGGATTATGCATATGAAACAAATTGCTTTGCTTTTTTCCACGAGTATTTTTGCATGATAGACACCTACTATGGCAATTTAATTTGAGTAATGTTATTTGTACACAAATTTTTTCTACACCTCTCTTATATCTCCACTTTTAACCATTGATATATTATAAAATAATGATGATAATAGATAATAGATAATAAAATAATATATCAATGGTTAAAAGTGGAGGTGTAGAAAAAAATAGTGTACAAATAACATTACTCTTCAATTTTCAGATAAGAGATGAAAGTTTTGGTTGTGACATGGTTTTAATTTGATTCTTATTAATTACCAAATGCTTTATTAATTCTTGTTGAGGAACCCAAGAAGCATTTATATTGACACTGTACGAACACGGGCACAGCAACACTACGAAATTGTCCAAGTGTATCAAGTGTAATTTGAAGTGTTGTTTCATGTTTGATACGAGTGCTGGACTCTGCTTCTTTTATGAAGTGCCTGCTTCATAGCAAGGAACATTTAACACCCAAAAATAGTTACAATAATAAGGCCACTCAAATGCATTACACTCACTAGTGCAAGTCTTTTTGTTTTCTCTTGTATGTTTTATTTCATACAGGTGTGGGAGGTTAAAGCAGCGGACTTGACCATTAGCCCCGTTCACCGTGCTGCAGTGGGCATAGTAGATTCAGATAAGGTACAAACAATGCATTGATACTGGAACTACGTACAAATTTTCATCACATTGGCATTTTGCTTGTTATCATTGCTTGATTGCTAATATAGCTGCTTTTACCTTTTATTGATGTTGTGTCTTTCTTGATAAAGGGCATATCTCTTCGGTTTCCACGTCTAGTTCGAGTTCGGGATGACAAAGCTCCTGAACAAGCCTCATCATCTGAGCTGGTAAAGAACAATCAACTTATCTGACTAATTATACGTTATAGAACTTAGAAGATTGAGAAAGAGAACCAAGGGGACGGAAATTTGAGTTTTTTAGTCATGTTCATCTCTTGCTTTAGGTTAAGTTTATAATTCTTTACTCACTTTCAGGTTGCTGAAATGTATTCTGCTCAAAAACACAATCACCCGAACAACCAGGATGACAATGAAGATGATTGAGGAAAAAAAATTTCCTTGTTCCTCACATACTTGAAGATGCTGTTTAAACCCTAAACATCAGATATGTGGATGCAAACTCTGTCTTCAAGCATTGGTCAGATAGCATAACTGCTTATTCAGCATAATTGGAAACATGCAATTTACAATATGGAGCAAGGTCATGTAGGTTTTCAACCCAAGGCATTTGCATTTAAAGCATAATGTGATATCCAAGGCATTTGCATTTAAAAGCATAATGTGATATGGATATTGTAATTTGTTTATCCATTTTAAGTAATAGGATTTTTTAATTAATTTCCAATATCTAATTGTATCATGTAAATCATCTATCGGATTATTGGTAGTTTTATTTCATTTCAGATGTGGCCATGTGCACTCAGAAGTGATTGTATTTGTGTAGATATCCATTTTGTTCCTTTGTTTAACATCGTGCTGCAGTCAATGTTTTCAACAGTGCTAGCGTTGGCCAAGAATACTGCTGAACATTTGCACATGTTCGTAACATCTTGCTATATGAGTACTTGGTAGTCCAGCTAATAAATGTTGAGTGTCTCTGTTGTAGCTTATCTGTCAAATGATTTACAGGGCACGTATGGGTCCTGTGGAGCTGTATTCTTTTTCAATTGTGAAAATTTGTATTGGGGTTTCTAATTCTAGATGTCACTGCTCCAAACGTCTTTTGCCCTGGAGTCTTCTGGAAGCCAGAGAAGCCTTGAGAAGGATATTAAGGGACTGGGTACAATGATTGACGCGGAGACATTTAGGTTGAGATCTGCCTAATTTTTTGAACTGTGGTATCTTATCTAGTGATAATCTTCAAGCTTCCGCGTTTTCTGGCATAAGCCGACCTAACTGTGTTTGAACCCGCTTATGGATTATAACTTGAAGTTAGGACTCTAAATGAATCAAACTGATCTTAAGTCGTTCGTCTGTTCATTCATTAAATAAATTGTTTGATATTGTTATCTTGCATACTATGATATGGTGGATATCATAATTAAAATATCAAGGTTTAAAATACAATGATATTTGAGATATTTATGTTTGTTATGACAATTAAAATTTGACACAAAAAAGAAGATACAATTATTTTATAAAAGTTAATAAAATTAAAAGTGATGTGGAGTGAAATTATATTTTTTTAGTGATATAAGATTATTTAAAATTGTGGTATATAACATTGATCTTGCTCATTTTAGATATATTTTAAAAAACGGATATATTGAATGTTATTTGTCATCTAAAATATTAAGATTAAGATGTTGATATATTAAATATCTTTAAAATAAGTTTGAATATGTTGTTAAGTTGGTTTAATAAAATGTAAATATATTTTACAAAATAAAATAATAATGTTAATAAATAAAAAATTATTAATAAAATAATTGAATTCGCATAAACTTGGGCTACAATTGAGCTTGGCGTATTTAGATTTGTATAGTGGAGTTTAATTCAGACTCCGCTCAGATTAGAGCTCGGCCTTTACTTAACTTGTTCCTTGAGTTACCAGGGCTTTGTGTCCTTCAAGAGTTTGTTAGTGATATTAACTTGAGTCTACTAACTGAGTTTGTATTTGGGTTATTAGCCTCTCAATCGTGTTGTTTAATAAGTCGCGCCATTCGCGGACTGTTTCACTGTTGAGGAATGTGGCTAAGCGTGTTTTTGTAGGACTTCTTGTTGCCGTCCTTTGCCAAGGATGGATGCATTGACGTAATGTTAGTAAACAATAAACAGAGGCAGAGCTAGCTGGATGAGACCCAGACTCAGTAATTGAAACCAAACCATTTTCAATTTGCTTAGTGCACCTTACACTAACACCACAAGAGAGGGAAAGGCAGAGGCAGAGGCATCTGCTTCAATAGGAACATGGAAAAGAGCAAAGCTGTATCCATGTGACTTCTTTTCCTTCCTTTATCTGTCATCTTGACTCACAACATACCTCTTCCTCAATTGTTTAAGATGCCTACGTATGTGCTAAATGCTTCCATGGAATCCTCAAAAGTACCAAACTTGGACATAAGACAAGGACAGTTGGGTAACAGCAGGAGATGTGATAAGCTTAATGAGAAATGTTTTCAAAATACCGAAATTTTACACTTTTTTTTTTCTGGTGCAATACAATTTTAACTTTTTTTTACCATAATTCGTTTGGTAGAATCTATGATTTCTTTTTTCAGCCACGCTTTCTTTGAATATGATAGGTAACACTAGGATATTAGTCAACAATATCTGCTCTTGCCTCTGGTAGCGGGAGAAATATTCGCGCGCTCTTAAAGAAGCATAAACAGGTTGAGTGGGAGCAGATACTAATCAAAGAAGCTTTAGAGAATTAGTATTACAAAAGAGAGAAGAAATAATGTAGAGAAACATAAGATTAGACTTGAATAATCATAACTTCCCTAGCAAAGGCTTAATATAATCATACATCACACCAGTAATAGATCCTGATTCTGATTTGTGGGTCCACCTAACCCGACAAGCAGAGCTCAAAGACCTTCCCTTTGGTTGTTGGCCACACCCAACTCCCAATCCCAACGACTCCACACCCATCCTCTTCATTGTTCATGTGTTCTTACTTCTTACTTATAGATCAATCACACACACTCGCATCACTTGCTGGACTACAGTATCACTATCTTAGTTACATTACAATTTCAGAGAAAACAAAGGCTCCCTTTCACTTCACCAGCCAAAAGTAGAATGTGAAGTGGGGAAAATGCTCACCCAAAATAATTCCCACAAAGCCTAAATCTTACTGAGTTAAATCCAGATAACTTCGTTTCTAGAACAAACCACTGTACACATGCTAGATCAGTCGCATACCCAGCTTCCCATCTCATATTCTAACCTTTAATCCTATGAACTTGTAAATATATAAATTAAAAACTATGTGGGTAAATCTGACTTAATGGCAGTAGTAGTCAGTGGAGTACAACCCTTTGGTACTTTGCCTCTGTAGGAGAATCAGAGCCCTCACAGAAACCCCTCTTTCTACTAAATCTTCCGCAGTTGGTGGAAGTGCTGCTACCGTTAGTGTTAATAAAGGAATCTTGGTGGAGGAGCTGCGCTGGTAGTGGTGGTGGTGGTGGTGGTGGTGGTGGAGGAGGCGGTGAAGGAATGGTCACAGGGGGAATCTCAAAAGACTCCAGTGGTGGTGGTGGGTGCCTCCATTGAGGAAGTGGTCCTGCCAGGAGCAGGGTCTGAAGGAGAGGGCCAGCTTTCATCACCGCCTGTAAAAGCTTACCTTTTTCTGGTAATGGCTTGTCAGGCGCTAACTCAATCATGGATTGTGTCACAGATAGTGGCGGCGGTGGTGCAACTGCAGCTGCTGGTGGCGGCAACTGGGGGTGAGGAAAATGGTCAATAACTGGAGATGAAACAATGCTTTCTTCACAATCTGACGATGACAGGCCATTGTTGGAGTCAATTCCTCTTCTGGGTTCATCTTCAATGCTGGAAATTCCAGACAAAGGAGCTGTTTGCTGTTGCTGCTGGAAAACGAACTTTTCCAAGAGAAGTCTATGGCATTTCTCTCGTGCTTCATCTCTTTCTCTAATGGCTTTGTTAAGCATATCCTTTAGATTAAGTAGTTGATCATCCCTCTTTCTAAGTTCTTCTTGGACTGCCGCTCTCGTTTCTTCCAGCTCCAGAGTAGTGTACAAGAGGGACTGCCTCAGCTCCTCCATTGACTGTATAATCAAAGTTATGCAATACAAATGAAGAATTAGTCTTCAAAATTCCAAAGAATATAAGCCCCATTACAGATTATTAAGCAGAAAACAAACTAAACAGCATCTGTCACAGCAATAAATGGTAAGAGTTGAAGGATAAAAGAAAGTAGCTACCTTTCCCTGGCAGTAGTAAGCCCAACTAAGAAGAGGGCTACGCTGATTGTCCATGCTCATGAAAGATGTCAATTGAGATATTTTTTTGACGGAGAGAGAGAGAGAGAGAAAGGAGCGGAATGAGAGGGAAGAGGGAAAGAGGGAAAGGGGAAAAAAGAGGGACAGAGTTAGGAGGGTGTTGGGTGGTGGTTCAAGGTCTTTTATAAGAAGGAGTCCAAGTTGCTGTTGGCCCTTGTGGGTTGGAGAAAAGCAAAAAAAGCCAATTCCAACGTCCTGTCTCCTGTGCCATGCTCTCTGTAAGAGTCAGCACTCAGCAGTATCTGGGTAACAAGTCTGACTACGGTACTATTGCAACAACTAGCGCCAGGGACCCAAATTTAGCCATAAAAGATAGCGCGAGAAACCAGTCGTCTAGTGTTTTACTTTTACCTCTCCTGGACAAGTCCTCTTCAGATCTTTTACTCAGCTTTTCTAGCCTATTGCTGAAGAAAATGCTAGTTACCTTGAAATAGAAAAACACTGATCCCTTTCAACTTATAAAATAACAATATTATTAACAAATGGAAGGGCTGGACGTGACATGCCACTTTAAAACTCCCATTGTGTCCAATGGTCTATTTTTTCTGAACAAGATAAAATTTTGTAAGAAACTTGAGACAAATGCTTTGAGGCTTGAGCTATCAACATCTTTTACCACAACTTTCTTACCTGTACACTGATCATCATTGTATGCCAAACTTCAAAGGTTGAATTTAAATATAAAATAAAAAGTGAACTCTCAGTAAAAACATGATTAATTAAATTAGTAAAAAGTAGTTATTTTTCTAAATAAATACTTTAGTAATAGATGAAGCCTATATGATGATAGAGGGTTAAACCATTTTATTGTGCACTGCACAGTTTAACGGTATATCCAAACAACTTTATTTTGTCTGTATTGCGCAATTCCAATTTGTTGGATGGACATGAGAGCCTCTCTTTGATTTTGCTTCTTTGTCTAAATTCTAAACTATACAGTAAATATCATAGGAGGGAAAACATCTATGCTAATTTAAAGCTTTTCATATGAATATTGTAATTGTTTGTGTTGGTTGACTGTTTTTTGGTCTGAACCGTGCCTGCATGTGGATGAGACTAATCTCTAAATAAATGGATCTTTATCAGTAATTTAAACCGAAATCATATGAAATTATTCTTGAAAGTTCAATTAGGTAGGATTCTTTTAACTTTCACTTAGAATTCCGAGAGAATTTTTGTTTGCTAGCTTAAATAATTGGTTTTCCGTTGAAAATCCCACTCGCCGGTCGTCTCTTCACCTCGCCATTTTCTTTCCTCTTTGGAATCACTCTCATTTGTCTATTCAACCAAGTCGGCCATTGTGAAGTGGTTAAACCCACCTCATCAAAAAGGCATTTCAAATTTGATAGTTTAACTAAGCTATTAAATGTGTTTTAGTCATAAGAATTTGAATAATTTATCAAATATCTTAGCTTCAAACTTACAAAAAAATAATAATACTTTTGGATTTTGATATCAAAGGAACAAAAGGGGTAATTAATTTTAATAAATGATACGAATTACATAAGTCATAACTAATAAAATATATAATGTGTTTATTAAATGTTAGTGGTCATGAAAATGTGGTATTGCAAATTAATGTTCTATTAGACCTTGCACACATGCTTTTCGTCCTCGATTATATGGTACCATTTCATAATCTGAGAGTCCAAAGTCATTTAACTTTATAAAAATACACCCATTTATCTAATTGTTATATCAAGAAAGCGTGCCCAAGGATAGATTTTGTTTTTAGGATTCATATATAAAATTCAATTTTATAGTGTTGAATAAAATTTGATAAGATGATTTTTTTTAAATACAATTTACCATAAAAATTAAAATATTATTTCATTAATTAATAGTATGTTTATAAATTAAAATTCTTAAATTATTATGTACTTCAACAATATCTTAAAATTAACATATAATATACTTTAATAAAAAAATATTAACTACTTAATTATATATTTATTGTTGTAATTTTCTTAAACTTTTAACAAAATTATTATCATAATTACTTATAATTAAATCATTAGAGGGATGAAAATCACTCTTTTAGTCTTTTATTGTACTTAATTCTAACTAAAAACAATTCAACGTTAAAACGGTGTTTTTCTAAGCATGTCATTTTTGACAAACCAAAATAAAAGAAAAGAACGTGAAATATATATATATGATGGCACTCATTTTTGACTTGAGATATGCCTGCATGTGCTATTGATCAATAGCAGACTGCCTCAGAATAGAACCCTAAAGATTAGATCTTTACCCATTTCAATCTCTGTCTCACTCAACATGTGTTAATAATATCTTATGTAAAGAGTCAAGGATTATAATTTTTTTTATTAGTCAGAAAAGAGCTGGTAACCAAACTTTCCCACCAATATTTGCCCCAGGGAAAGGTGATGGACCCCTTTGAAACAATAAAAGTCCTACATGTAAGAAAGCAGGAGGCATCTATCTGACTAAATCAAGACCCTAAACACTGTAGGAAACAATGATATTTGATCAGTCTAGGGTAACCTACAACTCATATTATATTAATTAGGATAGGACACGTGTAAGATTTCAACCTTAGGGACATATGGCATTTAATCATTTATTATGACTATGGCCGTTAAACATATGATGATGATGAGGGTTAATTAGTTAATTCTGCTATGCCTATGCGTTATCATATTGGTTACCCACTGCTTATTATTGTTTTCTACTTTCAAGAAAGAGAAGGGTAAATCCAAATTGATAATACAAACCCCAAACCCAAAAGGAATAAAATGGGGCGCCGCACCTTTATGTCCCATCTGCGTTTCATTAATTAATATTCCCTGCAAATGCAATTAATTTTCTTTTAAACTTCGTTTCTTATCAGTAGTACTACTGTGTGGCCAATGCCCAGGAAGCGGCAACCTTAAGCATTGCTCAAGGACACCTTCGTGTATAAGCTTTCTAGGTGGGGAAGATGCCAGACAGCAAGTACCTTAATAAACCCTACTTATGTTTTTAGACTTTGATTTCGATCTTAATTACTGTTGGTTTCTCCGA
This sequence comes from Ceratonia siliqua, assembly GCA_034509205.1. Lineage (NCBI taxonomy): Eukaryota > Viridiplantae > Streptophyta > Magnoliopsida > Fabales > Fabaceae > Ceratonia > Ceratonia siliqua. The sequence continues at coordinate 5,973,268 of JASKGM010000009.1, forward strand.
ATGCTGTGCCTTTAATATCATTCATATTTTAAAAAATATGAAATTAATATGTTGTACCCACTTGTGGGGTTCGAGATTTTGAGGAACTTTTGGCCTTTATATACTCTCCAGTACTATATGTCTTCTTACAGTTTATACCCTTCATT
>JASKGM010000009.1:5973513-5991259 GCA_034509205.1 Ceratonia siliqua
TTCGAGATTTTGAGGAACTTTTGGCCTTTATATACTCTCCAGTACTATATGTCTTCTTACAGTTTATACCCTTCATTAATGTGTGGCAATTTTATGCGGGAGGTCATTTTCTGATTGTATATATTTTTTTTGTTTTAAATTATTTATTATTTAAGATAGTGATATAAAAATTAAAATAACTATTAAATAGTCTTAATTCTAACAAAAAAATAAGTATACTTGATTAAATTATCCTTATTAAAGTTAATTTAAACTCTTGTTACTACTCTATTGAAGATTGTTAAATATAAGTAATTTTTAAAAAAATAATAATTAATATTTTATTGATAATATAAAACGACAGATAATTTAAAATAAAATAAAACTCCTAAAACGAAAGATAATTTAAAACGTAAGAAGTATATTTCAGATCTTTCACGAATTCTAAGTTACAGTGTAATATCCATAATGTTTCTTCTCATAACCCTTAAATTAGCATATAATAAGGACTAATTGAATTTTGGCACACTCATTTTGGGCTAAGGAAAGCAAGAGCTAGAAAGACATGGCTTTGAAGTTTTGCAGTGACTGTCATCAAAGTCATACATATCATATAATTGTTTGTGTTAGGCATGTTATGAAGCCATAATATGAAGAATTAATAATATATTAATAGCGACATAGCATGATATACCAGCAACTATAGTTATTTTTAATCAGACAATAACAAAAAGTCACGAGCACGTCCATATGACTTGAGACCCCTCTACTTGATCTTCTTCGTAAGAAATCTCTATGAAAAGTCACCCAACATTAAGAAAAGAGGGAGACATCATACAACATTATCTTCTCTCCTTTAATTAATTACTAGATTAATTAATTGCCCATTCTACGTTAAGTTATCAATATTTTAATACACAAATATAATGATATTCTATAACCCATTCATCTTTGCAATGACCCCACATTATCGTATTTGCGGTGCCTCTTCAGTTGAACATATATTACTAAGTTGAAACAAAGGCTATGATCTGGTTGGCAATGTGGAGTGCAGAAATTCTACTGAGAGGTGATGAGTTTGAACCCTTTGCAAGTCTAAAAGGTACACAATATGTATGCTTTGAAATATCAGAATATATTAGGTTGCAATTTAAGATATTCTTAGCATCAGTTTGTCGGCCAAATATGGTAATGGCGATGTTCAGGCCAGCATGTATGGATAAGATTTTCATTATAGAGACACCAACACGTGAGAGCTAAGTGAACATATTAATTCTGTGATTTTGGCATCTATATATGTCTTTGGAGTAACATTTACTCCAAGCCATTTAAGAAATATAGTACACTGCCTGTCTAACAATTAGTAAACACAATATTTCACTATGATCACATATACAATTATGATATGATGACTTTATATATATATATTATAATTAATTATGGGGTTTTTATGAGAATAGATTAATAGCAATGCTAGAATTAAGGATACAAGGTAAACCTAAAGCCTTGGGTTGCCAAAGAATCATTGGTTCCTCTAAACATGAAGGTGAAGTGCAAAGTCATTTATATTGTCTCGCTGGAGAAAACACAATGACTGTTGAAAAGAACTAACGAATTTCTTTTAGGGGCAGTTAAAGAGGGCTCATCTCTCTAGTACTGTCAAAAGCGTAGACGGATAAAGTAATTAATATTCTACCCTTTTTGACTCCTCTGCTTTTATAAACTATACCCAGAAAAAATATATATAGACATGCTTGAGAGGGTAAGAGTCTAAGAGAGATATTTAATTAGAATTTTGTCCACTTTTGCATCAAATTTTCATTATACATATATATTGCACTCGCCTGAAGAGTAGGCTTTTGGTCATGTCTCAATGATAATAGTACTGCAAATGGATTCTCTAAATAACATTGAAGTGACAATCAACTTCACTTTATGTCAGCGACCAAAACTTTGTGTTCAATTAATTGTATATTTAGAACAGTGTCTAGCTAGAAAAGAAAATCAAACAAGATCTGGATTTTCTAGTTTCTACTTCAAAATCTTCAATTACTACTTGACATCACACGTTACTTTCAGTATTCGCGTGCATATATATCGAATCTTATAAACTTGCTTAATGTAGCGTTTGAATATGATCCATTTTGTAGACATGTGAGAGCAACAATTCGAATTTACAAATGAATTATTACTAGAAAGCTAGATCAAATCAAATCAAATCAAATTGATTAATTAGTGTTATATGTACTAAACAAACAAACACTAATTTACAAAAATAAAATTGAGGTTACATCAAGTTGGAGTATAGCATAGAAGAAGTTGAAGAGATTAAGTCAGAAAATGAGATAGCAAAGGGAGTGGTTAAGTCCACCATTGGTGGGGTCCTAACGGCTAATACCTGTCGGGAGGGAACCCTAGAGAATCATATTCATGGATGCCAACTTTGTTTAAAACCGCGTGGGCTCCATCAACTCAAAGAAATTAACACGGGAAAAATAATAAGAAAAATGGGTCACTTAGAACCAAACTTCTTTTGTTTATTAAAAAGTCTTTTAGGTGGGTCGTCAATTCCATCTCCAATCATGTCATCTTCTGTGGATCTTTGGAATCCCAAGAGGTCGTTAACACAAAACTTGGGACCGCAATTAATTAATTAGCTTATTACAATTTTTCAAATATCATATTTGAAATCATCACACAGCTACCCTCCCCTTTTGTAAGCAAACTCTACTTGGACAAGGCCATTTTTTAGAAGATCCGATGTAATCTGTAATTAGAAAAGATCCCATTAATATTGTTAGGGGGAAAAAACAAACCTTATAATTCAATTATAATAGGGAAAACGGAAAAAGATTGCAAATGAATTAAGTTTATTGCGACTGCGGTTTTGTAAAGTATAATGATAGAAAATGTGAGAACTTTCCGAAACATAAATCTACAGCCAGACAATCAAAAATGAATCTCCATATAGGGAGCGTTTGGTACTAAAATTCTTTCAATTTTTTTAAAAATTACTAGTTAGGAATCTTAATTTTTGATGTTTGGTATAAGAATTAAACAAAATTTTTCAAGAAATCAGAATTCTTATGAACACATTTTAAGCAAGTTGTCCACGAAAATTTTTTCATGTAGGGGTGATATTTTTAGATTTTCGTCCCATGAAAAAATTTTGTCGCATGCAAATGGCCATTTTATCCTCCCTCACAAACCATCATACCACAAGTACTCCAAACTCAAACCATAAAATCCAAAACCCAAAATCTTAAAATTCAAACCCCATATCCTCAAATCCTAAATTCCTAAATCCTAATTCTCCAACTTTCAAACCCTAAACCCCAAATCTTAAGACTCAAATCCCAAAACCCAAACCCTTAAATCCCTAAACCCTTATTCTCCAACTCCCAAATCCCAAACCCCGAACTACCAAATTCCAAACCCCAAATCATCAACCCCAACCATTAACCCCATATTTTTCTTTAAAATATAAATTTCTTGCAATTTATATATAAGGATATATTTCTAAAAATTACTTAAATTCTCAAGAAAATAGCTTCTGAACCAAATGCAAAAATATTTATCATTCCTAAAAAGATACGAGACCAACCAAATACAATTTTTACATTCTTGGGAACAAAATTCCTAGTAACCATGACTCCCAAAAATCATATTTCGTAAGAGAAAAAAAAATTTTCTATACCAAACTCTCCCATAATAAAATAGAAACAGTCTTCTCTTAAAAAAATTCTTAGATATGTATATACATATGATATAATTATTTTTTTTAAAATTTTTATATTATCTCTTTTATTTTTATTATCTTTTTAATTATTTTTTCTGATTATGTCACTCTCTCGAATGGTGGTGGTAAATCCATATTTAGTTGGAAAAAAAGAAAGTTTCTTTTTAAATTAAAAGTTTCCAAAATAGTCAGTGAGTTAACGCGGTTTGGGTCTCGAAGTTTGATAAAGCGACGGTCCATTTGTCCCATTATTCCCACCCGATTCTTTTGCATATAAGAATTCTATAAACAAAATGGATTTATGATTAAAAATATAAAATAATGGAAGGAAAAGAATGTGAGTGTAATCAAGGTTTGTGGGTTATGATTCACATGATTGTGCAAACAAACTACACCAAAAAGAAAGGATTAGTACTGTTATTACGCTTAAAAATGGAAAGCAAAAGCACTTGGGAGAAGGTCCCACACGGTTTTGCCTCAACATGCAACAATTCTGGTATTGACTATAGCTTTCATATCACATGCATACACAATTGGGTCACTAATCACTTTTTAAGAAAAAAGTTCACATGCCTTTGACAATCTTAGTTTGCCTTTTAGCTAATAGATAACAGTACAACGTTGATAGAGGAGTGGAGGTTGGAACCCGCATCATCTTATTATGCAGAATGTTTCTACTTTTTTGTTTGTCAAACACTATATTTCTTTTCTTTCATGTTAGGTCCATATTACAACAAATTAGATGGGCTAGCCCCTAGACGTTTAAATTGGACCCCCAATACAAATTTGGATTTGATCAAGGCATGTAATTGTGAACGGCGTAGGCTGCTGAGGCCTGAGGGTTGCCACAGCAATTGATATGATGAGAAAGTCACAGAATCAACATAAATAACAGTCGTTTTGTACATTTAACCAAAATAGAAACTGTATGGAACTTACAGCAACTTCCTCTTCCATACACAAACGATGATCAACAAGCCAACAACATAACAAAATTAGATTCAAATGATAAGAAAACAGATGAACAAGCTTGAAGAATGTTGTGTTACTGCTAGTTGATTCGGCTTATTCTAGTCTTCGAAGCTTCATTTTTAGAGGTCTCTCCTTGTAAGATTGAACCTTCTCAACTGCTTTTCGCAATGGTCTTCCAAATGAAGATCTTGGACCTTCATCTCTTACAGGCACAGCTGGTGAACTAAGCAAGGTCGGTCCAGACTGAGTCACTGGATATTTAGCATCTTCTATCTCGAACAAATTCTCCAAAGCTTCGTGTTCGTGTGTTGGGAACTTAGCAGAATGTCTTCTCAAACGAGGCCTGACCACAGGAAAACAGGAATTTATCACACTATAGTTTTTCTTTCTACTGCATTATTTTGGAATGTTGGTAATATTCTCAAGAAAGATGAAGATAACTCTTCAAGTGTGAACTAACCTTTTGTCTTCAACCTTCTCTTTGCTTGCATCCTTTGTGGAAGCAGTAGAAGAACCAGTAGCTGCAAATTTCCACAGCACAGTTAAACAAGATTAACAAAAGAACAATGCCAGAAATATTCACATGAAGAACATTGATTTTTATTTGGTCCTATCATTTACATCTACTCCGAACGGTTCGTCTTCTGTTCCGATTGCAATGTTTTTCTTCGTTGGGAGTTCTAGGCTGTGCTGCTCTATCCTCTCTTTCCTTAAGTCAATCAGCAAAAGTAGCATGTTAACAAAAATGAGAAATAACATTCATCAATGATAATTAATATGGCAAATGCATTTAGGAAGGGTTTAGCCTAGGCACCTGAGGCAGTGGTATATTATTTTCATAGTTCATCCCCACTTTTGCCTGCAAAGATGATTTATTAATAAAACTAACATAATAAGCTAAGCAGAGCAAATATGTTAACAACGGAACCTTTTTACCTCAAATTAAATCATATGGGTCTCCTAGACTAAAATGTTTATATACCATGCCGGGATACACCAGTAAGCAACAATCTTCAATTTGGTACACAATACATATTCATAATGGCTATTCATTCTTACTTGTTCAATGAGAATTGAATATCTCTCGGTACTTGATGTTGCCATTCAGTGGATCACTCATAAAAATACATGTATTTATGTCAAGATATAAAATTTCTACAGATTTTTCTGCCAACGACAGCTTCTTATATATTGTATACCCTGTCAAGGAACTAACGATCCGTAAACACAGGCCTATGCCGCCAATCTAGCCTTGAGCTAAAACTTGATTTAATGAAGAAAAATGGGGCCGTAAGGATTGAAATTTTAAATGCTTGTTGGAGGAGGTTTTGAAATCATGTCAAAAGTCAATTCATCCAAAAGATTAAGTTATAAGAATAAGGCACAAGAATGATTTTATTAATATCTGTAACGCACCCCAAGTAATTTTTCTATCAGCTCATGTTGACTGCATTATCAACTTGGTTGTGATACAGTTTAGAATTCAAGCTTTAGAGCATACCTCCACTTCCAACTTCGCTCCTTTAATTAAGGCAGCCTTACATAAAATTTCATGCTGCAGTGCTTTTATCTGAAACGAGTATTACCACAAGGCTTTAGTAAGATATGCAATTTAAGTTGGAGTCCTCACACAGTAGCTTAGCTTCCAGAGAAGTTGGAGAAATGGACTCACCTTCTCCTTTCCTAAATTAAGCTCCTGCAAAATCAGCTAGACACAATTATTATCACTGTCAACTTATAATCTATGTATATTCACAATGCAACTTGTAAGCTAACCGCTAGCATCTGGCTGTTTGATTGAGCAAGATTCCAGTTTTGTAGTTGCAGTTTCTGAATATTGGATCGCTGTCTCTGCAGCTCAGCTCCACTCAACTCGACCACTTTACTGTTCAAAATTTAGTGAAAGAAAATCCAATGTCTCACTAATTTTACAAGAACTAAGGAAGTATGATTAATTGCACCAGACTATAACAAAATAATCTGACAACTTATTTTCTGAGCTCCAAAAATATTCCTTTTTCTCGTCGGCAGATGACACAGAAGAGAAAAACAAAATCTAAAGATCATATTATCAAAGGATACTTTCTTTCCGCAAGGAGTTGCATCAGCGTCACTCTTTCCTGCATCAGAAATTCACGGGGAGAAAAAAGTGAACGAAGAAAAAGACTACAACCACATCGCAAACCAAGATACCAGCCAAAAATTGTACCTTAAGTAGCTGTTCAATGCAATCCTTGTCGGTGGGAAAAGTCTCGAGCGAATTTTCTTCCCCACTAGGTAGCGGCTGCGAGTTGGTAATATCAGATAGCTTCTTTCGCATTAAACTTCCAATAGATCTCTTCGCCATCCTCTCCCCACCCATACTACCCAATTTAACTTCAAGTATCCAATGGCAGATTCGTATAGAGTGAAGAAAGGAGTAATACAAAGTGAAAAAGTCCAGAGAAACCCAAGAAAAGAACGACACTCAGAAACAAGAAGAAAGGGCTTCAAGGTTTTGATGTGAGTGTAGTGAAGACTGAAGAGTAATGAAACCGATACACAACAAGAAATTGATGTTTCGGATGAAGGTGTTAAAGACAACCAACGATTTTACTTTACAAGAATAAAGGATGGAAATCGATCAGAATAAAGAACCTAATCAAAAATTTTATGCTTCTGCCTCCAACTTTCTCCCGTTGCGTCCGTGTTCTGATTGCAAGGTGCAAGACAACGTTGGATTGTGGCAATGAGAGTTTGTGAAAAAGAATGGAAGAAAGAAAAGAAGCGCAAGAGAAAGCAACGGCCGAACCAACTGGAACAGAGGTTTGGCAGGCCAACGGCTTCCCAAAGCAAATTGCCTTGCATCCTCCGAACCTAATTTCAAATATTTCGAAGTCTTCCGAACCTCCATTTAAAAATGAAATTTTGGCAACGTGGGTCCCCCAATATTCACTTTCAACTCTGCTCAGTTCTCTTCTCTCTAACGGAAGTTACGGTCGGAAATTTTCATTCACAAAGGTTGATACTTGATTGCATTTTACGAACTTGGAAGATGCACTTTTTAAGTTTATTTTTAAAACATATCTGGTTAATAGAAAACAAAGGAGATATTAAGAGAAAGATTTCAAATAATTTGTCTTTCGAATACCCTGTCTACGGCTCCTCAACCCTTTTCCCCACAACTCTGCCTACATTTACCGGCAGAGGATGTCTCTGCTCCATGTAATTTGCTTGGGTCTCTCTATAGTCTAAACCTATCATATATGTCTCTCTTTTTAAGGCTCTTAATGCTGCAAAATTTGATGAAGAATTTTAAAATACAGTGAGAGAAGTGGCGCCTTTTTACGATCTTCACATTCAGGAAAATACGCTCCTAGAGAGCTCGCCAATTGCCCACAGTTAAACAAGGTCGAGTAGTACTTGAGGCCAAACAGCTCAGAAATGACTGCATTTGCCAATGGCAATTGTGAACCAAATGAGAACCCAATTATGACAGAAGCCATATGAATCGAACCTGGGAAAGGGAAGGCCACAAGGATATAGCCCAAACTTGACAAGGCTAGCATAAAGTTAACATGGTTGGCCAGGGAACTCTGTAAGTGCGAAGCAGAGATTCGGAGCCTGAGAATATTCTCCCAACGTAGTTCCATATGCTTACAAGTGATATAAAAAGATTTAGGGTATTTAACAGTCATAACGAAAATATATATATATATATATATATAATTTTTGTCCTGCATTTGTCTTTTAACCTTGTTTAAGTCAGCTTGCCATCAAGAAGAATAACTAGCAATGGATTAGTACTTGCAAGTGTTTGATTTATTGTGGACTGCCTATGTGGTGCGGGCGTGGCTATCGATCAAATTCCGGAGGGAGAGATGTCCACAATGACTCTTATCTCCAAACCAAAAGGTGGTAATTCACAACATCTGCGAGTTGTGTAGGCTGTTCATTTGAGGACTGGATTTTGGCCAGCTATTGAGGCCTTGAGGGAATACTAATAATCACGAGATAGTTCATAAGCCATAACGTACTGTGTTTCTGAATTACGGATCTCCAGACTCCTTGAAATCCTGTATCACCAGAGGGATTTCATCTTCATTTGTTAAGCGCAGTTCGGTGGAGATAGTCTGAACCTTGGGTCATGAGAAACTTCTTTGAGCTCCGTTTCACTTACGGATGGAAGACTTGAGTTTACTCTATTTAAAACCTCCATGCTTAAATTTCCTAGTCTCGTTTTACCTTCAATCTAACATGACGAATGGATGAAACTCTGAACTTCGGATCATGCTGACCATGTTTATTCACGAATAAAAATGTGCATGCATGAAATCAAAAAAAAGTTTTGCGCAATCTGTGAACTCGCATAGAAGTGTGGCTGCAAGTCCTTCACTGCACAGTGCTCTAGCTTAGGGATTGAGAAGCATGAAGAAATGGAGATTGAGAACTGCATCAGAAAAAGGTTTATATTCCACCCTCCAAATATCATACATGTAACTAAGTACACATGAAAATGTCATCACTATCTATGCAAGAGGAGGCTGGTTTTGGTTTTAGGCTCTGAGACCATCATTTAGGAGAGACCTTGTCTCCTCTCTCTGTCATTGTCAGTTTCCCTTGCATCCAGCTTCTCAGCATCTGAAGTGCAGCTTTTGGTTGATCCATAGGGACCATGTGCCCAGCCTCATGTACCTGTTTCAAAGAATCAAGGTTACCAGAAGAGGAATTAGCAATGTTATGCTCAAGAATGCACACTGATTACCAACTTTGAGAAAAGTTAGAGGTCCGTGGCTTTTCATCAATCCTGTCTCTGTACCATCAACCATGAAGGGAGCAGTGGGGGACGCCCCAAACTCTTTTTGACCTGACCACACCATGGCATGAACCCATCTTGAATTCCCTGCCCATTGAGATACAGAATAAGAATGTTGCTGACATAGACAATTTTTTCCACGCAAAAGCACTTTGGGTTTCAAATGAATTGGATAGGCTTACCAAGCCAATTGCATATAAGATCCTCTTCCCCAGCATACACAAGCACCCTGATAGCATCCTCAAGAAGAGCAGGAATACCCACTTCCAGATTTCTCATCCAGTCCTTCAACATAGCATCATACACTACGCTACTGCATGAAACAAAGTCCAAATCCCCAACACCTAAGGCGCCCCTCACTTCCTTCTTGTTTAATAATGTCTCCATGTTTGAGAAGTCATAGCACATATGTCCCACACATTCCTTCCTAATGTCATAGTACTGCAATTTTGCAGACAGCAGTGCATTAGTTTTAATTAAACTGGAAATATATCATTATTTTCATTTCTTAAGCAGTCGCGAAGTTAAAAGAGATAATTCTTGTATTGTTTCTTACATTAATGTTGCCAGCGATGGACAAGATCCGATTGAATATGTCGTTGCAAACAATGTAAGAAGACTCGCAAGCTTCTCTACCTTCAGTGCCTGACAAATCAAATGCAAATCAAAAGAGCGTAAATGAACCCAAAAAAAAAATATATATATAAATATATAAATTGACTCCGTAAAACTTTCTCAGCATAATTTTCTTTTCTCAGACCGTTTTTGCCACAGTAAGAGATTTGAGATTTGAGAGTGTAAAGGGCAATGAACTGAGGACAAGCAGTAGTGTAGTACCGCAAGATTTTATTGCCTGCTCACATGGTGGGAGCAACTTGTTGATACTGTCATAGTCAGCTTTTTTAATTAAGCCCCTGTCTAATGCATAGTCCGTATATGCTGGGTACTGAATTTCAGGATTGGTTAGCCCATTGCCTATAGCAAATCCCTGTTTAACCATAAGTGATTAAATTAAGGAATGCAGGAAAGATGAATTAATTAATATATGAGAAATAATATAAGACCTTGAGGTTTATATGAATTCCTTGTTTTGCTTTGTTTCCTTGATGAACACGGGAAGCAAGAGCTGGGATGTAGTGTCCGGCGTATGATTCTCCCGTAATATAGAAGTCATTCTTAGCGAACTGAGAGTGCTCCTTGAAAAATGCCTGACATGATTGGAAAAATTTGAATCTTAATACACCTTATACACAGATTGACAAACATGGTTTCTCACTTTCGTTAATACCTGTAAGAAGTCATACAAGTCATTGCTAACACCACCTTCATCATGGCGAATGTCACTTTCATCAGAAGTATAGCTGAAACCTGTCCCAATGGGTTGATCTACATATAGAATATTTGATGCCTACGAAATGAGAAAACATCATATTGATGCCAATAAGAAATACAGGTTGGTGAGCCACTTGATTCTCTGGGCAAACAAAATCCTACAGTATGTACGTGAACAGGTATTTATGTAGTAACTTATTCTTTTTTCCAAGATACAAACTGCATGGAAGAAATTTTGAGCATATCAAAACAGACAACATTTGAGTGGAAGTAATGTGATAAAAAGAGAAGGGGAAATAATAGCTACCTTGTCCCACCCATAGTCATTCCACACAAGAGACAAGTTGTTGGTAATATGAAAAGGACCATTCTCATAAAACAAAGCTAGTTCACTGCTGCAACCTGGTCCTGCAGTCAACCATATGACAACAGGATCATCCTTACTGTTCCGGGATTCAAAGAATAAGTAGAACATCCTGCAAATTATAGAGGATAAGATTAATGAAGGATTTAGAACAAATCAGGACCACGTATTAGTGCGAAAATATTAATATTTATTAGTAAGCCAAAGAAGCAGCCAATACATTATCAACCAACCTAAACCAGTATTAGCATAGTCATGGCAAATTTTAGCTAATTGGGGTTCAACCGTTCAAGCACAATGATATAACCTTGTGAAATTTTTATATTCTGTGTGATTAATAGCATGCATATGGTGTGTCAAAAAATATTTTACTTTTAGGACAATATTTACTGCTTTTTAAGATATACAATCACTTAGAAAATATCAGATAGTATTGACTTTCTTTTGTTGGGAACTTCTTTACTTCATCAGTATCACCAATGAGTCATTGTAATAAGAATTTTGACTTGGGTTTTAATTATTTTATACTTTTAACTAAGATATTCGTCGTCTTGACACTTTTTACATGTTCTACATATCTTTGGATCTTTTACCACCTGGTCATTTTCACTTTACTCTGGATATAGAGCAGTATGCAAACTAAATAAACCCTAAAATCACAGAAAAAAAAATGTGTAAAACTATCTTCGTGACTCGATCATAATCATTCTTGGCAGGGAAGAAAACAAAGAAAACGGCAAACCCAATTTTGACATTACACTATATCACAGTTTGCAGTAAAAGGATTACCTTGCACCTTTGGAATGCGGAAGAGCATAATAACCTGCATGGTGACCAAGCTCTTCAACAGAAGGCTCAGGAGCACCAAGATTAGGGAATATAAACTTCTTCTCCACTATCTTACCAGGGACAAACGGACGGTCACCAAATACTGTGTTAAGTGAATCTTTTGGTAATAGGTTAAGCTCTCTTATGAGCTTTTCTGCTTGTAGTTTAGGGAGATAGGCTGTTGAAGATAAGCGAAGGTCATTGCTGGTGGGACAAGTTGCAGAGGAGAAAGGTGAAATGCAGATAAGCAACAGAAAAGATAGAGAGATTTTGAGGAGGCTTGACGATGATGAAGATGATGATGCCATTGTTTAGCTTTGTGATAAATGCGTGACAATGGCTGCAAATTTATAGTGCTCCTTATGCAAAGGCTAAAGGAAAGGTGGAGTATGACAGGGTTCAACGGTCTCAGACTCTTCATCAATTTTCTCCTTTTATTTCAAAATAATGATTTTTACTTTTGACTTGTAAATTACCTTTAATTTAATTTATTTTTCATTTCTGATGTCTTTCTCCGATAATATGTTCTCTTCCAGAATCTGGTTTTGGTCAAGCACAACTTAACAGTCATGATAATCATATGATATTTCTTTCATCCTAAAATATCTAGTTAGTTCCTAATAAGTGACCAATTACGCAAACAGAGGGAAGAAGATAATTCCCTATAAATTATAATCATCGTGAGATACTAATTAAAAACATTAGATTAAGCAATAAAAAACATACTTTTTTTTCTCTTTAACTAATTAAATAAGTAAGCCATTTCATTATTCAAAAGCAAGGGATGAATGACCTAGTTAATATGTCTTGTAAGGGTGGCCTTCTCCCCAAGTTCTTTTTGTACGATGAATAACTGGAAAATGATGAAATATGCTAGCCTATGTCTAATCTATAATCATTGAATTGTGTCGAAATATTGTAATAGATGACATCTCCTATGTATGTGATGTCTGTTACGCTTTTAATTTTAATAAACAAGAAGACAAGCTACTGACACATGTGAAGCTGCAAATTAGAGCTTAAGAAAGTGATGCGTTGAAGATATCATACTAGTGACTTAAAATCATGCGCACGTAATTTTGATCCAGATGAAGATAAAGGAAGGAGGTTTCAACTACCCCACTAGCTGCCTACATTTGCCTTATACCCAAATTTAGTTTGATGATATTGTTTTCCATTGTGGGTGTCAATATTACGAGTGACGTAGAAGACGATCAATATATTCAGAGTCTGAATAGACCATGAGACCTACCCTCTTCATACTTGTGTATCAATAAAAAGAAAACTTTTGCTTACTCAAACAGTCTTTTATATATATAACTTAAGATCATATTACGCGGTTTTTACCTCATTTATGATCATTAGTCAATCAGGGTCACAAACAGCAGTTTTGTGATCAGCATATGAGAGTCAAGTCAAAAAGGTGCTATTCCATCATCATTCACACACAGAATGAAAGAACCCAACTTTGTTTTTTGGGTCATTATTTTAGAATGGTTAGAACTTAGAACCTATTATGCCTTCTTGTGTCGTTACCATAAAAGAGCAATTGGAATATTCTAGGATACATGCCTTAATTAGCAGACCAAAGGTATAGTATTTGTAATATGGCTAGTAATTTCAGAATCACACATGGCAGTTTTAGCCAAGACGTAAGAGGTCGAAATAGTTTATTTGCTTTATGCGTATTTTAAGAGAATGGCTTCTCTTTTAGTTGATAGTTCACACCAGAAACGAGTAAAGCACGAGAATTCTGATTTTGCTTAAAAAAACAATCTAGACGTCCGGCGGTACCACGTTAGAGAACTTTCTTCAATAAGCTAACCGTAACGTAATACACCACTAAAGCAAATTTAGACAAGATCAAGATTTTCTGAGGAGTGGCTTGCAGGGCTCTCTCAAAAGATCAAAAATATATCTCAACCCCCAGCAATCAGCACCACCAAGGAGTGAGTGTTGTGTGTTGATGTGAAAGATTCTGTTGCTCCAACAACTAACAATTGGTTTTTATAATTTGCATATTTCCTGCAGGCCAAACCACTTATCGCTAAATTGCTAATGATATATTTGCAAGAGCAACGAGATTGATTAAGTTCCGGACAAAAGAGACCCTTGGACCATTTTTCATAAAATTAGCTGAACCTCCGCTTTGCTCAATGCCAATTGCAAAACACTTTGCCCCAGACTCGACCATAAATAAACCAAGTCCCCGATTAATCATATAAACTAAATCTACAACTTAACATTCTTTCAAGAACTTAAGTGAAATTTACATTAGATACAAGCCCATCCCAGTATTCTCTTTCCCAGTAGTAAATTTGGTTGTGTTTTGCAATCTAGGTATAACAAATAGGATACAAATCTCTCGTTATTTTTCTTATAATACACCAGGCAAGCTAGAGACTGCAAGACTCAAACTGAGTCTATGACCTAACTTTAGCAAGTCGGGCTCTTATTTCTTCCATTTCTTCCTCGTCATCAACTCCCTCAGCTATAGCCTCTTCCTACAAATAATAATGAAAAGAATATTAATAATAATATATTCCATTTAGTTTAATTCCACGCCAGAAAAGACTCAGGAAAGAGGCCTATTTACAACGAGGGACATGAATTGCACATACCTCCTCTGCACCTCCAACGTTTTGAGCAGGTTGCTTCGCCCTTTCTTTCCTGACAGCTTCTGGAAGCTGTGCAGCCGTCTCACCAGCTATTGCAGTTAAGACTTTATCAACTTCTTCTTCTATCTCATCTTCTATGTCCTCAGAATCTAGTGCTGTGTCAACAGCATCATTTACTACCTCCTCAATCACTCCTGCCTATAAAAAAAAATATTAAAAAGAATACTTGTTAATCACAGACATGCAAAATCTTTTTTATCATGATCTACATGATGAGAAATTTTAATCCAACAGTAAATAAATCAATCACTCCTCCCGCTTGAATGCTTGCTAACTAAAAACAACTAGAAATGAACGTATTCCTACTAATAATCGGTGATTTTTTTTGCTGAGAAATAAACAATGCAACCTAAATTCTATCTACTCCACCTAGGAGGGCAAGAGGAGGGAAAAAAAGAAAAAAAGAGTGGTTTCTTTCTTCTGCATTAACAGCAACATCTGATGCAAGCATACCTTCGTCATTTCTTTGCTGAATTCTTGCATTGTC
This sequence comes from Ceratonia siliqua, assembly GCA_034509205.1. Taxonomy (NCBI): domain Eukaryota; kingdom Viridiplantae; phylum Streptophyta; class Magnoliopsida; order Fabales; family Fabaceae; genus Ceratonia; species Ceratonia siliqua. Next base: position 5,988,688 of record JASKGM010000009.1, read on the forward strand.
ATAGCCATCTCAGGAGCCTTCATGAGGTTATTGACAAGCTTCATAACCTCAGCACTCTTGGATAAATGTCCCACGGTACGAGCAATTGCTGAAAAAGCAACCAAAATTATGAATATCAAAAGAGTTTCTTATAACTCAAATATTTCATAATGACTCAACAAAAGAATTCACAACCAAAACAAGTAATGGCTAATCAAATCATTAAACTCAATTATGTGAAATAAAACAGAGAAATAAGATTATATTTACAATAAATCATTATGAGGGGTCAAAGGCTCAAAGCACATTGATAATGACAAAATATGCATAAGTACCACAGAAGATTAACTATACGCTTTGTCATACTAGGTGCTTGTTTGGACGAGCTTTCCTTCCAAAAGCCCAAAGTGCTTTTGGCATAAAGAAAACTTTGTTGGAAAAGTTAAAAAATTCAACTTTTAGAACAAGCCAAAAAAAGCTTCTTTTTTCCATAAGCTAAAATTTCAATCAAGAAAAAGGCTTATCTTCCGATTTACTCATATAACATAAATTCTAAGGCAGTCTTTCTTAAGGGCCCCATCAGATACAACATCACTCAGTAGAGCAGTCTCTATACTGTAAGGAAATACAAAAAAAAAAAAAAAACTCAACAAGATCTATCCATTGCGCTGACTAACTAAAGGAATGTTTATTTGCCAATCCATACTAGGCCATGTTCACTACTTGTTAGTGAACTTTCAGTGCTATAAATTGCATGGTTCATTTTCCTGGATTGTGTGTTTACCAAATGCCTCATCAAACAAAACTCAACCATAAAGAGGTCACCTCCATTGTTTATGCAAATCAGGTTAACATAACATGCTCTCACTTGATCTTTTTCCCAACAACTAACTAACCGTCAATATTGTTGCCCATTTTACTCATGTCAGAAATCACTTGAGCAAGAGGTTTATAGACAATTAAAGTTCTTCACTTAAGTACCATACAACTGGTATCAAGCACAAGTAACTAACTTGGACACACAGGTTTTGATTTGTTATGAGGCAAAAAGACAGTTGAGGCTTATTAAATATGGCACAACATACCAACACTCTCTCCGAGGTGCATTGATATTGAATTCAGTTGTGCCTTATTCTCATGAAGACGGTTTACTGTTCTCCTAGATCTTACAAGTTCCTTTGCAAGTGCCTGCAAATTAAACAAGGAGAAAAATAAGAATATTCCGAATGGACATGTTTATATTTGGTAAATTGAAGTCTCAAGAGAATAAGAAGTCACTACTTAAAAATTCATACACTTGCACAAACCCAAAGTACTTTCATTATTAGTTTATTAAATATTGTAACCAGTCCTAAGTCCTAACAAGTCCACTGTAGGTCATAATGACTTACAGCCATAGAAGCATCTGGTTCTGTGTTCAATGATTGGGTTGTTCTTTCTATCTAATAATTTCTTATGATCAGCATAAAGAAAACACAATGCCTTAGGAGTTCACGTTCAAGGATTTACCCCATTCAGTCCCCTACTCTCTCCTCCCCAGGGAAGCTAGAGTACATGATAAAGGAATATGCTGTTTGTCTCCTTTTCATCAAATTAAGCAGACGGAATTTAGTTAACCAAAAAAGACAATTAAATACTTTAAATCAATTTTAATTCACATGTAAATTGTTGATGGTCTAGCAGCAAAAAATAGCTTAAAAGGCACATGATCTTCTCCATATCCACACATGTTGAATGTGATAAAATTGATTCTTGATATGAAGACATTATTTGGGTAAGAACAAGCTCATATAAAACATATACAAGTTTTGCAAGTGAACATGGTTCGAAGAATCTTCTTCCTGACATTTCCTTGAAGTTTATATAGCATAGAGCCACCTGTGCTTAGCTAGATAGTTGGGTGCGAGGGTTTGGGTAGAGGTCCTAGCCACCAATATTCAATCCCCAATGTACCAAAAACAATTGAACAGCATATCTGGATAATGATTCATAAGAGAAGAGACTTGCTCAATAATGGCACAGGAAGATAAAATCATATCTAAATAATGGTATTCTATTCCTGACAAATCCGTGGAACTTATTATATGGTTTAGATGAAGAAGGGAGCATTTATGAAGACAAAAAGAATAAACGTGAATGGCGAGCGTCAGTAACAATCCAATAGAAAATTTGATCCAAGCTTCCCTTTTCTCTTTCTCCCCCAAACACATTTATGGTAATCGCACATATATCCCTTGCCCTCAAACTCAGTGGAATTTTTGCACGGCATTGCCATAACTCACTCGTTGGCACTAGCAACAGCAAATCAACAGCGGAGAAACAGAACAAACGAAACTAGAAGTTACTAAATACCTTTGCAGAGCCCATGTCGTTCCTCTTCGCTGCTTCTCTTATTGTCTTTTGTACATTTTTTTCTTCTCTCTGTATATCTGAGACCCATGACTATAATTGTTATAAGTGTAGTAAAAAGAAGAAGGTGAAGAAATTAGGGTTCAAATCAGAATAAGAGATTGCCTCGAATTTGGCGCTCAATGTTCCGGCACTCTTGGCGAAGCCTACGCTGCCAATCTCTCAGCTGCTGTTTTGGGTTTGG
>JASKGM010000009.1:6004797-6031116 GCA_034509205.1 Ceratonia siliqua
AAAAATTTTTAAAAAATTATATGACCTAAATAATAATTAATTAATGTTAAAAAGTAAAAAAAATTGAGATAAAAAATTAAAAAATATATGATTTTGATGCCGATATTCTCCTACAACTCCAAAAATGAGGCTGTAGGGGAGTAACTCCCACTCGATAATCATTAACAATACAAATGGTTTAGTAAAAAAATAATTAAAAAATTGGTGAAATTCAAAATTAATTAAAAATCATGAACTAAACCGATTTATTAGTTTTTTTATTGAAATAATATAATTTTAACATTATCTTTTATGAATTTTTTAATTTAAAATAATATATTTTTAATTATTTTTAATATAAATAAATATAATACATGTATTATTTATTATTTTAAATATTTTTTAATTTTTTATTAGTATGTATTATTTAATTTTATTAAATTATTAATATTTACATTATATAATATAAAAAATTCGCAATAATAATATCAACAAAAGATCGAGTAACATTGGAATTTTCTAAGGAAAAAAATTGCCTAAAAAGAATCTTGAGTTGGCATGTTTAATAGTTATAAAATAGTATTCTAGCAATAATAAGTATAAGTTAATAACTATTTATAGGTCGTTCATTTAATCGTGCTATAAATTCATAAAAAAGTGTTTTAATAAAAGTTTATTTGTTAGAATTATTAATATTTGACTAACATGTAAGAAATTTATTTTTAAACAATAATAGAATCAATTTTTCTACTAAGTAAATAATTGAATTTTCTCATATAAAATAAAAAAATCATAAATTAAAATTTTGCTAAACAATAATACCATGCCTGATCACTCAAAATTTAAAAGTATGAACATTCTATTTTTGTATTAATACTTATGTCTCTCCCCTAGCTACCATTGGCACAACATTACGGCCATGTCCCTCCATCATGAGTTTGGATCTGGTCATCTAGATAACATAATCGAGCGTGTTGAATTATGGTTGTCCATGCGCAAACAGTCATAATGAGCTAAATGTAACATGACCGAATTTAAATTTTTCTACCACTGGTTATTGACATCATTGCTATGGCCATACCACGATTATTATTTATTATTTCGTGCGTGTTGGTAATTATATATACTAGCTCAATAATATTAAAGTTGTCTTCATAATAGCAAATTTAAACCTAATGAGAACTAAACGAACTAATAAAATCATTTAAAAATATAAAACTTCCTAATAAACTAAAATTTTACAAATTACTCGTTTCACCCCACTAGATTTATTTATATGCTCATTTTCCCACACATATCCTATCAAATTTATTTATGTGTTTTTTTGTTTTTGGTCACATAGGAAGTCTATGACTCCAAGAGTGGAAAATGAGAAAAGGGTTAGATATTGAACTCATGAGGTCAAGATTACAATATTATTCTTAATACAAAATTAAGGTTAGTCTCATGTGAGTTATCAACTTTTTGACACCTATGTATTCATTTTAGTAGGTTATGTGTGGTGAAATGTGTAGTTAGAGTTGAGTACGTGAGAAGAACATTATTTCTATTTTAGTTAGTGACAGCATTTTTAGAAGAAAAATGAAGAATTTTAATAAAATTTAAAATTTGGTCACTAGTACCATATTACTGAATATCAGATTAATTAATAAGACATTAACAAAGCTCTGAAAAATACTTCATTATATAATAATTATTTGTGGAATAAAAAATTCAGCATAATATATTCGTATTGTAAGATTCATCCTAGGTAAAATGCTACATTTTACAATTTGTTTAAAAAAATCTCACAAATTGATTAATGTCATATTATAAAAGATTAAATTTTGGTGCAACTGTGCAAGAATAACTATGATGATGTAAAATAAATTAAATAGAATAAATATGCCTGAATTTTTTTTAAAAAAATTGTAAAGATAGTTCGCAATTCTACTCTTTTTTTCTTTCGTATTTGTGTGCAATTTTGTGAGCGCTACTTAAACATTTAAACCTAGTGATAGAAAAAGAAAAACGAATACATATAAGTGATCGGTTTGTGTAGATTTGTGTGTGTAAATAGTAAATACAGTTCTAATTTGTTGCCACATACGTGACCCTATGGTCAGTGAAATGAGGATGTCCTTGTCGTATTATCACTCCACCAATAAACTTAAAACTAGGGTTTAGGGGAGAATACAATGTGTCATATAACACTTGGTACAGTACCTTATATACAGCTAATCTTCAACCAATGGGAATATAGGGAAAGCAAAATCCCAATCACATAAGCGAAAATTTTCAACCAATACGCGTTGCCCTTCCATATATATATATATATATATATATATATATAGGGGGGGGGGGGACTAAGCACCATATATGCCTAACCTTCTTCTACTGTTGCCATTCAAGTGGGTTCTCTCTCTTCCTACCTCTTGCCCCTTGCTTTTCTCCCAAGGATTAGATCTCAGGCGTTTTGCTACATATTTATATGTGTATTATATATATATATATATATATATTCTTCAGATTCTCGTCTGTTCTATTTCAATCAGTAGTTAAGTTTGATTCCTCCAAAGCTTAACACTTCATCACTATTTGGTTTAGACATATTCCCTTTCCTTCACTAGGGTCAACCAGAGAGACAGAGTTATTAAAGAAGAAAGTGCCGTTCACTCTTCGAGGGATTGCTGTTTGGGTTTGATTCTCACCCAGGTTTTTTTTTTTTTTCTCGCAAAGACTTCTCTTTAATTGGCTGTTTAACCGACCAAACTTCAAGATTTTGAAGGTAGTTTAGCTGGCCTTTGAATTCCATTTGTTCCAGTCTTCATCGATCTTTCGTGGTTCTGAAAAGTATACGTTTTTGTTGTTATTTTGGAGAACCTGAAGGAAAAGAAAAAGGGGTTTTGGCTTTTGTTTCGTTCTTGAGAGGGAGCTCATCTGGGTAGATTCCTTCCGGGTCAGAGGGCCTCGTTTACCAAACATATTTTAGCCAGTGGCAACAAGCCACATAACCTCCTACTTGTGGCCTTGCTACTAAGTAAGAATTGTACATAAAATCTCAATTTTCCTTGTCCCTTCTTTCTCTTTTTCCCTCTCTCTCTCTCTCTCTCTCTGTTGATATACTGTTCGCTCTTTTCAATTTCTCTTTGTGAGATTGGTCTTTCAGTAAGCTTAAGGCTTTTGCACCTTTACTTTTGGATGAGATTGGCGGTGCTTCTATAGACTTTTTAGCTATAGATATAGTTGCATGGACAGACAGTCGTTGTTTGCGGATGTAGCATCATCAAGATTCACATGCAAATGCAGGTGGGCGCGCGGTGCAATCTAAACTCTCTGCAAAAGCCATTGTCCTTTGGAAGTGAGAATCTTGATGATGCTGCATCGGCCATAGACGACTTATAAAAGTAAACAAGCGAAGTAGAAGTACTATTTTAAAAAAAAGGAGCGGGGGGCACCACAACCCAGACCTTCAGATAATGTCCATTCTGCACATTTAAACCACAGGAAGTGACTCTTTCTACTTCCCCTTTTGTCGTTGTCAGGTGGGTTTTATTCTTATTTTCAATTTAATGCCAATTTTTTAATTGGATGGCCTTGCTGTGCTTATCTTTAATTATTACACTAGCTCTTTTGCATTTTGCAGACAATCCTAGGTTATCAAATATAGGCTATTTGCAGGCTGAGTCGAGCGGCTGTTAGGTCCTGTATGTGCTGACTCCACAGATCTCTGAATATTCTTTTTTTAACAGAAATGTTCATATGGATATGGTATGTTTTTCAGTTTCTTAATACAGGTGGAGGCTAGATCACTTTATCTAAATTTAGAGGGAGAGAGAGCCTGGGAAAAATTAAGATTTCGATTTTAGGGTACTGGGTAGTCTTCCTACCTTTATCATCATTTTTATTTTGATGGGTATTTGGCTCAGATTTTACAGCCACACTTGTATTTTATTAGAAGATGATGCTGATCTCTAAAGAACTTCAGTACCAAAGCCTGCAGTTTATTGGAAGCATTTGTGGGTTGTTACCTTGTGATTCTGATTGTATGAGCCAAATATTTTTCTGGGGTTTTGTGTCCCCATTCCCCCAAACTTTGTCCTCATTACATATATATATAGTTTAAGTACATATGAGACATCTTTCCAACTGGGTTTGCAATTGCATATCAGGAATTAAGCAGATCATTGAAAATTGAAGCTGGCTTGGCTTGGGATATTGGAAATGCAAAATTACGGACGATCGTAGCGTTAGCATGCATTAATCAGCGGTCGCTCTTGTTGATGGACCAAACTTGCCAGTTGGACCCTCCGTAAGTACTCTATCTATCTATATTGATGAGATATTTCAGTCCACTACCTATTATTCACCTTTTGAATTTATAACAGTACTGATTAATTTGTTTTTTCAAGCATTATATGTGCGTGTGTGTTCAGTCTATTCAAGATCATGGAGATCCGTGTGCCCCCATCACTGTCCAACTCTTGGTTCACATATTCTCCATCTTCTAATTCAAAGTTGAAAAGAAAGAAAGAAGAATATCATTGTATCAGCTAGCCCTACTTCTTTGTTCCTTCTAATTCTAAACAAGGCTGTGGAGTGTAGAGAATATCTACGTCGCCCACTCACCTTGCTGAGATCTCTTCAATCTTGAAAGATATAGAAAATATATATTGATGAGGGTGCGGTGTCTCGAGTACGTTTTATTTCCTACCTACTGCAACTATCCGAACTAAGCCGAGAGACAAACTAATGTACATGTTGATCTAATCTTTGGTTGCAGGTCATTTAGAAGGATATTATCCTCTAATTTGAGGATCTATAGTCTGTCAGCACGCAAGATCTTTTGTAAGTTCCATATCAAATCAATACACTTTCCCTTTCCGATTATGTTTTATACGTTCAATGGTCCATACACACACTTTACTCGATAGTAACTGATTGAAACTGGCTGGACAGCAACAAAAAAAAAGTCTATATATATCGTATAGATTAAATAATAGCTGCATATTCATCATGGCAACCAATATAATATAAAATCTTCATAAAAAATATATTATTGTTGATGTTTCGTTTTTCTAGAGCTTCTTAACTTCACCTCTCTGAAGATTCCTGTTCATTACTTCTGCTAATTGTATTTAGTAATAATCTTTTTCATCCGTCCACAACCAGTATTTGTTAATCATTTACTTTATATCTTTGTACTTGGATGTATATATTTCTTGCAATTCCTTTCCCTCCCGGCCTATATTCTAAATTAATTATAGCCCTCACATGATATAAACACGAAAACCTAATAAATTTATAAGCAACAATAACCTCGTACTTGCACATTCATTGGCATCATGCGTACAAAGATAAATAGTTGGAATGCTAATGTATAGTGGTTAGGGCTAAATATTGATTAGCTAGTAAGAAATTATATGTATATGTACTGTATGGGTAATTATACTTTCAGAACTAGCTTCTCTGTGCCATTAATGAGACTGTCTGTTCTGCAGAGAAAAAGTATGATTCTTTGTAAATTGTGAACATAATTAAGACTGTGATTACTATATTAAAAGTGTCCTCTATATTTTTAAAATTAATGCCCCATTTCCAACTTTTTGCATTACAATGGACATAATCACATGCCTAGCTAGATGTACTGAATTGCTTCCATCTTCCAATGTCTGGTACAACTCCTTTAGTAAACAAGGAGGAACTGCAAATTGGGATACGTTCAGTCTGTCTAGAAGCTAAAGTATGATTAATTAAGATGCATAGTTCGTACAAATTAACTGCTCTGGTGAGATTGCCATATCATGTCATGTTGGCTACAAATGGAGTAACTTACTTACATATATATATATATATATATATATATATGAAGGTATAATGATTTAGAGAACAAAATGGTGTGTTTCATTATGTCATCAACCTGTAGGTGTAAGAGTTGTTGCATTACCCTATAGAAAGGAATATATTCTGCCAGCAATAATATGCTATAACTCCTTCTATTTATGACATAGGCTTTCCTGATTTTGCTCCATTCAAAATCCTTAGGAGGGAAAGGAGGACCTAAAATTCATAGAGGGAAGAAAAGAAATCTCTTTTTGAAGGATCATTGAAACCTTGGGTGACTGGACAGTCATATCGTATCCCATATATGTATCAGATTCTGACTTCTGAGTTCTTTAGCTTTATTACAGGACATTATGCATGGTATATATCATCAGTATATGGAAAATGAATTCAGATATTATGGATATACCATATTCTTCAATCTCATTCCAATCCAATCCATGCATTTTCTTTTAGGTTATATTTGCTCATTTTGTGTGGTGAAAAAGCAAAACATGTGATGTATCTCAAAATGTACAGTACTAATGTTAATGTTTGAATCAGAGTACTTAAAAAAGTTGTATGGTTCTGATTGCTTTTAGTTTTTCAAATTCAGGAGGGCATTCTTATTCTGAAAAGTTCTGAAATGCATGATTCACACCTTCCTTGGTATTAATATTTCTGAAGCAGAAACATGGCATTCATTCTACAATTCCGACGAATCTGATAACCATATATAAATGCATCCAGTCAATGTGTAAAGAGTAAAGACTATGAAGAAAATAGAATAGATATAGTAATGCTGGGTTTAAAACATTTACACAAGTGCAGAGTAGTTTGGGTGAAAAGTGGGTGATGGCTATATATATATGGAGTGTCCAGACTCAAGATTGGTGGTTTGAGGTTGTTTCGTAGTAGTTTTTGTTGCAGGGTTTTGGTCCTCAGGTATGATGTATCGGTATTCGTACGTTGATGTCAATACCACTGGGTTTACATGTGGCAGGCATGCAACTCAAGGACAATCTTGGGTCCCATGCACAAGATCTCCTTCGACAGCAAAATCCAACCCACTTTCACTCAACAATTATTCTGAACACTTCTTCCTCTCACTCTTTTTCTTTTTTTTTTTGAATATATAGTATTTTTGTCGAAAAGGGTAAGGAATTTGAATTTTCCATCCTAAAGTTAATTAATACTTAATGTTAAAAAATTATTATTTAAGTTAATTAATATCCTTAGACCTTGTTATTTTTCTTTTTTCAGTAAATAATATCTCAACATTAAGAGAAATAAGAATTTAAATATCAACTAATACTTAATATTAAAAATTATACGACTTAAACTAAATTCTCTTGGACTTTCTTTTTATTTCTTGCTTCTATATTCATTTAATAAAATTATTTATCATTTTTTATAACTAATTTTTTTATAATAAATATTTAAAATTTTTTAAAATAATAAATGTTTAAATTATTATTTTAAAATATAATATTTTTAAAAAGGTAGATTTTGTTTGAAGTGGCTGTAGACTATTATTCATATCTAACATTGATAAGTTAGATTATTAGGGTTTATATTAATATTTTATATATATTTTTGTAAGTTTTAACTTTTTAAACATACGGATGTTTTTATATATTAAGAAGTTACTATTAAATTCATTCACCACAAGCACTTGACTTAAGCTTAAGTGACTATATAATCACAATTCTTAATAAATCTATTTTCATTCTCAGCACAATAAAACTGCAATTTTGTTTAATATTCTATCCTTATTATCTTTTCGTAATTCTTTCATACTTGCCACGATTTAGGAAAAAACGAAGCGAGCTATCTCAATTAATTTAATATTGGGGCTGACAATTTGAAGCCCTAAACTGCTCTTTTAAGAACATGGGTTACATGGATTATAGTCTAACCTACTCAACCATTAAAAAAAATAAAAGAAAATAAAAAATAAAATGTCTGTACGAGGACAGACAAGATTATTGGGTGTAGAGATGTTTGGATGATGTTATTTGCCAGGGCTGGTGTTTACTGAGGCATATCCACATCGATAGTTGCTTTATTCAATCATATAGGATGCTGCCTTAAAGGCCATGCTAATTGCTACGTATGATATGGGAAGAACTTGATGTCTCTCTTTTTCGTGGAATAATATACCAAGTATAAGTGTATACATTAAATATGTGATAATGAAAATATGGGGAACGAGGCCCTGCTAGGATTTTTTTCCTAGCATCGTCCTCTCATGTTTCCTCTCCTAGTGAGAACTATTATTGTTATTATTATTTTCTTCTTGGAAGTCTTCCTACTCTTCAATCCGACTCCTCTCCTAGCTGCCTTCCTTCATTTTGGAAGTTTTCTTGCATTTCATATGAAGAGATCTGCTATTTGTCACCTGTTGCCTGAAGGTTTTGCAATATTTCTAGGGAAAAAAAATACATTTTGAAAGACAAGACCTTCTAAAGGAAGTAATGGAAGTGGAACAAAAGCTCTTGCTACGCACAAACAACTCATGCGAGCAGGCAGAGTTGCAGCCTGCAGGACTTGAGTCGAAGTTCCCACAAACGGGTCATGTGGCCAGGGAGAGCTGTGAGGTGTGTTACCTCTTCTTGCTTGTTATCCTCTAATTGTTAGTGTATCTTCAGAACTGCAGGCTGTTGTTTCTTCTGGTAGTATTTCTCAATTTTGCTGTAATTTGACCCCAGAAAAAGTTAATGAATGTCAATGTACAAAATTCATTAGTACAATTAAAAACTAATTAATTGGGTAGCTGATGTTAATTTTCTTTAGTAATTACCAAAATAAATTCCTATATAGAAAATTCTTATATATACATAGTGAAACAATGATAGTCACATAAGCAGTGCCAACGCATGGTGTAATGTATGGATTTGAATAACTTGTTTTGATTGGATGATCTTCATTTACATTAAAGACCTCGCTTTCGGATCTTAATTTGGCGCAGACAAGTTTGATTCTGTGAATTCTGATCACACTATAGTAGAGTTATTAAACAGTAATTGGTAGGGAAAAGCCAGTATGTTTGCACCTTTCTATCTAAATTGAGCTTGGAGGAGCAAGTTTAATTGTCCATGTTCCCGAGCAATTTCATCCACAGGAAAAAGCATTGAAACAGCTAACAGGATGATATTGTTGGAAGACTTGCTAATTGCTATACACGTGGGACCTAAGTGCAGATAAGAAGGGGGTGCACGTGCTAGTTAAGACTAAAGAAAGAAAAATTGCCCAGCTACCTTTGAAGAGCACCGGAAAGAATGGGATCATTGACTGCTGAACCCCCCCGCTTTCCGAATGCTGGGATACTAAGAGAACGTTTTCTCAATTTGAAATTGCCAGAAGGGGGTAGTCTCTTCCCCCTCTTCTCCATAAACATAGAATAATAAGTGCACAGGGGCTCCAACACTGGCTCACTTCTAGTTCTAACGAAGAGATCCAGGTTTTCAAAATACTTATTCCCGAGCACTTTGGTTCCTTGGTCCACGGGAACAGTAGGAAGCTTGTTCTTAGAATACTCATCATCCTCTGACCAGTACCCATTTACTTGTATGTCTTGCGTTGCCAGATCGTCGTACTCTTCTTCAGACTCTGTAGATTCTTCATCAACTGAGCCTACCTGTCCACCAACGAAAAAGGATTTTTTTTTTACAAAAAAAGACCCAAGAATAGTTCTATAAAATTACTAAAAATTTGGGGGCGTTGTATTTAAAGAAACTTCGAAACTAAATGTGCCTGACAAGGAAACTGAAATCATTCACTAAGATCAGCAGTTTAGCACCAAGTATCAATATATTTACATGTGCTACCTCACCACCATGGATAAACACAACATCCGATACCAAATCCCCTAGCAAAGGCAGGTAACCAAAAGACTAGGAACACTGCCGAGTAAATTTCATCGAACAATATATAAACTGTACCTCCTCATGGACTTCTTTATCACTATCATCACTGAAATCATCGTCGCTGCCCACCTCAGGTGGATCGTCAATCTCTTCATCACTACCATGCACTGAATGCTCCTCCTTGAGCTGAAATTATATTTAAAAAACAAAGCATCAAAATTAATACACAAACCAGAATAATTATCACAACCCAAATTTCACAATTATTTCCCATTGACATTAACAAGCCCTAAATTTTCATTTTCAACCAACGAATTGTTTGATATTTTCAAGTTTACCTCCTTTGAAGGCCCATCAGACAGCCTTGGTGAGCTACAGCCAGACGACATATATCTGCTACCTGTATCGGTGGCATCAGCCCTTGACTCATCAACACTTCCAGCACGACTAGGGCCACCATCACTAGGCCACGCACTGATCCCATACAAACCAAACTGAAGATTTACAGGTTCTGCCTTACTAATCCTTAATGGTCCATACATTGGATTTCCTATTCCATTCTCTGATCCATGGCCACATACAGGATTTCCATTACGGTCAACTGAAATAACAGGCCAAGCCTTTGCCACAGATCCATCAGTATTAACAAGAGCCATCAGATTCCTTGTAGAGCCTTGTCTCTGGATCAATTGAAACATTCCTTTGGAGCTCAAAGAATTGGCCACACATTGATTCCTATATTCCTCATCAACAACAGTTACAGTATTTCTGATGGGATCATATAGTTGTTCACCAGCTTCACGCCTACGAAGACAGCTGAAGACAGTAGCATGGATTGCTGCTACACTCTTATCAACATTTGTATTGTTTATTTTTGGAACAAAATGCTTGTCAGCACGCTTACAGAGATAATCCTGGATTGTTCTGATGTTACGAATATATTTCACATATTTGTTTTTAGCTGGGTCCAGTGTCATATACTTTGCACGTACAGCAAATCGTTCCAAGTGCTTGTCCTCATTTGTGATATAGATCATAAATGGTATGATTGAAGGATGCTTCTTCATAAGCCCCATCTGCATGAGGATTTAAGTAATTATCACTAACTAAAGAAGAGAATATGGTCACATATAATTGACAATAAAAGGAAAGAAGAGAAATAAAGAACTCTGAAGAGAATTTGACATACAACAAAATTGAGGCTCAAGTGAACACCCTCAACAACAACGGATTCTTTTCGTTCTTCCCAAGCAGTGATTAGCCTATCAAGACTGTCAATCACCATCTCACTCTGTGCCTTAAATCCTTCGATAGCCATTTGTTTTGGACTTAGCAATTCAGTACCAGAACCAACTTCTGATGTCCCTGTATTAGATTTGCTAGAACTAAGACCCCCAGTTATTTCATCCTTGGGAAGTGAACGTGACACACCAGCCAGCTTTTTTGCCTTCCTTCTGGCCTTTGCTTCTGCAACTGCAACAGGATCCAAACACTCGCCTGCATGGTAGGTAGAAGCCCATAACAAGGGGTTTTCCTTCTCATTAACAAAACTTCTCATCATGTGCCTAATAGAGTCAGTCGATACCACCGTTGTGACCCCTAACCTGCTACCCTGAAATGAAATATAAAAGGTACTGAAGTTCTTAAGCTGAACCAAAGGATATCAATTTCAGCATTATTACTCACTAGTCACTACAGGTTACATTTCCTACCAGCAATGCAGACAAGGTGGATTTGCCACAGCCACTAGTGCCACACAACAGCACCGTTACTGATTCCTTCCGTTCTCGAATTCTGCCATAAAAAAAGTAGTAATTAATAGAGGGGAAATGGTACCTGATATCAGAAAATAATCACCTCAAGGTCAATTATAAGTAATTTAACTCAGAAGGAGAAGAGACGTCTTTCCAAAATAACCATGAAGGTACTTTTAGTCTGCCTGGATTTTTGGCATGGTAAACAGAACTAGAAGTGACGGCAGGAAATATTGACAAAAACAAATACCGGAAATGATGTGGAATCCTTTTAACCTGGTAACTAGAATTCAATCAGCAATGTAATCATGTATTTTAAGTTCCTTGGAAGTTTACTAACCCAGATTTCACATAAATTGAACAAGCTGTACATCTGATTAAAAAGATATCAACTTCAGAGATTATGGGGCAGAGCATATTTCAGAGGCATGACAATTTATCGATGCAGACTATCATTGACACCAATCAACTTTAAATGATAGATGCCAAGGTATTCGTCACATTTAATGAGTGGTTATAAATGACACATTGCTTAAACCAGAAAGATATTAAAAGGAAAATAGTGTTGGAGGAGCCCATGGCCGTATAATCAAGCATCTAAACACAGCCATGATAAAATACACCAATTACTTTTCCATGAGGGGGAAGAGGCCAAAAGCATAACAAGCCAACCTGGCTGTAACTTATGATCATCACTTCATTAGTCCTCTTAAAAGATAACTATATGTATTGATCATGGAGCCATACATAAAGCCTCAAAAGTTAATTGATAATTAAGAAACTCCTTAACACAAATTTAAGGAATCAAATGACAGTCCAATGGAAAGTCCATGAAATCACACATTGATTTGTCATTGATATTTATAGACGTTTCAAATGACTATAAAACCGAAAGCAACAGCCCTTATGAAATTTGTGTAACCCATTTTTAATAAATGTATCATGCTAAAATAGTAATGGTTGTAAGAATATCTTGACCGTGAAAGTACCAACCACACCCCACCTCTTAATAGATTCCTTTGCATATCAGAGCAAATGCTACAACCATAATCAGAATTTTTTTTTGTTACTGTAGATCTATATAGGCCTCATTAAAAAATGATATGATACCATACCTGCATGCTAGAACCAAGTCTGCTCTCTGATTGGTACCCACATACTTGTATTCAGTCAAAGCATCACAGACAATATCTAAGAAATTTTCTCTCCGAACAAATGCAGTTGTACGCCTTTTATACATCTCAAATGGTACACTCTTATCATCTTTCCGTGAAAATGAATCATTCCTGGCATCTGCTTTACCAAGGAAAACACCAGCAGCACATTGACCATCTTTTTTCTCAAAATTTCCCTTAGGAGCATCCAGACCCAGTTTTACCATGCCATCAGGCAGCAGAGCATCAGTAGAACTCTCTCTCCTTGTGATTTCAAAAACCCTTTGGCTGATCTGATAAGACGAAAATATATTCAGAATATTTGCCAAAAAAATAGAAAGATCAAATATATTGGAAATGAGTATAACTATTAAACAAATGGTCGTTTAAAATAAAGCAACTAACTCCCCCCAAGGTGTACAAGATATTAATAAATAAAAATCATCAGCTCTTCCATTGCATTATGAGTTCGTACAAGGAAAAAATAAGTTCCCAAACAACAAAATTTTTCCTCTATAATCCAGTATGACTCGTTCAAGTGAAGCAATATTGAGAGCGGGACTAGATTTTGAGCCTTGTAGTCGTATCATTCAAACATTAGACTCAAATTTGATGCAAGAGTTCACCGTGAGTGCATCATCATTCACCAGAAAAAATTAAAAAGAATGAAGACAAATTGATCTTTTATGTGTATTAAAATCTTCCAATGCTTTAAGAAGCACAATATCAGACATCCATCTCATTATATCCAGGCAGGAAGACAGACAAGATAATAAGATAGATCCAACGGGTAGGCTTTTAAATGACTGACTGAAGGACAGCATAAACGCCAGAAAGTATCAGTCAAAATAAACATAGACCAGAATGATGACGAAACTCCAAATCGTGGCTTAGAAGAATGCGAGATGACAGAGCAGAAGAACGACAGATGACACTGCCAACGGTCAGTCTGGTAACACAACAAAACGGTTCCAATAATTTTGGCTTAATTTTCCATAGACTACGTTACGCTTAGAACTTCCATATATACAAATAAAAAAAAAAACAAGAAATCCAGATCGACCAACATAAAATACCATCAAACGCAGATGAAGCACAAATCTGTCCCGACCTTTTTCTGATTGGGAGCATCATCAAAGCGCAGTAGACAAAACATAAAAAAGGATCAAGAGGAATTAAAGGGACAAGAACAGTTAACAGTTTTGACAACTGAAACGGATGAAAATTCATAATAAATATAACTGAATTATTAAAATGAAAGAAGATAAACCTTAAAAGCATGTCGTGCTTTACATCCCATGAGCTGCAGTGTACTCTGCAGAACAGGACGTGTATACCGAAATGATCCCTTTCCCTTCTCTGTCTTCTCAGCCTCGTCCACTACCACAATGTACAGTATTTTCCCGACCTCGGCCATCCCTGTACGTATATTGCGAAATGATTTAGAAAAGGGATAGCACGCATGCAAGAATAATGAAAATCAACAGCAAATTGCATTGTAAGCGAAAGACATTGACTGATATAGGAAAAAAACAGAAGGCCGATGTTGACGACATTTATGCTAAGTGGGCCCATTAGGAAGAGGTTTAAAACATAATCCCGGGAAAATTGACAGAGAAAACGAAAGAAAAAAAAAGAATTGAGAGCAGGGAAACTCAACCGAAATGTACAGTTTTGGCGGTGGCAAATGAGAAGGAGAATGCGAGGTAAAAAACGATGAGAGGATGAATGAATAAACCTGAAGGCAATTGAAGGGATTAAGGAAGAATCATAGGGAGAGGAGGAGGTTTTGCAAAGCGTTAGGATCCGGCATTGTGAAGAGGTTGGTCAGCTTTTTGCAAAGCGATCTCGGCATTCTGAGTCACCTGGATTCCACGAATCTGAGCGAACTAACCTCCACGAGTCCCTCCCGTTTGTCCCTCTTGCACCACCACCGCTTTCTGGGTCTAGATATAAAATTGGAGGTCTGAAAGACGGATTTGGCCTTGGGAGAGGGCGCCAATTTCAAGAGGGTTGATTTATAGCGGGGGGAATCAGGGGGTGGGTCCGACTCCGACCAACGGGGATCAAGGAGTGGCAGATTCTGCAAATTTTGGACGACCAGGGACGATTGCCCTCGGAAACCGACTCCATCAAAATTAAGGTTTGAATGTTGCCAAATAAAACACAAACAGTATCCAAATCCTGTGAAACTTTTTTGTTTTTTTTAATATTACGGTCAATTCCTATACAGATTAACTTTCTAAATCTCAACTAGATTTTTCCTTTTTTTCCTCCAACAAAAACAAAAATTCTTATAATTGATTTATTTAATTCTTGTCCTAAGTTGACACAAAGGAGGAAATTTAGAAAGAATTACTATTTAAAGGAGTTTGTTAGTCTCTTCTTTGCAGCCCAAGAGAAGAGAAGAATGTTTCAACCTAATTCCACCGGATGCTTCTAAACTGAATTTGGTATTCATATATTAATAATGAAATACATCCATTGATAATTTTGCTAAATCACAACTTTCCTATTTATAAATAATCATGAAATGAAATTCAAATAATAGAAATAGAATCATATTAATCATAGTCAGAACTACGAAGATGCTTTCTTTGAGAAGGTGTGCAGTTTGAAACGGCAAGGGCACTAGGCAGCCGGCTTGCCAGACTTCTTCTACGTCCCCCGCATCCAATCGCGACTTCAACAACTCCAAACCATTTTTCAACAATTACTTAATAATTA
Source organism: Ceratonia siliqua (assembly GCA_034509205.1). Taxonomy (NCBI): domain Eukaryota; kingdom Viridiplantae; phylum Streptophyta; class Magnoliopsida; order Fabales; family Fabaceae; genus Ceratonia; species Ceratonia siliqua. The sequence continues at coordinate 6,020,083 of JASKGM010000009.1, forward strand.
TTTACGAAAAATACTTGAATATAAGGTTATTAGCAATATTTATTGACATTTTCTTATAACAATTTTTTTAATATTTTTATAAATATCTTTTTATTAATTTATTTTTTATATTAATCAAATACTTGATGAATTTATATTTAAATCATCTATTCACACTCTTAATTAAACTCAATCACTCATTAGATAAATATAAATTTATTCAAAATGTAAAAATAAAAATTACAACATTTTTTATAGCAAAATATATAAATATTACTTAAAGAAATATTTTATCTAAGCTTACATGTAAGTTATCTATAAAATAAAAATATATGATAATAAATATATTTGAATGTATAAGCAAAGTGAAATTCAACATTAATGAGAAGCATAATTTAATTTTGTACTCTAAAAACTAATACTTATATTTGAAAATAATTAGAGTATGAAGATAAGAATATATGATAATAAATATATTTGAATGTATAGGTAAAATAAAATTTACCATTAATGAAAAGTATAATTTAACTTTGTACTTTAAATATTAAAAATTATAATTAAAAATAATTAGAATATGAAGATAAAAATAATACCTGAAGTAAGCATGTTAAAATCACAACTCATATTCTTTTCAAAGATATTTGCATGATCAAGACAAACAATTTTATCAATATCTTTAATTTTATCAATATTTTGATATAATGTTATTATTCAATTACTTAAAAAATTGAAGTACTTTAGTTATGATAAAAAGAAGAATAATAAGTAAGAAGAAGAATAAAATGTAGATAAATTAAATATTTATTTAATAAAAAAATTAATTTAATTGTATAAGTAATTAAGTTTAATTAAGAATGTGAATAAATATTTTAAATAAATTAAATTAATATTTAATTAATATATAAATAATTTTATAAAAACATTTTATAAAATTTTATTATAAATATTTTAATAAATATTTAAGAGGGTAAATAATATGTCATAATAAATATTTAATCAATTTTAAATTAAAATTATTTAAAATTTTTTTAATTTATTATAAATTATTTATTATTGTATATTATTAATAAAATATTAATTTTATTTATTATATTTAAAATATCTATTCGCATTCTTAATTAATATTTTATTATAATAAAAATGTAATTTTTTTTTTAATTTTTATTTCATTATCTTAAAAGTGAGTAATAACTAATAACAAAGAAGGGGATGAAAGAGGGTGATTGAGTGGTAGCATCGTAATTGAAGCCAAAACGGTGGGTAGGTTGCGGAAGTGGGGAAGAGTGAGATATTATTTGTTTTGGTGTTGTAACATGAGTGATACACGTGTGATTAAGGAACACGTGGAGGGGGACAAGTGGGGTCCTCTGGGCACGGACATTCATGCAATTCCAAACCCTATTCTGCTATTTGATTGCATTATTCATTAATTTGTCTCATCATTATACAATATTTATTATTCATCTTAAAAATAAATATAATTACATAAATATTGAATCTACACCTCAAATTAGTAATTTTATTATTAACTATGTTTCACTTATGTATTATGAAAATTTTATCTTTTTTACCTTGACTAATTGTATACTGTTTTAAATGTCAAACAACAAATATTATAAAGTATTTAAGTAATTAATAAACCATAAAAGTTTAATGGTATCTCTTTTAAATCACGTAACACAAATTGAAATTATCGAGAGGCATAAATGACGGCAAAAAAGAAAAAATGATACTAAATAATTTAAATATGAGAGGAATCCAAACAGGTTTTCTATTTTAGGAGCATAAAAATGAATGAAAAAAATCAAAGGATCTTCCTTAATTTATTAATTATTCTCTCCAACATGGGTTGATATGGAATTTATTCTCCATACCTTTGCCTGCAAATATTATACACGAAAAGCATCTCCAGCAGCACAATTTCATTTTTTTAGTTCCTCATATTTATTAAATTGAATCACAAAGTGAAAGCCATACCAATGATTATCTGATCTAATTATATCTGTCATATAATTCAACCAATTATAAGGAAAAAAATATTCTTCCTCAATTGTCACAATTATAAAAATATCACTCTACATTCCTATATAAGTTATCTCTTGCAGTTATTTATATTTATAGCATTTATTACACTTTTACCGAATTAATTTGATCATCAAAACTTAAAAGTTATTAATCTAATCCTAACTCACATGTATTATTATTCATGATTAATTAAAAGATCGTCTTGACTCAACCTTAATGTAAGCATCTTCAACCTTATACCTTACTTTTAATTCAATTATTGTCTTTCGCTTTGCAGAATCTCCATGTATTTTTTTCGTAGGTGATAAGTAGTCGAAATTGCTATACAGAAAGTATAAGTAACATTTATTTAATAATAAGCATATCCATGAATCACAACTTTATTTGAGAAGTGAGAAAATATTAATATATAAACCTCTATCATTATTTGCTTAACTAATTATTGAATGAAATTATATATTTACATTGGTAAAAGAATGAAGACAAGCAAAGGAAATAATAGAATCAAAATAACATATTTTTTGTTTAAATATAAAAAGAGGTGATAATAAAGAAATCACAATATTTTGTTTTCATGGTTGGGAAAGGGGGAAGGAATAGAATATATACTTTCTTTGACGATCAAGAAAATCATATTATTTTATGATGATAAAGAAATCATTAGTATCAAGTCCTAGATTATATGGACAGGATGGATGATGGATATATAGTAATTAGTGATTACAAAAATAAATAATGAAATACAACACGTGCATGTTACACGCTATAGACAATGACAATGTGGGTGAGGGTCATTATGTTCATTGTCACAGAACATTTATTTATTGGATATATCATATGATTTGACTAATAAATAAATATTAATACATTGAACAACTGCATTGTTTTAAAAAATAAATGGTGAAGAATTCAATAAAGACTTGAGAGGATTTGGATATAGTTATGTTTTAATTATAATCGTCTACGTGAATATAAATAATTATGATTGGACGCATTTTTTTTGTTAAGACATTTTTTTTTAGTCAAAATTATGGTGATTGTTTATGATGAGTTAAAAATAATCAATTATATTATTAACGGAATCGTAGTTCGTTGGTGAATGAATGTGGCCAACCACTGCCCATAATGGACAATCATCCCTAAGCGACAATGTGGGAATCCAAAGGGATATTAAAGCAGTAAACTTGGAATCATGAAATTGAAATTGAAATTGGGACCATGTCATGAGTACGAGTAGCTTTCACAACGGAAATCATATGGCGTTGGTGATATCAGAGAGACATAACATAAATATCACCCACTCACGTAACATCAACAACGATACCTCTAATTCAAACCCCATTTCAGTTGAGAAATATAAAACAAAATTAGGGATCGGGTTCAAAAATAAATGAGACAATTGACAGATTCAGGTCTGATCAATTTTTTAAGAAAAATGATTTGATTATGGATACATTTCCTTAATTGACACCTTCACTTTCGCAATGATGTCTATCCAATTCCAAACCTGTAACTTTAAAATTTTGCCCATGAGTCATAGCACATCTCATTCAGAGCCAATGCCATTCAGTTAAGATAATCTATAAAGGAGTCAAAACTTATATTAAAAATAAAAAATTTGTAGAACTTGATTTACTTCAAAAGAGGTTATAATTTTCCAAATATCAATTTTATATTGAGTGAAAATAAGAGAATTATAGGTGTCATCCTCAAAATACCTTTCTGAGTATTGTCATTCTCTTGTTTTGCCTTCACTTCAGTAGTTTCCTTGCCTTTTTACTAACATCCATCCAAACTCCAAAGGTCTTGTGTCCTCTGTAATTACCTCGCCTTCTTCAAAATATGTGATCAATTAATTATCAAGTGAAATTATTGACATCCTAAATGTTTATTGACATTTCTTTTTATTAACTTATTTTTAATATTAATTAAATATTTAATTAATTTATATTCTTAATTAAATTCAATAACTTATATAATTAAATTTATTTTTTTATAAATAAATAGTGAATTTATCTAGACTCATTCCTTTTCTTTCCTACTATTTTTCTTTTTCACGGTTGAAGTAATTCAATTTTTTACAATATCAAATGATGACAAAACATCAAAAATTGATAAAAATAAAGATGTTAATAAAATTATTTATTTTGATGATGCAAATAAATCGACAAAGGATATGATTTTTTATTTAAACATGCTTACTTCACCTACAATTCTTATCTTCATATTCTAATTATTAATTTTTAAGTATGAGTATTAATTTAATAAAAATTATTAAAAAAATTAAGAGGTAATTTTAAAATACCAAGAAAGAAGAAAAATCAAAAAATTATTTTGTAAGTATTGAATTTAATTAAAAGTGTGAATATATAATTTAATATAAATTAATTAAATATTTAATTAATATAAAAAAAGTTAATAAAAATTTATTTGTAAAAATTTGTATAAAAAAGTGACAATAAACAGTTTAAGAGTGCTCGTAACCCATCCTTAATCACCATATAATTAACTACTTGACCGTGACAGCAACACCAACAGCCGAACTTTCTTTGGGTCAATCGGTTTGCCGAGTCTCATCTTATTTTAGAACATAACAACGGAAATGGAATGATTTAAGACTGCAGGATAACAATTAAGACACCCAAAGCTATTGTTTCAGATTATAATTTTTTTTAAAAAATTCAATAATGACCGCATTGCTTACAAAACAGAAAATCCATCACTCACGCTCTTTCACTTTTCAACACAAAACTGTTCTTCGCTGGAACCCCAAAGCAAAGTATCCTAGATATCAAATGGTAAGCCCTTGTGGGGGTGCAGCCGCAGGTGCCTTGGGCTTAGCCTTTTCCACCACGATGGCCTGCGTGGTCAAGACCATTCCAGCAACTGAAGCAGCATTCTGCAAAGCACACCTTGTTACCTTGGCAGGGTCGATCACTCCAGCCTCCACCAAATTCTCATACTTGTCCGTCATCGCATTGTAACCAACCTCCCATTCACCATTCTTTATTTTCTCTACAACAACTTCACCTTCAATTCCAGCATTTTGAGCAATCAATGCTGCAGGTGACATCAGTGCCTACATTTTAAGACGTACAAATCAGCATTGGCATTTGTTTTCTACAATTTCATTCAATCAATTCATAGGGGAAAAAAAAAAATACAATATACCTTTCCAACAAATGTGGCATTAAAATCTAAATGTCATGTACATAAAGACAATTTTTAGTCTTTGGACTCCCCTCGATTTTGTTTTACGGTACTTCTAACTTTTGACAATTTTCTTGTCAAATAGCTATCCTATTTATATTTTTCGGTTAGTAATCAGATCAAATTGTGGCTTGAACCAGACTAAAAGAGATGTTGATGGATTCTCATAGGTACCTAGGCATATATTGTTAAGGTAAGGGGGTGATTTACCAGACTACAATTAAAATACGTGCAACTTAGTTGGCAATGGCATTCTCACCTTTTGCACAATATCTGCTCCTAGCCGCTCATCCGAATCTTCAAGCCTGTCCTTGATTGCTGGGACATAAGCAGAGAGATGAACGAATGCAGTACCTCCACCAGGGACGATACCTTCTTCAATGGCAGCAAAAGTAGCATTCTTGGCATCCTCAATACGAAGTTTACGATCCTCAAGTTCAGTCTCTGTAGCACCACCAACCTTGATGACTGCAACTCCACCAGATAATTTAGCAATCCTCTCAGCCAATTTCTCTGTGTCATAAACTGAATCTGTCTCGGCCAACTCCTTCTTTAACTGTGCAATCCTGGCTTGCAACTCATCCTTTGATGCAGCATCAGCAATGATTGTGGTAGAGCCCTTGATGATGGTCACTTTTCGAGCTAAACCAAGCTGCTCAATTGAGGTATTTTCAACTAGTAGCCCCAGATCATTGGCTTGGAACTCAGCACCTGAAAGTTATAGATACAAGGTCATCAGCCAGAGATATTTATAATACAAATACATGTCTCCCACTGGATCTAGCCTAGTGAATGAGATTTTGCCTGGTATAAAGTTTATCAGGCAAGAAGTACTTGATCATGTCACATGCATGATGTACCATTTCACCGTTTAAAATGAAAAGAATTTCAGGCCTGCCAAGTAAAATAACAATTGACTAAACCTTTCTCAATTAAAATTATTGTGAATTTAGCTGACTCAAATTTATGACCAGTGGAAGAAAGTAATCTTGTCAGTCACCCTCCAGTTCTCCCTATTCATTTGGTCAAAGAACTAGTATGGTTCGAAATGCAATGTGGCAGGCCAATGTAGGAAACCAATCATCTTAAGTTTTTAAATAGATTGACCCACAATTAACATCTCTAAGGTTATAATGTTATATTATGACTGTTTTCATTGATTTGCATCAAGATTGTCCTACATGCTTAAGATCCAACCAAGCACTTGATCAAATGGAAATTTTACAAACCTGTCAATATAGCAATGTCCTGAAGGACGGCCTTTCTCCGCTCACCAAAGCTAGGAGCTTTAATGGCAGCAACATTAAGGATGCCTCGCAACTTATTCACAACAAGAGTAGCCAAAGCTTCACCGGTGACATCTTCAGCAATAATAAGCAAGGGAGCTCTCAATTGAGTGGTTTTCTCTAATAGAGGAATTATGTCTTTTATTGCTGAAATCTTTTGATCCGTAACCAAGACTCTTGCATTCTCAAATTCAACAGTTGACTTCTCGGGGTTTGTAACAAATTGAGGGGAGATATACCCTCTGTCAATCTGCAGGTCACAAGGAAGAGAGTAAGATGCAAAGCAATATATAATTAGAATCAGAAACTGGAGAACGTATTTTCCCCCATTATCACCATACCCTAGACGAGATAAATGAAGTTAGTAAAATATAAATCTGTGTGACCTAGCAGAGAAAGTCATACCTCCATTCCCTCTTCAACTTCAACTGTTGTCTCAAATGAGGATGATGACTCAATGGATAAAACACCATCGGGTCCAACCTTATCGATTGCGTCTGCAATCATTGTTCCAATCAGCTCGTCATTTCCAGCAGAAATAGTAGCAACAGCTGCAAAAGTATAAACAAAAAAAGTTTACCATGACAAACCAGAAATTATAACACGAGGAAAAAAAATGGTCTAGAGGAATGATAGAATAATACCTTGGATATCATCTCGGCCTTCAACAGCCCTGGCCTTTTTCTCTAGCACCTCTATCAAACCATGAACAGTTTTGTCAATTCCTCTTTTGATTGATACAGGATTAGCACCAGAAGTCACACTGAGAAGTCCCAGCTTAATTATTTCTCGAGCAAGAACTGATGCTGTTGTTGTCCCATCACCAGCAGAGTCATTGGTTTTACTTGCAACCTTAATTGCACAGTTTCAGTTCATAACATAAGTAAGAAATCTAGGCACACTTTGAGGCACGTTCAAAAAGAAATCTTCCCTTCTTTTGTCTTTTAACAGAGAGGGAGGTACGAAAGTTATAGAAAACAGAGAGATAACATACCTCCCTAATCAGAGCTGCACCAGCATTTTCCATGGCATCAGCTAGTTCAATAGCTCGAGCAATGGTAACTCCATCATTAACTACTCTGGGATTTCCAAACTCATCTAACACAACATTCCTCCCTTTAATATTCAAAAGACAAGTATTAGTCCTCATTTATCAAAATATTTTATAAATAACATACTTTGCAGTTGTATGCGTTGGTGCTATATAAGATGGGCTGAACTGAAAAATAAATGTACATCATCCATGTCAATGAAGAAGAACAAGTACATTTTACCTTAAGAAAACATTGGAAAACAAGACTAGAGTAGTAAAATTCACAATATCAACCAGTATTCTACGGTAACTAACAAAAGCAGGGAACTCATATGCAAAGCAGACAAATGGTCATGATATAATTAATTCCACTCCATGGACCACTATCATTTTCTGGATCCCAATTATATTTTTTTCACAATAACAGCAACAGAAGAACAAAAGCTTACCTCTGGGCCCAAGGGTAAGTCCAACAGCATCTGCTAGCTTATCGATGCCAGCCTGAATAGCTGCACGGGAATTCTGGTCAAAGGCAATCTCTTTTGCCACAGCTTTTACTACAAACCGATTGCTAGATTGCCTGTAATTTATCCTACCATTCGGCTGCTGCTGGGTGACCCTCCTACTCAAACTCTGCACTCAAAAATTCTTACAAACTCATTAAGCTTTACTAGAAGATGAAATAACCAAATTAAGCACCCTTCCTACTAACAAAAGAGAAAAAAAGGAGATAGAAGGAATTCAACTACACGTTGAAGTTTACACATACGCGTGCACAATCAGAAAAACTTGCTCAGAGGCACGGAACAAATAAAGTTCGTAACAGACAAATTAAACCCGTTTTCATATTCATGTAGAACCATATTCAAATTGACAAAATGTGACAGTTAAAATAATGAAAATACAAACAAGTTCCCGCCTGAAGTCCATAATCCTCTATACCAGAGAATGGAAAATTCAGCTCATAAGACTATGTAATAGAGTTACGCACTAGATTAAACCATTCGAATTACCTTCTAATAAATTCATGAAAAGGGAAGAACGAAGATACGAGTGTCTCCATTTCCATAGTTCTAAACAAAGAGAAATGAAGGGAAGAGAGATAACGGTAGGTTACCTGTTTGGGAGAGCGAAGAATGGAGGCCGAGGAGATAGCGTTAGCTGAGGCCATCTCTCACTGGCAATGTGGTTGGGTTAGCCTGTGGATAAGTGTACAACAATGTCCAAAGCGTGGGAGTTAGGTTTTAGCTTTAAGGGCACGAACTTGCTTCCAGAAGATTCCTTGTTTACCATAACCGTTGAGACTTGAGAGGCCCCCTTATGGGCTTGTTTGGATTTGGTTCGGGCTCATAACCAAACCATAGGACTTTTTCTAGCCACACTCCGTATTTTCCAATGATTGTACGAAGATTTTTTTTTCTTTTATATTAATATATATAAATATTATTTATTTATTTATATTTATATTTTCTTTTTTAATTATTTATATTTATATTTATATTTATAAAATATATTTATATTTTTTTTCTAAAGCATTTTGTTTTAAAATATTTTAAACTTGTTTTTAAGTTTTTTTCTTAATTTCTTTTAGTTCCTTTATTAAAATAAAAAATAAAAAATAAAAAAATTTAGATGTATTGATATATGTAGATATAGTTTAACAAATATCATGTAATTAATTTTTTTATTTTAAAAAGTATCAAATATTATTTAAGTAATAAAAAATAAAAATATATAATTATTCTTATATATAATTATATATAGAGTGCTACTGCCTACCGTCCTCAATGAGAGCATAATATATTCTGTTTTCACATTTTATTTTTTATTTTTTAATATTAATTAATTATTTTTATGTCATATATTATTTTTTAATTTTTTTACACTTCTTACTATTCATTTATTATTTTTTATAAGTAAAAAAATTAAAAAATTTTAAAAAAATATGATATAAAAAATAATCAATTAATATTAAAAAATAAAAAATGAGAGATGAGATATATATGAAGTATGTTATTGTCCCAAAATAGGATTATGTGATTCTTTCTTAAGATTCATATTCCATTGATAATTCAATCTTATTTTAAATACAAATGTAACTAGTATTTATTGGACATTGAAGAAATAATGTGTTATAATGTATGTATACAACAGTGACCACAATCTGTTTAGGGTGTTAATCAACTCAACATAATTAACCAAATTAAGTGGATTTGATTTATAATCTGTGTTTTCAATCTTTATAAAGCTGTGATAGTGAGTGGCCTGGATTATGTTGGGGAGTGTTCCCGTTTGCTATATTTCTTTCATTGACATGATCTCTTCTTCTGTGGATGGTGCTTGGGTAATTATTATGCCTTCTGCACCTTCATTTTCAGTAAAACAATTAGTATCTGCTACCATCCTAATTAAATGCGCCAGGGCAGGTAATAGGTATTCTCTTAATACACCATAAATTGAGTTTTACCCTTAATGCACTCACTTTCAAATTAAAGGCGTTCCAGAAATAAGCATTAATGATTTTGCCATATTCACTGACTGAAACTCAGATAATCTTTACTTGAAATGTTAAAGCAACCAATGACAATGAATTAATAATGAAATCTCCTGCTCCTGCTCCTGCTAAGTTGTATATTAATGAACCCTTCAAAAGAATCAAAACCAGAGCTCGTTATGATAATGGGTTCTTTAGAGAGGGTTCTCCCTGGCTCTCCGGCCAACCAAACCCAAACCCAAACCCAACCCATTTCTGAGAAGCCTCTGAAGTTACCTGGTTGCAGAGGCAGCAAGGACCGCCACTCCAAGGTGAATGGGCGAGACCGTCGTGTTCGTTTGCCAACGCTGTGCGCTGCTCGCATCTTCCAACTCACACGAGAGCTGGGCTTCAAAACTCACGGAGAGACCGTCGAGTGGCTCTTACACCAGGCCGAGCCCTCAATTATCGCCGCCACTGCTAGTGGCGTCCCATCTTCCAAAACCACCGAGGCTTCGTCGGACTCGGATGCAGTTGAAGCAGCCGGTGAGGACGAAACTGTTGGACAATATACAGATTTCGTCACAAAGAGTACTGGTCAGCAAGATTTGCCTCCCTTAGAGTTTGATTTCTTGGCAAACTTAGATATGGAACTTTATGGTAACGAGATTGCAATGCTCCAATCAGTGATGGAATCATCAAGTTGAGAATTGGCAAAGCAGTACTCAGGTTTCAGATGTTTATCTTATTTCTCCTCACCAATTCGACGTAGTTAATGTTGCACTGGCGGACCGTCGTTAGATGGAACTCAGAAGCAAAAGAAACCTCTGGGCTATGTGCCTATGTGGCATGTCGTCCTTTTTGAATTTTTTTTTTGAAAGAGTGATTTTCTTTTTCCAATCAAATAATGCCACATATTTCTTAAGTACTTAATATTTCTTTTGTGATCCTTTATAGTGTATATAATATATATAGTGTGTATAATATATATATATATAGATATATATATATATATATAGATATATATA
>JASKGM010000009.1:6032552-6043205 GCA_034509205.1 Ceratonia siliqua
GTTTGGAGATTTTAAAAAAATATATTTTTTATAAAATCAAAAGTTTGTTATAAAAAAATAAGATAATTTATCATAAAGAGATAATATTTTAAGTTTAAATATAATAATTAAAAAAATTTTTTACTAATCTTCTAATTAAAGAAATTAAAAAATTATCTTTTTTTAAAGTTAAAAAAATTATTTTAGTTTCTTATTTTGTTAAAATAAAATTCAAATGATTCAAGTTTTATTACAATTTTTTTTTGTAAGTTTTCTTCCCTCGAACTAAAAAAGATCCGAATGGGCCTAATCTAACTAAAAACAAGTTACTAAAATTAATATATTTACAAAGATTTCTTTGTGATTTAACCTTAATAAAATTGTGATTGATTATTTTATGGACAAATAACTGTGCTCGATTGCTAAATTATTGCTTAGTACGAGGTTGGATAGCCGGATGTCATTTTCAGGGACGACCACCTTAACAAAAACGTTGAGTGTGACATCTCTTATCATCATATATTTTAATTTAGGTTCTGATATTTTAAATTTTAGTTAATTTTATTCATATATCATACACTCAACTTATAGTTATATATGGGGTTCAATTTTTTTTAAGTTTATTATTTAATTTTAAAATATTAATATTTATAAATCATTATTTATTTAAAAATTAATTTACAATATGATACGCACTTAACATTTAATTTTAATAGAATAATTACTTTATTATTTGCAATTTTAATTAAATTTATAATGAAATAATTACTATTTTAAATACAGTAATCATATTTATAAGAGTAGTTATTATATTATAAAAAAGCAACTATTCAAAAGAATATGAAACTAATAGACTATTCTTATTATATAATCTTAACTGAAAAATTAATAATAATATAACAAGTTAATATATTATTCACACATTTTAATATTTGAAAAAATCAAAAGTCTCTATAATATATTTTACAAAATAAAGTAAAAAAATGGTTAAAATAATAAAAAACTAATAACTTAAATTTTTATAAAGTATTTATAAATATGTAAAACTTTTTGTTATAATTATTTTACAAAGAATAATTATTTACAATTTATTTTTGAAAATACTACACCTATAAAAGCTCATGAGATAGCGTGTAGTTTAATTTTTTAATATTTAAAAATTATTCGATAAAAAAATTTAAATTTATATATTATATATATTCTAAATAATAAAATGATTATACCCGGGCCGCTGGCATTGCTAAACTCTTCCTTCTCACTTTCATTAAACTCGTAGAAAGTAATTTAATTTTCTAATCGTTATTATCATTTTTAGATTGTCTAGATTTTTTCACACGTTAACGGTCCTTGGGTCCCAGTCCAGTCTCTCTCCGGTGTCTTCCTCTGCTCCTCACACTTCGCCAACTCTTCCTCCCTGCCATTTCTTCCTCCGAAAAAACGAACCACCTCTTCACAACCAACTCTCTCTCTTGTCTCTGGTTCCCAATCATCCATTTCCACCTTTCTCTTTCTCTCTTTACCCAGACCTATAGTTCTGAATCCCTGCTTCACTGCTTCTCAACAAAAATTCACAATGAATTTACCCATGTAGTTTTGAACATCTCTATTTATTATTAAATTATTTCAGATTAAGGAAAAAAAAACTTCTGTTTGTGGAGCGAAAAGCAAGCTGATCCAAAAATGAGCAACAGAGGGGTACCCAACAAATTCAGGAAGGCTGCTCTGGTTTTCGTTGTTGCATTAAGCTGCTTTTCGGGGCAAGTTTCTTCTCAGGACAAAAATGACGGGAAGAACAATGCTGCAGTTCAGCTCTTCTCCGAGGCAGTCTACGGCAGCATTTCTAAATTCACGAGCATTTTCAAGGACGAAATCAAACAAAAAATGAGTTATTGTATTGTTGACGTGTGAGCTATCATTTTTCCCATCTCTTTCATTACTTTTCTTCGCTTTCATTACTTGGACAGGCCTATCATTTTCTTTACCTTTAGGGATGCTGATTGGAATGGGGCATTTAATTTCTCAAAAGATCTGACTTTTTTGACCTCATGTGCCCAGAAAATAAAAGGTAACTTCAACCACAGACCTGTGACTTATGGATTCTAGTGGTCATTGCTTTCCCCAATATCTATTCCATTTGCCTCCCACCCAAATATATTGGATTGATATACCTTAGGCCATATAGTTGCGTAAAATATGATATATGTTGAATAGCACAGAAGTTTCAAGAGATGCTATTATAAAGTATGACAAGACTAGGATTTACCCATCTGTTCTTCATACTCAAATATTAAATAACATACGCCAAATATTAAGTTTTCAGTAAAGCAATAACCTTGCTTAAAAAGAAGACTGTTTTATTTTTCGAATAAGCTTTGTTTCAATTTTGATACTTTCACTTTCTGAGCATTTTATTTTGTTTTTAATGACTTTACAGGAGATATTACGCTGCGCTTATGCACAGCAGCAGAAATAAAGTTCTATGCCAGTAGTTTTGCTGAAGGGAGGTCAAAGAAAATCAAATCCAACTACTTGAAACCAAACAAGAACTGTAATTTGAGCTCATGGCTTAATGGATGTGAGCCTGGATGGGCCTGCAGTTCTGGTCAGAAAGTACAACTTAACAATTCCAAGGATGTGCCTGTTAGATCTACTGACTGCCAGCCTTGTTGTGAGGGTTTCTTTTGCCCCCATGGCCTCACCTGCATGATGCGTAAGTATTTGAAAAAGGTCCATCAAATAATTAAGTACATTAGTTAAAAAACAGCAGACTATCTTTATTTTTCATATTCTACTGCAATAGATTTCTAGCATCCTGTATTTTTTCCATTATGGTAATGTTCTGTCATGCTTTCTGCTATTAATTAAATTGCTTTGACAAGTTTGAATTACATTGAACGTTGTAGTGGACTGGAAAGAAAATGTTTCCATTGTTATGTTCTCGATGCAGTAGAATGTTCTAACTTCATTCATTTGTTGCCAATCTTGTTTACTATTGAAGCTTGCCCATTGGGTGCTTACTGTCCACGGTCACAGCTCAATCAAACTACTGGTGTATGTGAACCGTAAGTCCATACCTTTTGTACTTTTAGTTGTTCCACACTTCTTATTTATAGCATACAGTAATATTTATCAGCAGAATCAATATGCAGATATCGTTATCAGCTACCTCCAGGAAAGCCAGACCATTCTTGTGGGGGAGCAGATATTTGGGCGGATATTTCGAGTAGTGGCGAGGTATTCTGTTCAGCAGGATCATACTGTCCATCTACTATCCAAAAAAATCCTTGCAGTGGGGGGTATTGATAATTATCCCTGAACTTCTAGCACTTGTTTTTGGATTTGCAAGTTGCTACTTTATTTTTCTACTGGCTGTATGTTTTTTGGATTTTCCTGTTTTCTTCTTTTCTGTTCTAATATGTAATAGCCACCTCTTTCAATTTCTCAATTCTCTTTCTAAGCTACTTTCGAATATACATTGCAGACATTACTGCAGGACGGGTTCTATTGCTGAAGAGAGTAAGTTTCTCCAAACCTCTTATAAAACTTACCCATAGTCATTCTTCTACGTCCATTCTCATATTCTCCAGATTCAAGTTATTTCAAAATGGATATTAGTTGTGTCAACGATCTCAAAACAAGGCTTTGGTGGTTGGAGGACATGTTAATGTGCAAAGCTCAAAAGAAGCATTCTTTTGAGTTTTAAGATTACTTAATGACACACCTGATATCCTTTCATCATGTCAATGTATTAGTAACGCATGAATAACTGTATTTAAAACTGAAAATGCGCTTTTGCAATGTGCTTGAAGGCTAATTTATATAGTGTAAGATGGCAGTTACAGTGACCCTTTCTCTTTTCTTGTTTTTCTTTATACCCCAGGATGTTTCAAATTGGCGAGTTGTGAGCCTCAATCATCGAATCAGAATATTACTGCATATGGTGTCATGGTTTTTGTGAGTGATCTTAAACCTTTTCATATTTTGTGAAGCGTGACTGATATAAGTTCCATAACTGTTATATATATAGTAAATAACCGACATAATTTGTAGCAATTATTCTTCTCCTACTATTATACAGTTAGTATGACATCAAATGATTGATCATGCTTTCTCAAATATTCTATATAAACCTTGTAAAATAGGTGACACATATTCCATCTGGAGCCTCCAAAACATTTCCCAAGATGAATTTCTTTCTCTTCCTGTCAGTTTGGCTTCAAACTTGATTGCACACAACCCCATTATGCTAGTATGCCACTAGTAGAACTGATGCAGGAGTATGAGGAGTCTGCTCGTGATCAGAATCCCCTGGTCAGAGATGTTTGTCTTGACTGATAAGCCTAGAGAAAAAGTCTTACATCGTGCAAATAAGGGTATATATGAATGGATATAAAGGACGGGTAAACATTGGAACTAATTTTTGGGAGTAAGTTAGGCCTGCAACTATCGTTTATCCTAATCCGTTCTGTATCAGTTGCTATCGATTATCTTAACCCCGTTTATGCAATTGACTGCACACACCCTTGCAAACGCAAGAGATGGAATCGGGATTGCATTCTCACTTCCGAAAATACAATAGGAAACATATTTAGAAGGGATATTGCCCTCTAAATATAACTGTTAATTACAAAAATAGAACACAGCACTAACAACCGAGTCACAATATACTATAACCATCAGAACATGAGACTACTCACTACAAACAGACATAAGAAATTAATGAAACACAACTAAACGACACTACAAATCCAGACAAAATACATAAGAACCCCACACACAACTCTTCTGGACATCCATGCTAGCACATAACTCATTGACCTTGTCCTGCATCTTCACTTGTCAATGTAGGCTGGCTTGACTTTCATGCTTATCATCTTCTATAACTGTTCTGACCAAGTTCTTGCAACTCGAGAAAGAAGACAAGCAAAATCAAGAGAAAGGGCTGCTGCAAGTGTAAGAGAAACACAAGCACGTGAAAAATGGAAATCTGCTAAAGATATTGCTAAGAAGCATGCAGTAGGATTGCAAACACAATTATCACGTACATTTTCTCGGAGAAAATCTTCAAGGCCAGATCTGAAGGCTTTTGGTTCTAAAGCTGCAACAGAGACTCCCTTACCACCTATTCCGCCAGGAGCTGCCGGTGCATCAGCATCAAAAGAATCGAAAAAGAAGGGCAACCTCACAAAAATGATTAAAGAAATTGAGGAAGACCCTGATCATCAAGAAGGCTTTAATGTTGAGATAGGAGATAAAAATATAAAAAAGCAGGCACCAAAGGGTAAGCAATTGCATACTCAGAGCCAAATTTTTAAGTATGCATATGGTCAAATCGAAAAAGAAAAGGCTTTACAAGAACAAAATAAGAACCTGACCTTTTCCGGAGTCATTTCAATGGCTAATGATATTGAGGTCAGGAAGAGGCCTACAATTGAGGTTGAATTTAAAGACTTATCCCTTATTTTGAATGCAAAAAACAAGCATCTTCTGAGAAGTGTGTCTGGGAAACTATATCCTGGCCGAGTTTCAGCAGTCATGGGTCCATCTGGGGCTGGTAAAACAACATTTCTTTCTGCTTTAACTGGAAAAGCAACTGGATGTCGTACAACTGGTTTAGTTCTTGTAAATGGCAAGGCTGATCCTATCCGGTCATACAAGAAGATCATTGGGTTTGTGCCACAAGATGATATTGTGCATGGCAATTTGACAGTGGAGGAGAATCTGTGGTTCAGTGCCAGATGCAGGTATACCATCTAAAACTCCTTGAGCACTTTAGTCTCTTGTATGACTCTACTTTAAAAATAGATTGATCATGCCTTTAATATGACTAGTGCGTTTTAACATCTTCTGGTAGAAATTAGTAACTTTTTAGTTGCTCGTATACTTTATTCATATGCCTTGTAAATCAAAGGATCAACCTCACTACCTCAGGATTGAATGCATATGCTAGCTTCTGACCATTTCCCGCTCACTTTTTCTGCATTTCCTTGCCATTGTAGACTCTCGGCTGATCTACCAAAACCAGAGAAGGTTCTAGTAGTTGAAAGAGTCATTGAGGCCTTAGGTTTGCAGGCAATACGGGATTCTATGGTTGGGACGGTGGAGAAGAGAGGAATCTCTGGAGGTCAAAGGAAACGAGTGAACGTGGGACTGGAAATGGTTATGGAACCTTCACTTCTGATTTTGGATGAACCAACGTCTGGTTTGGATAGTTCATCTTCTCAGTTACTGCTTAAAGCCCTTAGACGTGAGGCTATTGAAGGTGTAAATATATGTATGGTCCTTCACCAACCGAGGTAATTTTTAATTTAAAAATGACAATGGAATATTGGAATGGACAAGTGTCCAGGTTCCTCTTCTTCTTTTTTTTCTGTAGAATAATCAAATCATTTTATTTACAAATTATTTGTGTTTTCTCCTTCAATCACCCAAAATAATACTCTCTTTTCTATTCTGTTTGGGGTGTTCTCCAGTTACACATTGTTCAGGATGTTTGATGATTTTATACTGCTAGCTAAGGGTGGTCTTACAGTGTATCATGGACCGGTTAAGAAAGTGGAAGAGTACTTTTCCAGCTTGGGGATTGTTGTACCTGAGCGTGTTAATCCTCCAGATTACTACATTGACATTTTAGAAGGGATAGTAAAACCTACCTCACCCGATGCAGTAAACTATAAACAACTACCTGTTAGATGGATGCTTCATAATGGGTACCCAGTTCCCATGGACATGCTACAGAGTGTTGAAGGAATGGCCGCTTCAAGTAGTGAAAGTTCAACACATGGAGGAGAAGCTACTCCAGGAGGAGAAGCTAATGCGGGGACGTCTTTTGCTGGAGAACTTTGGCAGGATGTAAAGTGCCACGTTGATAAGAAGAAGGACGACCTACAACTTAATTTCTTAGCTTCAAGTGACTTATCCAATCGGAAAACCCCAGGAGTGTTCCAACAATACAGATACTTTCTTGGAAGGTAAAGTACAAGTGAGATGATGTTTCAGCTAATTATGAAAAGTTGATTTGGATAATGATGGGCTTCCTACAGGGCTGGTAAGCAGCGGCTTCGGGAAGCTAGAACACAGGCTGTAGATTATCTAATTTTGTTACTAGCTGGACTCTGCTTAGGAACACTTGCCAAAGTGAGCGACGAGTCGTTTGGAGCAACTGGTTACACATACACTGTAATCTCAGTATGTAAGTTTCATTTAATTTCTTACTTGTTATTGCCAAGGATGGTGACAGTTAATTACCTTAGCTACTTTTTTGGCTTTCTGTCATCTATCATCCTTTCTCAGTACTAATAATTTCTTATTTTCAGCACTCCTGTCCAAGATTGCGGCTTTGAGATCGTTTTCACTGGATAAATTGCACTACTGGAGGGAGAGTTCTGCCGGCATGAGTGGCCTGGCTTACTTTCTTGCAAAGGATACGGTCGACCTTTTCAATATACTTATAAAGCCTCTGGTTTATCTCTCAATGTTCTATTTCTTCAACAATCCTAGATCATCTGTCACAGATAACTACATTGTTTTGCTCTGTTTGGTGTACTGTGTCATTGGCATAGCTTATGGATTAGCAATCTACCTTGACCCTGGTCCAGCCCAGTTGGTGAGCATGCATTTATATCTTTTTCACATACAATAGTGATATGGATATTGTCTGAATTTTACTTACAAGCTAATGCTGTGTTATGCAGTGGTCAGTGCTACTTCCAGTAGTTTTGACTCTGGTATCAACCTATGACAATGAAGATGATATGGTGCGCTTTGTGTCCAACTTGTGTTACCCCAAGTGGGCTCTTGAAGCATTTGTAGTATCAAACGCTAAAAGGTTTGACTTCTCAGTCACTTCCTTTATACAGCTCAGATTTTCACGTTGTGCTGATTTTAATTATGTTTCTGGTGTAGATATGATGGAGTGTGGTTAATTACTCGATGTGGCGCACTCTCTGCCAATGGCTACGATCTCAACCATTGGTATCGATGTCTAGCCTTCCTCGTCCTAACTGGAGTAGTTAGTCGCATTGTTGCATTCTTTTGTATGATAACCTTCCAGAAGAAATAAGTTCAGTTCTTCAATTCCTCTATGCTTCCTAATTTGTACAAAAAAGATACAGAGTCCAGGACTCTAGGATGGTGCTACAGCTCGTGGCTTGTGGCCAATACCTGATAAAGCAACGTGACAGGGGTTGAATCCTCGTGGATGTATATTTTTTACAGAAGATTATCTGAGCGAACGTGTGATCCCTGACACCCATTTTAAGTGATGATAACGTAGCATGGGAATGACTTAAAGATATCCCCCTTCTTATTAATATAGGCTACACTGTGTTTGTGATCCTCTTCTTGTGTATGTAACATATCGATATTGGCAAAGCATTATGTACATTGCTTATTCATTGATTAATAGATGAGAATTTCGATTAGAGAATTGAATTCGACCTTTATGAACAAGACTGAAACAAGCAAAAATGAATCAGATAACAGATAATCCCCTTCATCTGCCCTCCCTCCTAGGACTCCCATTACAATGAGAAAGTTCTCAGTGTTCTTGTTAAGAAATTTGGAGATAAATGTTGCACTAACTTCATTTTACAATTGATGAGCCATAATATTCATTATCAAATGACAACACAAAAATAGTAGGAAAAGGAATATAATTTTTCTTTCTGGATAAAAGAAATATCCAACATGTAGTCAAAAACATATCAAGCAAAGCATTACTGCTTAGATGAATGCCTAGCAATGCTATAGGCTCTGCCAACTTTCATAAATGTTTAAGCAAACTATGTCTCAATATTGTGACCCGTATTCCAGAAATTCATAAAAAAAATTTCTAAGTTACTTGTATCATCAATTTGTGAAAGAATGCAGAAGATATTGGAAATGGTGAAAGAGAAACAGTACCTGCTATTGATGCACGTTATACACTAAAATAAGGAGGCATTTGGATTCAAAAATGAAGATATTACACAAATAAGCACATAGGAAATACAAAGGAAGGAAAAACAGCCCCCTATACATATGTTATCTCCCCTTAGATATGTTTGGATTTTAAGTTTTATATCCACACCACAGCATATACCCCATGAATTTGAGAACTGGGACACCCTTTATCTCCGTATCTAGTATCTACTAAGGGAACCTAGCATAATCTCAAAGCAGCGAGTTCTGGACCATTGTGGATAGTTTCAATAGCAAACATTTGATCCTGCAGGCACTTCTAACAGCAATGAAGAACCAGAGATTTTACTTATGTTGCCTAGCTCGTTTTTACTAGTTAGGATTATCAGTATAATTACTTGAGAAGGATAATAATTTTAAAAAGCTTTAACATGGTCAATATTTAATCAATTGTAGCTAAATCATGGTTTATGTTGTGAAAGGTGTTAGAGTTGCTGAAGTTTTTGGTTATCTTGGTCATGTGATGTAGTTTAAAGCTGTCTTTGTTTGGTGTGTTGACTTTGCATTTATTACTTATACTTTTGTTTAGCTGGGATTGTTTTACTTTTCCTAAGTCAATTGGGGTTGGTACTCTTTTGTGTATGCTGCTCTGCCTAGTCTATATTCTGGTTGCTATATTATAAAAAGCAAAGGCTATGTTTATTGTGCTTATATTTCTAATGCATTCAGTATGGCTGGTTCTTGTTCCGCCATTCATAAGTTCATTGTGTCTCCTTTTACCTTTGTTAAGATTTGAAGCTTTTTACTTTTATAAGTGGTATTAGAGCTCCTTGTTCTTGCAGGATCTATGAGCAAAACTTCATTGATAGCTTCTAGCAGTTCATCTTCATCTTCACCCCCCATCCTCGCTGGAGAAAATTACACTCTTTGGGCTATGAAGATGAAGGCTTACCTAAGAGCCTTTGATCTTTAGGGGGCGGTGGAGTCTGGAAGAGAACCACCACCTCTACCTACCAATCCAACAGTTGTTCAAATTAAACATCATGGAGAAGAAGTTACCAAGAGATATAAAGCCCTCACCTGAATTCACCAAGCAGTCACAGAGGAGTTATTTGTAAGAATCATGCCATGTGAAACTGTAAAAGCAGTATGGGACACCCTTAAAAAAGAATTTTATGTAAGTTCAAAGGCAAGGCAGATGCAGGTTCTTAACCTGAGGCACGAATTTAAACTGTTGAAGATGAAGGAGACTGAATCTGTAAAAGATTATTCTTTAAAGATGCTAAATACAGTAAATAGAATCATAATGATGGGGGAAGAACTGAGTGAGCAGAGAATTGTTGAAAAAATGCTAGTCGCATTACTTGAGAGATTCGAAGCTAAAATTTCTTCTTTAGAAAACTCTAAGGACTTCTCTCAACTTACAATTTCAGAGCTTGCAAATGCTCTATAAGCTCAGGAGCATAGAAGGGCCTTTAGGCATCAGGACATAGCTGAAAATGCCTTCTTAATGAAACACAAAGACAAAAAGACAAAAAGAGTAGTGATGATAGGCAGTATCGAGAAAAAGCAGGTGATAAAGACAAGCAATAGAAGAAAGCTGATAGATTTCCTCCTTGTAGGCACTGCAAAAGAACAAACTACAAAGAGGTTGATTGTTGGTACAAAGATAAGCTAGGGCAAGCAATCAAGTACAGATACTGTAAAAGAAATGGTCACATAGAGAAGTCATGCAGGCTTAAACAACAACATCAACAGGAGGATGTTGAAACA
>JASKGM010000009.1:6043305-6056123 GCA_034509205.1 Ceratonia siliqua
GATACTGTAAAAGAAATGGTCACATAGAGAAGTCATGCAGGCTTAAACAACAACATCAACAGGAGGATGTTGAAACACAACAAGCCAATGTAACTGAAGTTGATGATGAAGAGGAAGTATTATTCATGGTCAAAACAAGCAATGATTCAGAAAGTGAAGGAAGCTGGTTCCTAGACAGTGGGTGCTCTTAACACATGACAAGAAACTCAAATCTGTTTATCAACTTAGAGCCAGCAAATGGATAAGTAAAGATAGGAAATTGTGAGAAGGTTCAAGTTAGAGGAAAAGGAACAGTAAGGATTAATACCCCTTATGGGATAAAACACATTTCTGAAGTTCTATATGTTCCAAGCTTATATCAAAACCTCCTAAGTGTTGAACAAATGCTTCGGAAGGGTTGCTATATAATATTCAAGAATGCTGGTTATACTATGTATGATAATGAAGGACTAAATATAATGGAAGTGGAAATGCAGAAGAGATGCTTCCTTGTTAAATGGAATGGACAAGAAGAATATTGATGTAATACAGTCAATGCTAAAACATAAAGCAAGGTATGACATAAGAGGTTAGGACACTGCAATCTAAAAGTTTTACAACAAGCACAAAGAAATGAGATGGTCATAGGCCTCCCTCACATTGAAATTTACTCAGAATTATGCCAAGGATGTCAACTGGGAAAACAAGGCAAAAACCTATTCCCATATTCCTCAACCTAGAGAGCTAAAGAAAGATAACAACTTGTACATACTGATGTATGTGGACCCTTCCCCAAGGCTTCATTGAATGGCAGCAGGTACTTCCTTTTGTTCATAGATAATTTCTCTAGGTTGACTTGGATTTATTTTCTTAAAGAGAAGAGTAAAGTTTTCTCTGTGTTTAGAAAATTCAAAACTCTTGTGGAAACTTAATGCGATCATAAACTCAAAGTATTAAAATATAATAATGAAGAAGAGTTTTGTTCTAGAGGCTTTAATGAATTTTGTGAGGTGAAGGGAATAAAGCATCAAGTCACCACTGTCTACTCACCCCAACAGAATTGAGTGGCTGAGAAGAAAAACATGTCCATATTAGAAATGACTAGATGCATGATCCATGATAAAAATATACCAAAATGCCTATGGGTAGAATATGCAAATACAATTATCTACCTTCTGAACAAGTTGCCCATTAAATCTTTGAAAGATTTAAGACCAATAGAAACCTGGAATGGAACTAAGCCTACTGTAAACCATATCAGAGTGTTTAGATCACTGTGTTTTGTGCATATTCCAAGCAGCAAAAGAAATAAGTTGGAAGAAAATGCCACTAAAGGTCTATTTGTTGGTTACAGTTCAGTATCTAAGAGGTATATAGTATTTATTCTTGAAGTCAAACAAGCTCAAGTCAGTAGAGATGTAAGGTTTGATGAAAAGGAGACTTGGAACTGAGAGGATGAAACACCAACAGATACACCAAATTTACAGAAACATGATGTTCAAACAATTAACATTGAGGAGGAGACAGAAGAAGATTTTGCTACCAGAGGCACTAGAACCATTTCAAAAATCTACCAATGATGTAATAGTGCTTTTCTAGAACCTAAAAGCTATGCAGAAGGTTAAAGCCATGCAGCAAGAACTCAAGATGATTGAGAAAGCTAACACCTGGAAATTAGTTACCAAGCTAGAAGGAAAGAAAGAAATAAGAGTCAAATGGGTTTTCAAGGTAAAGATGGATTTTAAAGGAAATGTATGTAAACAATAAGCTAGACTAGTAGTGAAAGGGTATCATCAACAATTTGGAATTGACTATTTTGATACATTTGCACATGTGGCAAGACTATATACCATTAGACTATTGATTGCTCTAACAGCTTAAATGCACTGAAAACTGTGGCATCTGGATGTTAAATCTACATTCCTAAATGGGCAACTTGAAGAAGAAATACATGTTAGTCAACTAGAATGATTTGTTGTAGAAGGGTGTGAAGAGAAAGTTTACATGTTAAATAAGGCCTTGTATGGCCTCAAACAAGCACCAAGGGCTTAGTACAGTAAAATTGATGGGTATCTAGGTAGCAAGAGTTTAAGGAGGAGTGAAAATGATAACACTCTCTATGCAAGAAAACTATCAAGTGGTGGAAATATGATCATCTCCCCTATATGTGGAAGACTTGTTGGTAATTGGAAGTGATGAAACAGAATTAACCAAGTTCAATAAAGAAATAGAAAATCAGTTTGAGATGTCAGACTTAGGAGAACTCAATTATTTTCTAAGTTTGGAAATCTATCAAAGCAAGGATGGTATATTTCTTAGTTAAAGAAAATTTACAAGAGAGATACTTAGGAGTTCAAGATGCTCGACTATAAACCAATGGACACTCCCTTAATGACTAATGTTAAACTGAGTAGGAAAGATGGAACTGAAAAGGAAGAGGGATACAATTACATAAGCCTTATTGGAAGTATCTTGTGTTTAGTAGGTAACAGGCCAGACTTGATGTTTGTAACTAGTATACTATCCAGATTCATGCAAAGTCCAGTATTAGTCACTCATTAGCTAGTAAATTAGTGTTAAGATATCTAAAAGGTACAGTTGATTTTGGTATCTGGTATAAAGTTGGAAAAGAAGCTGAATTGCAAGGCTTTGTGGACGGCAACTAGGCAGGATGCAAAGAAGACATGAAGAGCACAAGTGGATACTGTTTGTCACTTGGCTCAGGCATGTTTTGTTGGAATTCAAAGAAGCAGGGGGTAGTTGCTCAATCTAAAACTGAGGCAGAATACATTGCTGCCTCAGCTACTGTTAACCAAGCTCTGTGGCTAAGAAAAATCCTATCTGATCTTGGATTGAAGCAAGAAATGGCTACTGTCATTCAAAGTAATAGTAAATCAGCTATAGCCATTGCAGAAAATCCTGTGCAACATAGTAAGACTAAGCACATTTTAGTCAAGTTCCATGCCGCTAGAGAAGCTGAGAAAATGAAAGAAGTTAAGTTGATGCATTGCATCTCAGAATTTCAAGTTGCAAATATCCTAACCAAGGTGACCCAAGCCTAAATTTGAGTTCTTCAGACAGTTAATAGGAGTTTCTTCCAAAAGCTTCAAGTAGAAGTGTTAGAGTTGTTGAATTTTTTGGTTATCTTGGTCAGATGATGTAGTTTAAAGCTGTCTTTGTTTGGTGTGTTGACTTTACATTTATTAATTGTACTTTTGTTTAGCTAAAATTGTTTTACTTTTCCGAAGTTAGTTGGGGTTGATACTATTTTGTGTATGTTGCGTAGTCTATATTCTGGTTGCTAGACTGTAAAAGCAGAGGATATGTTTATTGTGCTTATATTTCTAATGCATTTAGTATGATTGATTCTTGTTCCACCATTTATAAGTTCGTTGTGTCTCGTTTTTACCTTTTGAAAGATTTAAAGCTTGTTACTCGTACAAAAGGTACAGTATTTTAATTATTTTCAAAAACATTAGATGATCTTGCCAGAATTTGCTATCTGTTACCCTATAAG
The DNA here is from genome assembly GCA_034509205.1 of Ceratonia siliqua. NCBI lineage: Eukaryota > Viridiplantae > Streptophyta > Magnoliopsida > Fabales > Fabaceae > Ceratonia > Ceratonia siliqua. The sequence continues at coordinate 6,046,802 of JASKGM010000009.1, forward strand.
TGCCTATAACTTTACAATTTGTATCTTTACAGTGCCTATAAAGCCTATTGCAAGTCCTCAGACACAAATTTTCTTGGTAGATTTACAGCAAATTTCTAATTACCACGACATTATTTTATTGCAAAATGTCTTCTGTTAATTTGATCTGTGTTATTCTTTTATTTACAGCTTTGGTTCTTTTTCCCGCGCTGAAACACTCATTAATAACTATCAAACCTAGTCAATTTTCAAATAGTAATCATGACAAAGTTATTTGGATAAAGCCTGACCAGTGAAGAAATAACTTTTTATACACAATGCAAATGGTTATAGATGAGAGGTTCAAGAAACCCATCACACACATGCATCGGCATCACTATCAATTAAGCCCCTATAGAGATTAAAGCACTGATTTCTTATTCTCTGCTTCTGCAAGTGTTTATTTTATATTTAACCATTTTCCATCATTTTAAATCTGCCCCATCTTACGAATGCATTACTATTTTTATTAAAAAGTTTGTGAAAAAGAAGCAGAACAGTTCTAGAAGACTGGAAGCAAAGTTGTTCCATTTGAGAAGAAATTACCAAAGTTGTTCCATTTAAGGACCCAAAATAACGTTAAAGCTTCTTGCTGATTTTTGAACAGAAGGGGGACTTCGATATATGACGTAGAGCCGCCATTACTGAGAAAATTACAGAAGCAGAGAAGGTATGAAGGACAAGAATACAGCAAAGGACAAGTGTCCAATTAAGGCAATAAAAGAATGAATACTTGTGATCTCAAAAAAGACGCTTCTTCCTCTCTCTCTCTTTTTTCTTTTTTATTGAGTGGAAGTAGTTTCTTCTTTAATGAAAAATTTCATTCTTTCTTTGTGTAAATTATCTCCTTCCTTCCCCATCAAAATTGTCAACTCTTTTTAATAAGAGATCTCCAGATTAATGTTCTTAGTATTTTCAACCCACCTTATCAAATCTGAAAGAATATTCTTCACATTTTGATATAAGAAAAATATTTGAAGGAAGATGTTTGAAGGCTATTCCTTAAGAGGGACGTGGGAGTGATGGGATGTGTGTTGTCTCTCCATGAAAAGCTCTAAGGGTTCTTCTTGTTTATCCTTTAGTTATTAATTTCGTTAAATAATTGTAAATGTTCTTTATCATCTTTAGAAGTGAAGGCTTGTTTATTATGTTTGATCTTATCTGTAGTGTCTGGTTAAGACTTATGTAATCTCCAAGTTTTTGTACTTGTTTTACAATAAGTGTTTTTTAAGTTACATTCGGATGTATCAGTACATCTAAGTATTTTTTTTATTTATTTGTTCATTTTTGTCTTCTTCTTTCTTTAATTATTTTTATTTTTATTTTTAAAGTTTATTTCTTTTTTTTTAATTTTTTTAATTTTTTAAATATTGTTTTTAATTTTTTTTTTGAATTTTTTTGATTCTTTTCTTAAAATAAATTATAAAAAAAATTTAAGAAATAAAAAAAATAAAAAAAAGCATTCAGATGTATATACATCTAGATGTAACTTAGCAAATACCTTTATATCTTTTGATTAAAAAAAAAAAAGAAACTCATTTTTTGGTGATACTTGTATCATATTTCATAGAAGTGTATTTTATTTGGACAAAAATTTTATAAAATTCTTTTTTTATCATTTTAAAACACGAATTTAAATTTTAAAAATTTAAAAATATTTAAATAAAATTCTTTTTAAAAAAAAAGTACTAAGTCCAATGTATCATGATGATGTAACTTGATTAATACTTAAGCGGCATGTAATTAGAAATTGAGAGTACTCAAGAGCAAATAGGTCTAACATAACCGCAAATCCTCAAAAAAACGAGAATTGCAAGCTACGCCAAAGACGAAACCCACTGCCCCCGCTTTTTTCTGTGTGCATGATGCCCCACTCGTAACCCACAGTTATTATCCCACTGCCGGAACCGACTTAATGAACACCCTCAAAGCCGAAGCTCCCTCTCAAACGTCACCTCCACCCACTCTTGCTTTAGCCCCTACCTCTCGTCTTCCTCTCACCAACACTTTCATGATCATCAGAGCCCCCCATTTTTTTCTAGGCGTTGGGGATGCAGCGAGGTTTCTTCCATGGCCAGTCAAGTAGATTTCTCAGTTCATCAATCACCCTTACAGATTGTAAGTCTGCTTTATTGTTTTAATGTATCATGCATGCATAGCCTATATATACAACAAGTATAGGAATTTTTTCATTCTTTTCTTTTCTTTTGTTGTGTTTTTGTGGGTTGGGATCAAGGGGTGGAAACTGGAAACTCTTTTGATTATTGTTACATTAGTCATGTATATTCTCAAATAAGTAAAGCACTTCAGTTCATTCATTTCTCCAACATTTTCTCCCATTGTTTGCTTTCAGAGAAAGAACAAAATTACTGGACATGCAGCAAAAGAGAGAAGAACTTGAAAGAGAGGTAATTAATGGAATTTATACTGCGTAAACTTTATGGTTGCATTGTTGATAATTATGGAATGTTGAAGGACGAGGAGCTAGCTTCTTATAGTGTGGCCCATATCCATTGTCGTGTATCTGTTAGCATTGATGAAAAGTATCTAAAAATAGAATTCCTGCAAGGTACCAAGTCTCGATGAGGGCGAGCAATAAATGAAAACCATATTAGAAGGACACAGCTTTGATTTGGAAAGTTTATGTGTGTTTGTACATTTTTCTGTAGAAAATTTCAACATGTTAAATTTGGAAGAGGAGAAATCTAGGATACTTTTAAATTAGTTAAAGTTTACCGCAAAATAATGTGATGACTTTTCGATGTAATAAAGGTCTCTATGCTCCAAACATTGCTGGATCAAGAAGAAAAAGTTAATGAGATTTTGGAGATGGTTCATAATCGACCAAATGGCTCGGCCATATCTGTTCCAAACTTTCTTCCCCCCAAGGTAATTTAACACTCACCTGACAATATGCTACTTTTTTTCCCTTCTCTTGACTCTTGGTAGTGTTCTTCAATGTACTGCACACTATTTTTACCCAGTTAATATAAAGAAGAAAAAATAAGCCTCCTTTTAGCTAATTAATTAGATAGAATCTTTCTAACTGAGTGGAACTTTATCATTTTTCTCAACTAGAGAGCAAGCTGGAAGCCTTATATACCCCGAGGATATCATATCCGCTAGGCTTGCCCTTTGAATCACGGCTCTGTAGCCAATGGACATTAGAATAATTTGTTTTTTTTTTTCTCTTTTTGGTTCTAAAAGGCGTGGGAAGGAAAAGAAGGGATAAAATTTATACTAAGTGATAGCATAAATATTTTCTCAGACTTTACTCGTATAATGTAGGAATTTAGGAAGAAGCTTACTGACAGTAAACATGATTTGTGCAGATGAAAGAGCTCTTAGCAGAACTAGACATGGTTGAGGGTGAGATAGCCCGACTTGAATGCCAAATAAGTCAACTTCAAGCTGGTTTCAAACATAAACGAAAAATCATCAAGGAATCTAAATTAAAACCATGGAACCAAGGGAATTTGAGCAATTCTGACAGACATTTATTATCTCCCACAATTCCAAATCGTAGTCCTATTCGCAGAATTTTTCATGAAAGGATAGCTTCTGAGACCAAGACATTGCATTTCATAAGCAAAGCTATGAAGGGTGATTTTAATCTCAATGACTTCAGTTTGAATGAGAAATCGGGATTTTTGAAAATTTCTGATACGCAGAAAGTAAATCATTTACATGAAGATGCTAAATCTCAGGATACACTTCCAAAAACAAGTGGGATTCTGAAGCCTTCCTCACCATTTCGAGACCCTCGCCATCCATCACCTAAGGTAACCGAGCCTATTTTCACCCATACATGCATGTAAGTTTCTTTTGCTTGATCACAATAACCATTGGATTTGGCCACATGGCCATAGTATCACAAAAGTGATGGAAAAAGAACCACGAAGTTCAATCTTTCATTTTCGAAGTAAAATTCTTCAAAACCTAGTGCTGCTGCCATTACTCAAGTCAAGATTTATTGGCAATTGTGTAAGTTTACTAGTTTCTATTTTCCAACCACTTTACTCTTTTCAGCCGCGGGAACGTAATCCAGAGATGTACTTGGATCTCCCAACTAAATCTCTGTTGGATCCATTTCTGTCAGAAGAGAATGACCTGAAGTGGCAACCCAACAAGCTGTCGGAGAGCATCATGAGGTGTTTGAATTTCATATATGTAAGACTACTCAGAACATCAAGGGCAATGGAGTTGGAAAAATCAGGGCCAGTTTCCAGGTCTATCCACTCTTCTTTAAGTTCAAGAAGCTTCAGAATTGATGCTTGCTTAAACCCAAAATCAAGCCTCATGTTGCAGAGGGAATCCAGGCAGCAAGACCCATATGGTATCTTCCATACAGAAGAGTCCATTCCAAGGGATATTGGTCCTTACAAGAACTTAGTTATATTCACCTCCAGTTCCATGGATCCCAAGTTCATCTCAAGTCCTTCTTCTATTCCATTACTAAGAAAGTTAAGGTATGACATAACAGAAGCATACATTGATCAGAAGACTAAACATGCGGGATTATTTAAGTTCTAGCAGATAAATGCAGTCGTGCAATGAAGAAATTCATATTAACTTTCTTATATGTTTGCTGTGGAGCACAGGGTCTTGATGAGCAATCTTCAGGCAGTCAATTTGAGAAGCCTCACTTATCAACAGAAATTGGCGTTCTGGATCAACATGTACAATGCTTGTATCATGCATGTATAATATAAAAAGATTCATTCTTTATTCTTTAATCTGAATTGAGAGTGGCCTAATATTAAACATCAGATCAGCAGCTGTTCAAGAATACATTTTTACAGAATCCTGTTTGGCTGCTACTCTGGTGAATGAAAAATCGAGGACATGGGTTAGGATTATAATTAATTTGCTGAAGTTTCTTTTTCAGGGTTTTATCCAATACGGAGTGCCACCCACCCCAGAAAAGCTAATTGCATTGATGAACAAGGTACAGTAAAGAATCTTGATATAGATGTTATGTTACTTGTCCTGTTTGCAAAATCTTAGACCCTGCCTTCATCTGGGAACAGCTCCAAAAATTATAAAGAAAAAAGGGTTATTAGATTTAGAATTTTTTTTGATTAATTGAAGTTCTTGCTTCTATGCAGGCAACTATCAATGTAGGAGGTAACACAATTAATGCTCAAGCAATAGAGCATTTCATTTTAAGGAAACGATCTGCCTCTTATATGAAAGAGGTAAATATAACAGGTCCTTCTAGAAATAAGCTGTTGGCTATGGTTTTTTTATCATTGTATATATGTCTTCAAAAAGGGTGTGGCTAACATGTCACATGGTTAGGTACAGCAGAAGGGTGAGTGGGAGGAGAAAGAATCAGTTGTCCGGGAACTTTGTGGACTTGAGTCGATGGATCCCAATGTCACATTTGCTCTATGTTGTGGAACTCGTTCTTCTCCTGCTGTAAGTTCCGGTCAACAAACTATATCTTCTCCTGACCAGAGAGAGAGAGAGAGAGAGAGAAGGTCTTCCTTCTAATCTTTGCCTCAAATTCAGGTAAATAATTAAGCTATAAATGCAGGTGAGGATATACACAGCAGATGGTGTTACAGCAGAATTGGAGAAATCAAAGCTAGACTATCTGCAGGCTTCCATCATGGTGAGTAGCACCAAAAGGATTGCGTTTCCAGAGCTCCTGCTTAGAAACATGCTTGATTTTGCGATGGACACAGAGTTAATGGTGGAGTGGGTGTGCAATCAGTTACCTACATCAGGGACTCTAAGGAAGTCAATGGTCGATTGCTTCAGAGGCTATAGCACTGTCAAGGCATCGACCATTGTTGAAAAGATACCCCATGACTATGAATTCCAGTATCTGTTGACACTATAAAAGGTCTTTCTTTTCTCTTTTTTCAATCCGTGTAAAACTTGAATATAGAAAACACAGAAAAGATTTTTTTTTAAAAATCCTTTTTTTTTGGGAATTTGGACAGCCATCAGATAGTCATACTGTCATATGCCTATGATCTCTGCCATTCAAACAGCGTGGCTGTGGAGAATGATAACAGTCTGTCGGCAATATGTTAGCTTTTTACTTTGTTTTGTAATGGATAAATCCTAAGAAAGCGATCGTGTGATCCTGTCTTGATGACATTATGAAGCTTATAATCTAGTACACTTTTCCACCCTTGTTGACTCCTCTGTCTTGTCAAAACAAAATTCCAATAAAAATCGCAACAAACCATGTGCATTTAGTTTTCTTGCTATCCTAAAACTCTCCACTCCTGTATAAAAAGAAAATAATAATAACACTTTATTCTTGTTTATGTTTTGTTTTTTCTGCAACTGGCTTTTCAGTTATTTGTTATAGATAGTTCTATATTGATTTGGAAACACTGATTTTCAACTCAACTGCCTTGGTCAATGCTCTCCCCGCTAAACATTCCAACCTATCCACTCAGAAAATTGACTTTTTTTTCTGTTTTAATTACTGCTAACAAATTAATTTGAGAAAATTCTAAATTTTAGAAATCAATACCATCCCACCTCAGCTACCTATTAGCACCAAAAGTATATTCTCAGCTATTAACTCAGGAAGTTTTACCAGGTTCATGCCGTAACTTAGAGGTTCGGAATTGAAAAGCAAAACCTGATGTTTCTTCTACCATTTTTATATGCATTTCTCCTACACCCGTCAATTCATCACAATAAAAAATTATTTAGTTTTAAATATAGAATGTGCATCTACGCTGAAAGGATATAGATTCTACTACTCGTGTCATTATCAAAGGACCAATTAATAATATATAGATACATTTAAAAATTATAAAAATAATGATAATGAATAATCTAATCAAACAATTTTCTAATCAAAGCAACAATCATTCTTGTCTATTTAACTGATTAAAAATAGAAAAGAAAAAAGCCGCCATTACCAAACTCATCGAGGAACCAATGTGGATGACATAAAATCCGTTGGCATCCTCAAATTGTCGGACCAATTCCTTGATTTCAGATACATCCCCGATATCTTGCCTGCGACGCGTCCCATGTTGGGCCTTTTATCTGGATCCACGTGTACGCATTGTAACGCTACACGTGTTACCTCCTCTGCCACCTCAACCGGGAATGAGTCCTTCAGCCTCCGATCCAACCACTTCCGCAGCCTCCCTTCTACGCTACTAACGCCGTCAGAACCACCTTCGATGGCCGCCGTGGCCGTCTCGATCACTGAGTATCTCATGAACTCGCCAGTCTTCTTATCGAATTTGTATTTCAATGGTTCCTCTCCTGATAACAGCTCCAACATCACTACCCCGAAAGCATACACATCGGACTTCTGGGTCGCCACGCCGGTGGATTGATATTCCGGCGACATGTATCCTCTCACGCCCTCGAATTGCATGTTCGAGCCTCTCGATTGTTGCAATTCCATTGATCTTATAGAAGACAGAGATGAAGATGACTCCTCAGTGATCTCTCCCACCTGTTTCGCGGTTTTGTTTTCTTCGACGATTTCACCGCACAGCTGGGCCGTGCCGAAATGACAAATCTTGGCGTTGAACGAAGGTTCTGTCACGATGATACCACTGCTCTTGATGTGGTTATGCACGAAGGTTATGTTTAAACCCGTTTTGTTGTGAATATAATCGATCCCATGGGCGAGATCTGTAGCAACCTGCATTCTAGATATCCAGTTGGACAGAACCGTAAAGTGGGGGTTTTTCGTATTTTGCAAACAATCCGAGAGGCTGGCCCCATTCACAAATTCGTACACAAGGTAGATGTGGTCGCCGGAGATGGAAACGCCGAGGAGCTTAATGATACTGACGTGATGGCTACGGCAAATTACAGAGAGCCGTTCTCCGAGCTGGGTCGTCTGGACTTTGCGTTGAAATTTCCTCTGGAAAATAATGACATCTCTGCCGCTAAGAGTGCAGCGCCAAGAGGGGGTGGAGGAGGAGGAGGAATAACGCTTTGCAAGGAAATTGTTAGTGGCGGAGCAAATTTCAGAGAAATCGTAGATGTGGGGGTTTTCAGGTAGGGTACCTCGAAGACTACCAAGAGAAGCTCGGCTTGAAATGGAGGTATCGGAGGTGAGTCTGTAACCTGTGGAACCGGTGTGAGCTGCGGAGCTGGTGTATGAAGTTGAGGGGTCGGAAGAGGAAGAAGCAGTGGGGAAGGTGGGTTTGGAGGGTCTTGGTTTTGGGGTGCGAGAGTGTCGAGGGCTAGAGGTAGGATTGGTGGCGTTGACGGCCATTTTGGTTTTACACATGGATATTGGGGAACAAGGGAAAGGAGAATGAAAATACGAAGATAATAGTAATAGTGGGAAATAATTGAGATGGGTCAGCTTGCAAATTGGTGACCAATTGGGAGCTGAGACTTGAGAATTCAACAAGGGCAACAATGAACAAACAAACAAACTAGGAGAGCTTATTATGATTATGACGGATAGCAGGGGATGCTCATGTAGTTACGGAAGAAATCCAGCGCCTAACTCTACCTGAAAAACTCAAAAATTATCATTTTTATTTGTACTTTTTGTGAAATTAACTTGTAACTTATGATATGGGATCAGATTCGATCCTTTTTTATCAATTTTTTTTATTTTTTTAGTATATGTAATTAAATTTTTTGGTTTATATAATTAAAATTTATATTATGTTTATATATATTTATTAAATTTACACAAAATATAAATCAAATAAAAAAATATGGTTAAAAAGATTATTTTAATGTAGATTATATTTTCATATTTTTTTTAATTTATATCTTATATAAATTTAATGAATATATATTAATATAATAAATTTTAATTATCTATATTTAAAATTTTAGTTATATATAAAAAATCCAAATTCAATGACTTTTTCTTCGTTAGTTTTAATGAAATGATGAATGGGTGTGGAAAGCGAAGCTGCCTATTGCCCAGTCTAACCAGAGGCAGAGTTGGAGTGGCCTTTTTGTGATGCTAAGGAAGTCATGTCCCAAAGGGAAGGTGTAATTGGTTAAGTAATGCGATTTTCCACGCGCTTGGGTTATTATGCTGTCCTTTTGCATTCGGTGCAGTTCACTGTCATTGACTCATTGCCATGACCAAAATCTTGTCCCCGGTATCGTCTCTTATGGTGGCATTTGGTAACAAGAAAGTTTGATGTCTGAAAAAATTGAGGTGCCTGGGAATCCTATTCCTGATAATATAATTTTAGAAAAGTTTATAAAATGTGTTTGGTATGCACTTTACTTTCCTGAAAAAATTATGATATATTGCTGAAAAAATTTAATTACTATGTTTGGTTGAAGTAGCAGATTCCCAGGAATATAACCAATTTTTTCAAAAATA
>JASKGM010000009.1:6064904-6182404 GCA_034509205.1 Ceratonia siliqua
TATATATATATATATATATCTAATTTTATGTTTATCGCTGAATGCATCAAAACCAAGAGGCGATGGCCATATGGTTGATTATTTTAGGCTTATTTGCAATGAAGCAGCTAGCTTAATTTGAAGTTTGAACAATCGGTTGATGAGTGGGGTAGGGTGGTTCGAAGATTAATGGAAGGTGACCCCCCACAACTAATCCAGATTATTATTATTACTCCGACGACCCAGTTGATGATCTCCTAATGATTCTTTTACTTATTGAGAATTGAGAAAAACACAAAGCATTGCAATATATTTAAAAAAAAATTATGCGATCACTGTAACTAACTGCAGGAGAATAAACAAAGAGAAACAAATGGAACTTTATCCGGTTGACATTATTCATGAATTTAATTTGATCTTTTTTTATGTTTTATATAATAGAAAAACGCAGACGGTGATAACTAGTATATATATATATATATATATATATATATATATATATATATATTAGTTATTACGAACTAACATTCAGATAAGTCTCAAAACTTTATTTGTATAGTTGGCAAAACAAAAGGCAAGATTTATTTTATGAAAGGAGAGAGAAAAGAAAAGAAAAGAAAAGAAATATATCCAAATGGAGATAAGCTGAAAGAGCCAGTTGTGTCCAGAGTATGGTCCTAATCGAAAGTGTTTTACACCGACGGCCTCTTCGTCTTCATTATTACGTCCAAAGAAGTCAAAAAGGGCTTCCTCTCAACTGGCTTCCATAATTGGCTCTAAACATAAAAACTGGCTTTTTTTTTCTTTTCTTATAACAGTGTAAAATAAAATACAAAAAATTTAATATCCTCGTTCATATATATCATATTAAATATAAGAATATTAAATTTATATTTTTTTATTAAATAAATTTTTAAGTACTTTGGAATTAAAATATTCAGAACTTTAGGAAGTGCAGTGATTTTCTTTTTGTTACTGAAATTACTAAGGAAACCTAGAATTTGCTATTTATATATTTATATATAGAGCAATAATACTTATATATTATTTTTATAATTATTATTTTATTATTTATCGTTATCTATTATTATTATTTTATAATATATTAATAATTAAAAATAAAATAAAATAAATATATAATAAAAATGTGAAATTATGATCGAGTTATATTGAAGAGCCGGTCTTGGGTTGCTTTAAGAATCAGGAACGAGTGTAAGTCACAAGGAAAAAACACGTGTCAAGATTCCGTAGCAGCGTATCTAACGTAGTCAACTCCTCCTCGGATCATTCACACATTAAAATAAGCGAAAGAAGCATCTGTAAACGTCTCGTTCGGACCATCTCTCTCCAAAGTAATTGGTTGGACACACCTATCTGGCCCTACTTCTCTGGCTCTGCCTCATATATGGTGTTTCTTCCCGCTTGTCAGCCAGCAAAGTCAGACTCAGAACTCATCTTCTTGTGGGATCAAATTGTAATCCATCTTACTTTTCTTACATAGGCTTTTCCGTCTCTCTGATCAAATTTCCATTTTAATATCAAGGCGGTTTATCTTTACTTTTGGTTTTATATGATCCCCATTTTAAGGGGAGAGTGACAACGAGGAGACTCTTCATCTCCCACTTGAAGTCGTTCTGAAATGGCCAAATGACCCATTTTCTGTTTTCAGTCCTCAAAAGTGCTTTCTAGTTTGCATAGATTTCTTTCACCTGTGGCTGAATTGGGTTGCGCTCGATGCTAATCCTGTTCAGTGAAACAGAGAGGAAGCGACTAGAGGTGAAAATGAAATAAATTGGTTATTTGTGACACGGCTTTGCCTGTAGCAGAGGAAAATGGCTGGGAATCTGTCTCGCTTCAGTTGGTGCTTGTTCCCTGTTTGTTGGAATAGCTGTAAGAAACTAAACTTACCCATATTAACTATATATCTTGATTCAGAAAATCCATAAATTTAAATCCGTTCTGAACATCATTGGTTTTTGCTCACTATTGCTGATTTATTGTTTGTTCACTTGTTGGGATATTCTTTTTATGCTTTTTGGTGACTCGCACTTCCTTACTGCAAATGGTGTTCGCAGCTGCTTTCGGCTGTTCAACTTTTGGTCTTTACTTAGAAGAAAAGTATTAAAGTTTTAAAATTTGGGTCAGGTTTTACATTTTGATTACATCCGGTGTAATGAGTATAAATAATTTATGGGTCGTAAGTTTTCTCATTAATTGACGCTCACTTTATGGATTTCGGAAAATTTTGTCCCTACGGATGCATTTACATAACTATTTATTCAATTTAACATAGGGTTTTAAAGAGACTGGTCAGAAGTTTGACTTGAACTTTTAGACATAACATGGTGGAGAATCTTGATAGCTTCATCTCCAAGTTGATATATCTTTTATTTCATGTCTTCACAAGAATCCTGGTCTAAGCAATCATGCATAGATCTTTCCTATTGTTGTGGCCTGAAATTCATCCTTGGTCAATTTCACTTGAATCAAGGCTCAATAATCTTTAACGGTTGATTCAACACCTGACTTCTATATGACCCTGAGTTACTTGCTCTCCAGATTTATTTTGCTGATTTAAGAGAAGCCGACACTTCTGGAAGTACAGGATGGGCTTTGGTAATTCAAGATCTGTAAGGTGTGTCTCCTTAGTATCTTCCAAGTTATTTAGTACTACTTTAGATTATTGAACTTCTATGCTAGTCTTTATCTGTCATGTGCATGCTTTCGGTAACTCAATAAATTGGTTTTCATCATTTATAAGCATCTAATTTAGGTTTCACATTAGATTTCAAGATGATCTTGAACAAGCAAAAATCCCTGCGACTAATAGTGACATCGGGATTAAGCTTAAATACAACATTGATGGAATGCAAATACCTGAGCCCAGCACCAAAAAGGCTCAGAAGGTGACAGGGATGACAGGGAAGTTCTTGAAAGCTAGAGTCTTATCAAGAGTATTCTCAGAGGACTACGAGAGAGTCAAAAGAAGAATATTAGATCCCAGAGGACAAGCCATTCACCGCTGGAACAAGATTTTCTTGGTAGCGTGTTTAATATCTTTGTTTGTGGACCCTCTGTTCTTTTATTTGCCAGTAGTTCGAGATGAAGTGTGCATTGATATTGGAATAACTCTTGAAGTTGTCCTCACAATTATCAGAACAATGGCGGATGTCTTTTACATGATTCAGATTTTTATGAGGTTTCGTACAGCTTATGTTGCTCCTTCCTCCCGGGTATTTGGGAGAGGAGAACTTGTTATAGACTCTTCTAAGATAGCATTTAGGTATCTGAGCAAGGGTTTCTGGTTAGACTTCATTGCTGCATTGCCCCTTCCTCAGGTAAGTGAAAATTTTCTTCTTCTTAAGGGGGATGATGGTGCTTTAATGTGCTACTGCTAAATATGTTGTTCCGTTTTATTTATTCCAGGTGTTAATTTGGATTGTCATCCCCAATCTTAGCGGTTCAACCATGACAAACACAAAAAATGTCCTTCGGTTTATCATCATTTTTCAGTATCTCCCAAGGCTAGTTTTAATTTTTCCGCTTTCATCACAAATTGTAAAGGCTACTGGGGTTGTGACCGAAACAGCATGGGCAGGGGCTGCTTACAACTTGATGCTTTACATGTTGGCAAGCCATGTAAGTATATGGAAACTTCTGCTTCTTCTTGATTGCTTAAGCAGCTGGAAGTTAAAAAAAGAATCCTTGTTTACAAAAGAAAAATACAGTCTTACCTTTTCAAACAGAATAGAGGAATGAGTTTGATGTAAACCAAATTTTAAATAGAAGTAATAAGGAAGGATATACTCATAGGAGGTGCAATGAGGAACTTAACTGCAAATAGATTAAACTGAGTTTTTTTAGAAGGTTGATTCAGGAAATTTATACCAAGCTGAATTAAATTGCAGCTTTAGTTTTTTCCTGTTGTTAATATTTTATTCAACTCGCAATACTTCTGTTTTAGTCATAGCTCGTGCCATCAGTTACCAGTAAATCCCTCAGCTACACTTCTGTTGCAACTTTCGACAAAGGCCTTGATATAGAGAAAATTCAGAAATGGTCTAACAAAATTTATTTCAAAAGTGACTCTATATGTTTTTGCAAACTATGTATGTTGTCCCTTTATTTGAAACAAGATGGAATTGAAAGCCAAATATCTTCCCTTTTTTTTATCACCATATTTCTTCAAGAAAGAATTTATAATAAAGAAACTTATAACGCTCAAGTGACTCAACTTACTCATACGTTTCTTTATTGTTGGGGCTTATCCCGAAAAGGTTTTAGGAGCTTGCTGGTACCTTCTATCAATTGAACGACAAGAAGCATGCTGGAGAAGCGCCTGCGATCTGGAAAATTCATCTTGTCAATATGGATTCTTTGACTGCTACAGGGTTGAAGAAGCCCTCAGAGTCTCCTGGTTCATAACAAGTAATGTCACAAATTTATGCTCACCAAATGTTGACTTTTATCAGTTTGGCATGTACGGTGATGCGGTGATATCTGAGGTTACAAGCTCGCCATTCTTTAACAAGTACTTCTTCTGTCTTTGGTGGGGCCTAAGGAATCTGAGGTAAGTCTCGGGTGCTCCTATGTGCTACCATATTTCCATGGGTTAATCATTAAGTTTATCACCTTACTTTCTTCACATTTTTATTTTCATTTTTCGCGCTTCTAGGAATAAGGATGATTTGAATATGTATGAGTTTTCATAGAAATTTCTTGAAATGCTTCCATTCCTGGATCATCTTGTTAGACTGTGAGGCCTTTCATCATTTGTGCAGGGCAAGCTTGTTATGGCTTACTTCAGTCCTAGGTTTAGCTGTTGCGAATAGAATAATGCCAGGAAGTTGGAACCTTCCAGTCAACATCATTTAATTATAATTTTCCAGAATAAAACTCCTCCAGTTCTTCTTTTATCATATTGTTAGGCAAAAAATAACAATATCTAATTATCTGGCGGCTTCAAACCTTGAAAAAAATGAGGGGATTATTTTTTTACTTATCACTAGCAAATCTTGTTAGCTGGTTGTCCACGACTCACTAGAAGCCTCTTTAATCAGATTAACTTTAATGCTTTTCTCATTGGTGGTTGCAGCTCTTTGGGACAAGGTCTTCTTACTAGCACCTTTGTCGGAGAAATAATATTTGCCATTATTGTTGCAACCCTTGGATTGGTTCTTTTTGCATTGCTCATTGGTAATATGCAGGTAAGTGCAGTTAATTAAACTGTGTCTTAACATAGAACTGCTTTTCATATATAGGATATTTCTCTAGATAAATCTTGAAAATGAGAAGATGATGCCTGAAGACAAGGCCCAAAACTTTGTTGTATTTACGCTTGTTCACAATGTTAAGACTTGGGTGCTTGGAGAGGGTGGCTACTTTGAGCTTCATGCAGAAAATAAATTATCATTTTGCTTTTATTCGTTTAATTCTGAGATCTTTTTTTAAAAAAAAAAAACTTTAATTACTTTGATTGAATCGGTGACTTAGTCCTATAGAATGTACTAATAGAACTCCAATATTGGCAGACATACCTCCAATCAACAACTGTCCGCTTAGAAGAGTGGAGAGTCAAAAGAACTGATACAGAACAATGGATGCATCACAGGCAGCTACCTCCAGAATTAAGACAGTCTGTTCGTAAATATGATCAATATAAATGGTTGGCTACACGAGGAGTAGATGAAGAGACTCTTCTCAAAGGACTTCCATTGGATCTTCGGAGAGACATCAAGCGCCACCTCTGCCTTGACCTCGTCCGAGGAGTAAGTCATTAGACCTCAAATTCCATTTGTTCATAACATAGTTCTCAATCCATATGCAATATGCTGAATTACCTTAGAGCACCCCTCTATGAAATCTTGCTTGCTTCTCTTAGTATACTATAATTGAAGTTTTTTATTAACACATCCACAGGTCCCATTGTTTGACCAAATGGATGAGAGAATGCTAGATGCAATATGTGAAAGGCTGAAGCCTGCGTTGTGCACAGAGGGCACCTATCTGGTTCGTGAGGGTGATCCAGTAAATGAGATGCTCTTCATAATAAGAGGCCATCTTGATTCTTACACCACCAATGGTGGCCGAACTGGGTTCTTCAATTCATGCCGTATTGGTCCGGGCGATTTCTGTGGTGAGGAACTATTGACATGGGCTTTGGACCCACGACCTAGTGTGATACTTCCATCTTCCACTAGAACAGTGAAAGCCATCTCTGAAGTAGAGGCATTTGCCCTCATAGCAGAAGACCTGAAGTTTGTTGCATCTCAATTTAGAAGACTTCACAGTAAACAACTTAGACACAAGTTCAGGTTTTACTCACACCAGTGGCGAACATGGGCTGCTTGTTTCATACAATCTGCATGGAGACGGTATAAGAAACGGAAGGAAGTTACTGAACTGAGGGCAAAGGTGAATCCCACAGCTGCTGAGCCTGAAACACCAACTTCTGGGTCAGGCTTAGTTGTATATGCAACAAGGCTGGCGAGGAGCACTAGAAAAGGGGTCAATATGCATTCTGAGACAGATTCTGGAGTTGTGAGCTCTTTACAGAAGCCTGCAGAACCAGACTTTTCTGTCGATGAGTAATAAAATGTACATTGTTTCCCTATTCTGAAGGACTCGTTTAATTGTGTGATTACTTTTTCGTACAAATTAGAACATAGTTAGGAATTCTTGTAACAAATTGAAATAATTAGGACGTATTGAAGTTGTGAAAGATGAGTTAGCTAGAAGTAAGGTAGAAGTTAGAATTTCTGAACAAGGTGAACATATTTTAGAAATGCTTAATATTGAAATTGCTTGTGAAAGCAGGTAAATTCTCTGAATGTGATCAAGGGATACAATTGGGCAACAGAGAAATATTAAAAACTGGGCAAAAGGTCACTCCAATACTGCTAACTGGTGCGTCTTGGACTTGGTCCATTTATGGCCTACTGTTGTAGGTTTTAGGCCCTGAGACTTCACTAAAGCCTAATTGTGCTGTGGGTGTGATTTAGTGTTAAAGTTGGATTTGGATAATTTACAATAATTCTTAAATTTGATCTTAGACTCAACTGGCCAATCTTGATGGGATTACTTGTAACTGTTTAATACAGGAACTTAGACAGAATTCATCCTTAAAAGATAGTTTGTAAGGAGAGGGTGCTCAGGTCTTATATAAGCCATCACAAGGAATTCATAGTACTCCTAATATGAGACTTCCAAAGTTCACTACTCCTTACTAAATGGCACCTGCAACACAGTCCAAATACTAAATTTGCAACCATAATTGTAATGGGAAAAACAATAGCAGACGATAATAGAGACGAAAAGCAATGACAGCGAAGATAATGGTTGATTGGGTAACCTTTTTAGCCATAATCTTTGACTGATTGCCTGTGAGTGCTAAACTAGAGGCAATTGAGTTAAACTCATAAGAATGGGATGTTGTTTAGCTTATGATTGTCTTGTAACTTCCGATGTGAAGATTGTTATTTCCTAGAAAATGGGGATGAAATATGGAAGTGATAATGATGATTCATGTTTCTTTCGGCTATTTTGTTGTTGGAGTAGTTCTTGTCGTACCAATAAATGGATTCATGGTGTGTGCCACTGCGAATAACAGGGATTGGCCCTCACCCTGCACCTTGCCTCCACAGTTATCTACTTGGTACGGTACATATGTCCACGTAAACACCCATTATTGCACCCAATTTGGTGCCATATAGTTCTCTCCATCAAACTTTCCTCTCTTCCTGCTTTTTAAAAATAATATTATTACTCAAATTTTATTTGAATTATACATAAATTATTAAGTTAATTATATTTGATTTTGGGTGATTTCATTTAATTTTTTTACATCAAACTTAAATATAATTACCTCAATATTGTATATATAATTTATGAATAAAATTATATATAACATACTATTGTTTATATCTTCACTTAACTTTAACCGTAGATCTATAAAGTTTTATTAATGGGAACAAAAAATAAATTATAAACTATGACGTTTCATTAAATCTTTTTTTTTTAAAGAAACCCCTTAGTATTGTTCTCATTCACTGGTAAAATATTAGATTATGAATATTACAACTAAAAGCAAATTTTCATATTTTTTACTTTATTTATTCCTAAAAAAATTAAATAAAATAGATGAAAATTCTAATAAAAAAATTAAACACAAGTTAGTATAAAATTATGATAAAAATAATAAAAATTAAGCACATCAAATAAATTTTGAATTTTATATAAAAGAAATTAGTGGGATACAACTTATTAAAGGAGTGGTAGAGATTTAACTTATATGAGAGTAGCTTCTAAATTTTTATGGGAGAAAAAAAAATTCATATATATTAATTAAAAAATTTTCACATTGTAGGGACAATTACCTCCACTCATCAATATAAATCCACCATTGAGTTGAAAGTATATTTTAATTTTCCTGTTTAGTTATCTTTATTTTTTATTCATTTGGGTTCGATTAAAACTTAAATTTGAATTTTTAATTTTAATTTTAAAAACAACTCCAATCTGCTTCTTATTAGTTGGATTTGGTTATCTCCACACAAATCATTTACCTTCTCACATAGAAAAGCATGGTATGAGGCGCATGACTCTATGATAATTTGTGTGATAGGTATAAACTTGCCAAAAGAAATTACTTCCGTTTTAAAATAATAATTTTTTTACAAAATTTAATTTGTTTTAAATTATTTATTATTTAATGTTATTAATAGAGTATTAATTATTATTTTTTAATTTTAATTTTATATTATTATATTCAATAAAATAACAAAAATTTAAATTGACTTTAATAAAAATAATTTAATTTAATATGATTTTTGTTATTATAATTAAAATAATTTAATAAATTATTTAATATTTATATTATTATCTTAAACATCAAATCAAAAGAAACTAAGAAAATATTAACAAAAAAAAAATTCAATTATGGTTTCTTTTTTTAAAAAAACCAATGAATGCTGAATGGCTTGAAAAGTCACAACCTTGTAATTTTGTAAAGCCGGTGAGTTTTAGGCAGTGAGAAAACGATGATAGACATAGTGAATGCTGAATGATAGACATAAAGATTTGAATTTATTAGATAATTTTTTTTTCTTGCAGGAGAAATAATTTTTTTTTTAAAAAAAATTATTTAGTATTTAGATGTAATAATTGATAAGGACTTTTGAAGAATGATAAATAATTTTAAAGATAAAAGTTTTTTTCTCTTTTTATTTTTAGAAAAATTTTTATTTTTAACTTCTCCTTATAAGAATTTTTCTCTATTTTTATTAACTTATTATTTTTTTATAAGTTTAAATAAATAAGTATATTTTTATTAAAATATATTATTTTTTAAAAATAAATAATTTATTTTAATAATAAATTTAAACAAATAGGGCGATAGTGATTAAAAAAACAGTGAAAGCTGAATGGCCTGAAAAGTCAAAACCTTGTAATTTTGTAAAGCCGGGAAGTTTTAGGCGGTGAGAAAACGATGATAGACATAATAATGGTTGAAGGACATCCAAGAGAAGGACAATAGCAGGGAAAGGGAAGTAGATTTGGGTCCCAAGGTTTTAAGTAAAGTCCCATAAACTTGTGCTTTCTAATTAAAGGAGGGGCGTTTTCATAGGCCTTTTCTTTCTCTCTCTCAACCACTTTCCCCATACCTTTTGGTCTTCAATGTGATTAGCCATGGACCCACTTTGACCATTGGCCTGGCTTGGTTAAGTTTCAATTGAAATGGGATAGTTTCGAAGCTGAAATTGCCTTTTTAGATGACAACTTTTACAAGGGGATTATCATTAAGCATCTCAATAATTATATGGAGGTTACCTAGATTAATGCAAAAGTTTTCTTAATAATGTGGTCAGACGTCTTCTTTACTTTTGGTTTTTTTAATGCTTTTCAAGATAAAGATTTGAAGAAACAAGAAAACAATACTTGATTCAACATAAAGTAAATTGAAAACTTGTTTCTATTTACTTGTATTTAATTTATAAGCGTGATAAAAAAATATTTTTGTATATGGGTCTGATAAATAAAACAATTGAAACAAGTATTTAAAGTTGTATTCATAAGTCATTAAGTATGATTTAATGGATCATAAGTTGAATCTTATGCACCGTCATATACCAAAAAAAAAGTCACACTCATTGACTTGAAGAAATGAACAACATTCATTATAGCAAATTTCCAAAATGCATGTGAATTCTATCATTGACCATAGGTAATATAATGGCTTTCCCTGTAAGGGTAGGGAATAAAATAAAACAAGAAGAAAGAAAAAAACAAGGGTTGTTAACCTAAATACTTTTGTGATTAAGAAAAATTATCCTTAGAGGTTGCCAATGAACCCAGACTCTCTCAAAACTGAGGAAAAGAGCCTGTCCTCTTGTGGCTCTGACTTTGAGTTTTATTTTCCTTTTTAATTTTCATTAATTAAATAGTTCAACTAACTATAAAATGTGAATAAAAACAATATTTACTTTTTTATTTGAAAAAAAAATCAGCTTAAATATGGAAATTTAGAATGAGCAATGATTTAACATTGTGGGAAGTAGGTGTAAGTGGGAAAGCATTGTGGGCTCATGGGATGGTGAGTCGGTCTCATGCCTCAAGTCTATTGCATTGCAGTAGCTAGAATATACTATTTGGTAGATTTTGAAATTGGGTCAACAACACATTGAAAATGAAATGAGCAACGCCATGATTATTAGCAGTTATGGGTAGAATGTGAGTGAGTAGTACTGTTGGAGGAAATGGAACACTGAGATTGAACTCTGCAACTACTCCACCCCCCCATTTAATATTGGTCCATGCATTGGAATTGATTTACGAGTTGAGAAGTGCATGCAAGCTATGATTAGTGTGCTAGCTAGCTTTTGAATTGTGAAAGGTACTTAGTCTTTTGACATATCTCCTACATAGGCCTAGCCTCCTCTATTTACCCTAACCCAAAACAAAACAGATTGAGAGATTAGCCTTTAATTAGCAGCGGAGATGAGGGTACCGTGCATGTGAGTAAATTATACTGGCTGAGTGGACTTTGATGCATTAAATTCTCAAGGCACCTCATACTTAATTGCTTCACATGTCTACAATTCAACTTTATTACCCAACACTCGATCTTTTCTTTCCTTTCCATCCAGCTTTCATATGTGAATCGGCAACAAGCATAGCCTGATAGCCATGAGGGTAAAGGGTAAACCCCTTTCTTTGCTTTTGGAAGATTCTTTAGTACTCAACAAACTCTTGAAATGAATAATGGATGTGAGTGTAATCAGTGACACACAGGGTGAATACTAAGATGAATGGTTAGGCGATAACGACAAGAAGGATGATAAATGAGTAATGGTAATGATGTTTTAGAGTTGTTTGGTTATTCAGATCATTCTCTCGTCACTCTCTCTCTTTCTCTCTCCTTCTCTTTCCTCTACATTATCATAGAGAGTGACAGAAAACAAAGAAAAGTGCTAACAATGAATGACTGCAGCCTGCTTTAAACAACTTTTAATGCATCAGTATGCCCAACAGGCAACAACCACAAAGAACTGCAAATTAAAGAATGTCTCATGTTCTGCCAATGTTCCATTTTTCAACTCCCAAATGATCACCAACTTCTCTCCCCATTGCTTTTCCTCATACCAATAGAAATCTTAACTTCAACTTTTAATA
Source organism: Ceratonia siliqua (assembly GCA_034509205.1). Taxonomy (NCBI): domain Eukaryota; kingdom Viridiplantae; phylum Streptophyta; class Magnoliopsida; order Fabales; family Fabaceae; genus Ceratonia; species Ceratonia siliqua. The sequence continues at coordinate 6,076,554 of JASKGM010000009.1, forward strand.
TTATATAAAAAAAATCTCATTTTTATTTCTCTCACTTTAGGCCAACTTTAATTCATGACTATCCATATATCACATCATCATTATTACGTATGAAAACTATAGTTGTATACTAGTATGACTTATCAATTTAATTTATGTGTATCTCACTTTGCTTCTTTTTTTTTCATTTTATTTTGGGTAATTTATAAAAAAAAATTAAATTTTCATACTCTCATATACTAATAAAAATCTTTTCCAAGAAATGATTTTCTTTGTTTGAAGCTTTGCTTTGACGTTGAAAGAGAAGATAGTGAGTGAAGAGCGAAGAAAAGTATGGGACAGGCTTTCCCATAATTAAGGACAAAAAAATGGGAAGTGATGGAGTGGTTCAAGATTAGAACTTGATTATAGCCAAGAAGTTGACACTACGAACTATTCCTCATTAATGAGGGCACCATTCTTCGAGAAAATATTAGATACAAGTTTAGGCATAATTAATAAAATTATGATTAATGGGAGAATATATAAAACCTTGGCCCACACTTGTGATTTCTAAAGTTTTATTTTGTCGTCCCTCAGTACTTTTCTTAATTTGGACATATATAAGTGTTATCAGTGAGATTTATATATTTATTTTTCAATAATTTGGTATATATAAACTGTGCTTATATAATTTCTCAGTGTATTTGATTAATTGCTCATGATATTGAACCAGAAAAAGTAGAAATTTTGAAATGTATTAAGAAAGGGGAGATGTTGTTTTCAAATTGTATTTAAGCTAACAATGGAATGATTTTTTATTTTTTTTAATATTCTTAAAAATAGACTGAAGTCCTTTAGTTAGGAATTAATTAATATTATTAGTGACCCATTTGCTGAAGTAGTGGTCCAGGAAGGGTATGATTCAATTAACAAATGCAGTGCATGTATTGGCCTGAATAGGAATATGAAAGATATGTGTGCCTTATCCAAAAAGGCAACCCTTGGAGAAGCATTTTAATTTGTTTTCAATTAGGCTAGAATCCTATAGATTACTTGCTTAGTGCATAATTTTTAATTAGCTGTTGTGGTAATGGAAGCTAAAACTAGCACGAGTTCTCTGATTAATACATCATTTCTATCGCAGATGCATGTTGATTAATATAAATTATATTTCTTTTTATGAAGAAGGGAGAGAAGGTTTGCTGAAGGATTGTCATGAGAAGTTATAGGACACATTTTTTTATTGGTAAAATTAAAGAATGGAAAGTGGGTATATATGGGTTATAAGTGGATGATGGTCATCTGAGTAGGATTCCCACCATTAATTAGTAGTGGAACTCAATTATTTGTAATGCTCAAGATAATTACCATTTCCCATTCCCAACTCCCACAACACAGGGCAAAGAAAAGTGCAACACTTCTTCCCTCCACCAAATAACACTTAGGCAAATTAAAGAGAAAGCAAGCCAGATTTGACTAATGCTTTTTCTTCTCATAAGCTTTATTACTTCTTGTTTCATTCACTTAATTTAAATATCATGAAATTAATACTCTATTTAATAAATTGGGAATAAGCAACATCCTCATGATTCGTCGCTAATTGAGGTGGTTGCTGTATATGAGGGAGGCAGAAAGGGCAGTGTCAATAATACACCAGTTTGCGACAGATCAAACATTACAAAATAGGTGTCGAGTTATGATTGGCCTGCAAGATGATACTTTCCAAGATCAGGACCAAGTGGCCACAGCCCATAACTCTGTTCACAGATAATGGCTGGGATATGGCACATGCATGCTCATTTCCATCTTCTTGCTAGAGGAAAGAATGGGTTTCTGTGAAGTACGCATTCTTCACCATTTGATCTTTTCTTTTTAAGCTTTGATCAACATCTATTATTGCACGGAGAAGAAGTAAGGAGAATGAGAGAATAGGGAGAGGAATGGAGGGTAAGTTTGTTTAGTGAGTGATAAGACAAAGAATGAATGTTTCCTGGGCATGCGTCAAGTTTGTCTAGTAAAGGAAGGTAGTTGAAGGCACATATATAAAGTGGGTCATGAAGAACTCCGGTGCTAATAAAGAATATTTAGAGTAGACTCCATACTCTATGAATAATTGCCTCTCAATATATAACTACTTTTAGGAATCACATCACTTCTCACATAATTGTGTAAAATTCCCACCACCTAAGCAACTCTATATAAAAATTTTAAGGATTCAAATTCAGTTATATCAAGAGTACTATCTTACTCTTGTTATCCTATTTATTTTTAAACAACTAGTTAGGTGCATATTTATTTTGTTTATATGTAAATAAAATTTAATTATGTTTACATGAAAATAAAACATAAATATTTATTTAATTGTCGACATAAAGTTTCAAATACATCTTCTAAGAAAACTTGAACCTGAAATTGAACTCTTAATTAATTAATTTCCTCTGAACAAAATAACTTTTGATTATTTGACTGTTGAAACTCTCACTGGAGCCACCGCTCCATCTGAGACTGACTTCATTTTTTGTCTTGGAGAGGACCTTGCTATAAGAAGACGTCAACTCAGTCTTCAAACTTTTAAGTGTAGGACTTATATATCATCTCCAATTACGTCACCGGGTCAATACTTCAAAATGGCAATACTTCCCCACCGAATCATTTTGGGGTAGGAGAACTTAAGAATGTTTTTTTATTTTTTAATAAATGATAAATTAATTATAAATTTTAAAAAATAAAAACAATCAAAAAAATTCAAAAAAAAGTATACATTTAAAAAAAGAAAATTTTGAAGAAAAAGTAAAAAAAATTTTAAAAAATATAAAAACATCTTAAAGTTTTTCAAAAAAAAATACTATAAATAAATATTATAAACAAAAAAATTAACAACAAAAATAAAAAAAGAATTAGAGGATAGTAGCTTAGTCTTTTCCTTAAAAATCTCAAATTCTTCATAAATTTATTTATTTAAATTTTAAATTAACTTAATCTACCTATATATCTTACCTAGCCTAAGTCAACGAGAACAATTGTGTGAATATTTTACTATTTGTTTACAATTAAGTTGTTTCATATATTTTTAAGATTGTTGTAATTAATTGATGCAATAGCATGCATACAAGGTACATCAATTAAGTCTTATTCTCTATAATTGCATAATTGTCAGGATAAGTTCACATCAAAGATACAAGTCGTCTCATTTATTAATAAATATTACAATAAAGATACTTAGTTGAAGGAGTATAAGATGAATTGGATGTTTAGAGAATTAAATTGGAATGTTTCAATATTAAAAGATCAAATTAAAACGATTTACATTTTTGAAGAATCAAATTAAAACGTTCTAACATAAAACAAATTGAAAGGATTTACATTTTTGAAAGACTAAATTGTTACTTCACAAAATTCATTAAGATGTTTTGAACTATGCAAATGAACCTAATCACTTGTTTGAGATATCATTAGTCAAACATAGAGCAAGATGATAAATGGAGGAAACTTGTTCATGGATGGGAGATTGGTTACCTTTATCAATTCTTATTTTGTTTAAATATTAAAATGATTAGATTGATTATTTATTATTAAGTTACAAATAATAATAATTAGTTATAATAAAAAAATTTACTTAATTATATTATTTTCTACGTCATATTTTAATAATAACTCAACTCATAATTTCAATAAATATTTAGGATTTATTTTACAATAAATAAATAAAATAAAATTATATCTACAAGTGTAGCTTTTGATGTAATAGTAAAGGCTTGATTCGAAAAGAAAATCCTTCCACAAAGTTTCCCATTCCCAAAATAAAGAATGATATTATAGTTAATACAAACAAGCCCAAACCATAGTTATAGAATATGAGAACTAAAGATTTCAGTTTGAGCTTTATCCTGTGGTTTGTATTTGGTAAAATCACAACTCTGAAGGCTTCAAATACTGATATTTCCGAAACAAAAATAAACACAATTATGCTGATATAGGACCACGGATTGTCCTTTCTGTTTTCTGGGACAGGGGACCATGTTAAAGCAAAGCAGAAACACCATCAGTAGATGAAGTCTCTACATGCAACTTGGGTGAGTCAGCATCGCCATTCGCCCGTGATGTCGTGAGGGCTCTAAATTGCCCATTTCACTGTGCTACCGTTATATATAGGAGCGCACATATACAGATATTCTCATTCCCCCACGCAAAGTTCTCACAGAAACCCAGAGAAGGGAGAGATGGAGAGAGAAACAGAGATTAAACAATCCAAATTCAAGAGGATTTGTGTGTTCTGTGGGAGTAGTCCAGGGAAGAAGACCGATTATAAGGATGCTGCTATTGAGCTTGGAAGGGAATTAGTAATAATGCTTCTGTCTCGTCTCTTGTTCCTTTCGCTGTTCATTAGAGAAATTCCTTCTACTTCCTAAAAATACCATTTTTTATTGGAAATTGAATCTCTTGTGTACTTTCTGAAATGAAATCCTTTTTCTTATTTCGTTTCCCTTTGTTTTTATATATTGGTTTTGATCCTTCAATTTTTCTGGGTTTATATATACCTTTGCATTGCTCTGCTAGATATAGAATCCAAGCATAATTAACTGGGCTCCTCTGTTTCATGTCCGTTGATCTGTTTACTTCTAAGAGCCCATCATTTCCTCCTTAACTACATAAGCTCTTCAGAGAAAGTGGGAAAAAAATATCTTTTATGGCACCCTTTAAACTAGAAAGGTAGAACCCCTTTCAGTTCATCTTGCGACTACTCGGTCAAACAAACAATTGGATTCATTTTAATTTCTCTGCTCTTTCATCGATTTTATGCACTTTCATCGATTTTATGCACTTTCATCGATAACTTCATCTCTCCTAAGAGACTGAGACTTGCCGATACAACCTTATTCACTATTTGTATACTTTTCTTTTGTATTTTAAAGGTGTCAAGGAATATTAATCTGGTTTATGGAGGAGGCAGCATTGGTTTGATGGGCTTGATTTCTCAAGCTGTTTATAATGGTGGTCGGCATGTAATAGGGTGAGCAACTGAGCATCTTCTTCCTCATAATCTGTATTGATCGTCCTCATCTCAACTAATGTTTCCCATTTTATTATCTGCAGGGTCATTCCCAAGACTCTGATGCCGAGAGAGGTAACGTTAATATGATTTATAAGCATATCAATTTTCATGAATATCTATGCAAACAAAAAGAAAATGACTAAACAGAGGAGAGACAGAGAATTACCTATGTCTTTTCCCTTTCTACCATAATATGGTTCGCTTCCATTCTTGTTTCATTGTGACAGCCTATTTTGGGTGAATTTCCACCTTAATTTCTTTATCCCAATATCTGGATTATTTTACACTTCCATTTTTGGGGTTCATTCTAGTCGTAAAGTGGGACTTGTTCTTGCTTCTCTTGATGAACTTATCCATCACTCAATCTGGGGTCTTTCCGGGTCTTTCCCTCTTGACCATTTTGTCCTTCTCTCCAAGTTCTATATACCCACTTCAGATTCTTATGGGCATGCCTAGTTTTATCCCTGTTTTCGGAGGTAACTTTCTCGTTGTTTCTTCTGTCTTTGTTGTTGTTTTCTCCCGAGGAATTGCCTTGTTTAAAATGATTTCCAGTTGAGCCCACCTCTGCAACGCTCATCATTACCTCTCTCTCTCTCTCTCTCTCTCTCTAAGTCGGTGTGTGCTTAAGGGATACTTTGGATTGAGTTGGGTTAGTGGCATTTGCAGATAACTGGAGAAACAGTGGGTGAAATAATGGCAGTAGCAGACATGCATCAAAGGAAAGCGGAGATGGCTAAGCATTCTGATGCCTTTATTGCCTTACCTGGTTCGTACAAGCTCCCAAACACTTGCTAAGCTTACAGCACATTTTTTTTACCGCACTCTATAGCACTTTATTTTTTTATTATATTATTTGTCCTTTTTTTATAAATCTTTTAAATTTTTTTTGGAATTCTCCTTTTTCTTTTTTAAAAAAATAAAAATTCCAAACAAATTTTAAAATATTTCAAAATTTTTTAAAAATAATACAAGAAATAAATAATAGATAAATAATACAAAAAAAAGGAGATGATGAGAGATAAAAATAATAAAATGTTACTCTAAAAAAGTTATTTTACTTTTAAGTGGATGGAAAAAAGAAAAGATAATTTTTCAAAGAAAAAAGTTTGTCATGGTAAATAGTGAATTTTTTAAAATTTTATATATTTTTGGCTATCTTAAATGTTTATATGAAACTTCAATCAAATCAGAATTTTGTTAGGTCCTGAAAATGACATAAAAATAGTCTACTGCTCAGTTTATTCAATTGTTCATAATTACAAATAGTATTTTTTTTAAAATTTTTCTGGATGGTGAGTATTTAATTAGTTTTTTTGTGTATGACCATGGAATACGAGAATGCATCCATGGGCAGGGTGGGGTGTTCCTTGTCAGACACATGCACATTTAACACGTGCCAATTTTAAGCGTTAGATTATAGAGCATATGAACATTAAACTCCATCCATGGGTCAGGGGTGGACATGGATTGTCTAATTTATCTGTGATCCGTACACTCTTCAGATGGCATGTTCTGTAAAATCTGTATCTTCTGCTAAAGCTTCTGTCGTGGTCTTTTGGATTCTTCAAAGTCTAACAAATTGGGTCACTATGCGAAAAGAGATCATATAATCCGCCAAAAAAGAATAACTATATTTAATAATTGATACATAGATTCGGAAAAATGGGATCAATTCGTACATAAATATCTTTTTTTGTTGGTCCATAGTCTGACACGGCTACAAAAACCCTGGGCCCAAAGGCTAAACGAACATGAGTTTTTTTTGTTAGACGACACTTAAAAAAGGGGCCCATATAGAAAGAAAATCTTAACAGTTCAAACGTAAGAGATTTTTCTTAATGGTTTATATTTTGAGTAAGTACTTTAAATAGAAGTGATTTTTTTTTAAAAAAAATATTTAATATTTTGATATAGTTACGCATAAGTGATTTTACTAAAAAAAATATGTATATATTTTACGTTTGGATGTAAAAATATAAAAATATTTTTGAATATGCAAAATTATTAAATATGACATATAAACGTACTTTTTAAAAAATTTGTCAAATATTTTAGGAGTATATGTGTTTAAAAAGTTTTCTCTCTCTTCTATTGAACTTGATTATTTTTTAAGCAACATTTTTTTGTTTAAAAAATAATCACATTTTCTTCTTATTTTTACAATGAGCACTTTTACAACAAATCCCATCCAAACAGTTAATTTGTAAATAATCACTTATTTTTTAAAAAATAAGTGCCTTTCCCAAACGGGGGGGTTAATGATCAGGATCAGTTACAGTATTGCTTCCTAGTATTGCTTTGAAGATCCAAGGACAGTAGATAGGACTCTGTTTAAACTATAATTTATGATGAAGAATCTCATTGTCATTTGTGTGGATGAAGGTGGCTATGGGACACTTGAGGAGCTTCTTGAGGTCATAACCTGGGCTCAACTTGGCATCCATGATAAGCCAGTAATTTCCTCCGCTATGCTTCAAGGATTTTAAGCAGTTAAACTTGTGTTTCCTTCTATACATTGAAAAATAACTAAACCAAGCTTTGGTTTTGGAAGGTGGGATTGTTGAATGTGGATGGATACTACAATTCCCTGTTATCTTTCATTGACAAAGCAGTAGAGGAAGGCTTCATTAGCCCCAATGCTCGCCATATAATTGTCTCCGCACCAACACCAAAAGAACTTATTAAAAAGATGGAGGTAATTTACATTTTCTCTCTGCCTTTTGCCTTTCACCACTTTAGCTGTTTGCTTCAATCATTCCCTTCAACTGATATATTATTATGAATTTGGTTTCACTGATATAGGAATATTTCCCAAAACATGAACGAGTTGCCTCTAAGCTCAGCTGGGACATTGATCAGCTAGGTTACTCTTCAAAATATGAAATCTCAAGGTGATTAGGATACAAACAGCTAAAGGGACTGTTTTTGTAGATGACCTGCAATTTCCTCAATTGGGAATTCTTTTCTACTCCATTTCCTTCTTAGTGTAGTGCTACTCTATCTATGAAACCTAACTATTCCGTTCAACTTGAAATCTGGGTTTTCATTGTTTGCCATAACCGAAGGAATTGACAAGAGTTTAGTTGTAGGAATCACGAGTGTAAGATTATAATGTTTTCTTTCTTTCTTTCCTTTTTGCCCTTTTCAACCACCCTTTATATGTACTTTTTTTCAAGCACTAGTGTTAATTGGGGAGGTATCTCAAATATAGGCTCCACCCTGAACTGAAAGATCAGATTAAAAGCCACGCACCATCAAATTTCAACACAAAGCCATTGACTGGCTCTGGTAATATATTTATCTGTTCGTTGAAAAAGGAGTCCTAATTAAAAAATTGCATAACTTGGACAAATTGGCCTATTCTATATGTAAAGAGGAAGAAGAATCTTCCTTGGAAAGAGTCCGTGAACCATGACAAATGCTTGTAAAAAGAAGATTTATAATTTGGTATAACCTCACCATTTCTACATGGATTCGTAGTTGGTTTATTTTAGACCTGAAATTCTTTACGTTGACTGAATTAATGTAACTAAAACCCCAAGTGCACGTTCATATATATATATATAATTATATATTATCAATACAAAAAGGGTATAAACCTTAGGTTGAAGGTCTAAAGTCTTTAACCGGATGGGTCTTAATCTTGAGGTTTTGCATAAGGTTAGGTGGTAAGTCCTAAATAAATTAGCACAGGCCAACTAGTTGCCTTTGCCTATGTGGCTTCCACTACATGCCTGCACCAGGGCAGAGTAAATTTCCCACGTTGACTTTCCTTAACAGTTTAAAGGGTTGACTTTTGACCAAGTTTAGGTCTGTGATTGCTCTCAGATGTGCTTCAGCACCTGCATTGGATCTCACGTGCTTACGCCGCCTAGCACGTGATCATCTACCAAGGCTGATAACAAATGAGCTCATCTTTTTAATTACATGAATTTTTTACTGCAACTAGTTTTGATATTGGACTAGAGTTTTACTGAAAGAGTCAAAAAGATTAGACCGTACTCTGTTCTGGATCCAGGTAGAGTAGGTTAAAACTGAAGCAAGGGATCTGAGATTAGTATGTCAATGTCATTCCCAGAGTCGCTAATCATTCATGTTTTTAACTTGGTTTTTTGTGTTGACGTGAAGTTGTTTCAAGTTTACACAAATTAGCAAGAGTCTTTTACACAGCGCCAATTCATGCACCACTGATTATGGATCACGATATTGACCATGCTTTTTGGTTTCACACCTACAACTATAACCTATAAAATAAAAATCACAATATTTCCTTTTTGTAGGTTTTACGTGAAGCTGTCCTTTGCTTAATCTGATTCATTCATTTAAACCCACTAAGAATATCACATCTCAAACCAACAAAAAAATGATGTAATAATATGAAATTAGTTTGACTTCCTCTTCATTGTAAATTGTAAGTGTAACTTATTTCTACTGTGTGTTCTAAACTTGAGAGACCCACCCAAATAGATCTTTCAATAAATTTTCTTCCTTCCTTCCTTCTGCAAGCTCCAATGGTAACTCGCCAGAAAAAGAGGAAAAGAGACATGAGATTTGACCAGTTGATTGAAAACGTTGTGTTCCCATTGTTCCAATACTTTTTTTCTTGCCTAAGCGATCAAAATTCATTTGAATTCTCTCTTCTGCAAGCCAGCCAAGCCATGGATTTCTTGCGGTTAACTCGCCTAAATTCGGCGATGAGCCATTATGAAAGTTTGCTGCTAATTTCATTTACGTAATCTTATTGCTAAAAGTCAAATACCCCTCATATATAATATTTCTCATTCTCTTCTCTACTCAATTTTTCCTTGTCCCTTGAATTTCTCTGCAACCATAACCAAACAGAGCCTCCCCCTGTTACAGAAGAATCCATTGACAGCAAATCAGCAATTGATTGTGGTGGGAATCATAGTTCTAGCTTGTTTTGCTGAAGAAGAAAAGGGCGCTGTTTCTCACATTTCGCACATTTGTCTTCGTAACCAAGCCAGTGAGCAATGTATGACTTCCACTTCCACCCCCACGTTCTTTCTCTTGTTCGTTTGTGCCTTAAACTTCAATTTTATTTATTTGCATTATTTTTTCCTTCTACTTGACGTCTCCCAAGTAAAGCAAGATACTCTTAAATTAAGAGTTGAATTTTAGTTTTGACCAAGGCCGTAAATTATGCTTTAAAAATAAAAATGATCTTCTAATATATAGTTTCTGAATGTCAGAGTTTAAGATCTCTTATTCTTTTTGGGGTTTATAGAAATTAAAATATTGAGAGACAAGAGACAGAGAAAGGGATAAAACAGAGCACAAAGAAGAGTAATGAGGCCAGTGCCAAAAACGCAGGGGTAGCCCTTTTCTGCGCCAATAAAACCGGCTTTGGGATGGTGTCTTAAGGGTGAAAATATACAAGAAGTAGTGTCTAGTGAATGAAGGTAACGCGTTTGCCACCATTTCTAATTAGTATCAAGCGTTTAGCCCATGTGACCTTTGACGTTTTTCTCATGGGCTACTTCTTCTTCTCCACTTTTTATTACCTTCTCCACTAATATATATAAAATACATAGAAGCCTTAGTTCTTCAAACTTCATTAATATCTCCAACACCAACTCTTAAGAACCTGTTCTCTTTGAACTCTTCCTCGGTGTCCTGCTAATTTCAATTATCTCAGAAAATAGTGATATTTTGGTCAGTCTCAAGCTTTCTATGCATAATTTGTATTTTTGATTGGATTATAGGCTCTTTGTAGGGACTAACTTTGTCTATGTGATCTTCTACAGGTGGGACACTGAATCTACTTCAATTTGTGAAATGGGTTTTGGTCGTTATTCGACTGTGAGAAGTGGGGACTCTTTGGAAGGGATGATTAATGACTGTGTTGGAGGAAAGGCCAAAACTAAGGCTCAAAGAACTGGGTCTGCTAAGCTCGTGGCAGTTCTCACATGTCTTCAGTTTTGCTTTGCAGTTTATGCAACGTTCCTGTTATACTATATGAGTCCTACTATAGATTTGCGAACCAAACCAGATTTTACTTGGGCTACCCGAATTGCACAACAATGGAGGCATCTTATGGTCACACCCCACGTACTGGGTCGCTACCAAGAAGCTTCTTCTCTTATTAGCCAGGAAATTCAACCCATTACTTCATCTGAAGTTTGCGAGCATGAGAAGATAGATTTCATGCAGAAGAAGTCCAATGATATCCAAATGATTAAGTTGAAGACAGAGCTTTACAATGAGGTATTGGACTTCCAAGGCAAAACCATTGGCACAGAGACTCTTTCTGAGCTAATGGCAATGAAATCCAAATGGGATTTGAGAGGTCCAAACAGACCCAAAATCACAGTCATTCTAAACCACTTCAAAAGAAAGACACTTTGTGCTCAGCTTGATTCTCTGCTTCAACAGACCCTCCCATTCCATCATGTTTGGGTACTTTCATTTGGGAGCCCAAATGAGCTCTCACTGAAGAGGATTGTAGATAGCTATAACGATTCAAGAATTAGCTTCATAAGCTCAAGTTACGATTTCAAGTACTATGGAAGGTTTCAAATAGCTCTGCAGACTGAAGCTGATCTTGTGTACATTGTTGACGATGACATGATTCCTGGGAGGAAGATGCTGCAGATATTGGCACATGTGGCTGGGACAGAGAAGTACAAGAATTCTGTTTTGGGCAGCATAGGAAGGATATTGCCTTTTAAACAGAAGGATTTTACGTTTCCAAGTTACAGAAAATTCCGGTCTAAAGAAGCAGGGTTATATTTGCCTGATCCTGCCTATAATATCACAGTCGATAAAATTGTGCAGGTGGATTTCCTTTCCAGCTCTTGGTTTTTATCAGCTGAGCTGGTGAAAACACTGTTCATCGAGACACCTCTTACCTTCGCAACCGGGGAAGATCTGCACCTCAGGTACGTATTTCTTTGTCAAATTCTACATTTAGATTATTTTATCGGATTAAATCTTTTACCATTTTATGAAGAGTTGAATGAATATGTTTAGTTGGTAAAAATAAAACAATTTCGCTTTCGATAGTTTATAATTTGAACTCTGAGAATGCAAGTCAAACAAGCATCAATTTGACTACCCCATTTCTGCGATTAATTATAGTTATTGGGTACACCAACACTGATACATCGTACAAAGTACACTAACTAGACTAGTATACGACTTCAGAATTTTGTGATATCTTACTACAATTTGACCATAACAAATTTTAGATTTACTGTTAATTTGTTTAATAATTGACATAGCTGAAATTAACTTGATAGTTCCATGAAATGTACTAATTTTACAGTCTATCCCTCTTTTGAATTATTTGACTGCAGCTATCAGCTTCAGAAGTACAGAAATGCTGGCTCTTTTGTTCTTCCAGTTGACCCCAACGACAAAGAAACTTGGGGTGACAGTGAACACAGGCTTGCTTATGTCTCCGAAACCACTGTAATTTTCAAGGATGTTGTTCAAGTCCGAGATGATCAATGGTGGAAGGCACTTTCTACTGGTTATGTGACTCAATGGGCTGCAATGCACCCTCAAAAAATCGATGCACTCTTTTATGCTCACTCTGTTGATGAAGTTAAAGCACTTGCACCTCTTCTTGAGAAGTTCAGGTCCACGGTTGGCAAGAAGGCCTACATTGTTGTCTCTGGAGGCATTTTCTGCCCCTGTGAAGATGCTGCAACTGCTCTAACTTGGCCTAAGTTGGTCTGTAAAGAGAGGAGGTTTAAGATTTTTGACTTGGCCCTTGGAGCAATTTCTGGTATATCAAACTCAGAGGTGCCAGTCATACAAACAGTGTACTCCAGCATGAAGGGTTTGATTAAAATCCACAATCCCAGTGTGGTAATCACTGTGGCTGACATTGACCCTAATGTGATGAAAGCTCTGAAGGTGGCATCAGAAGCTAATTCAAATGCTACCACTCTGGTTCTTCTACCAAGGGCTTCAGTTTCAAAAGTTCTTTGGATAGCTGATCTGCGTTCAACAGCATTGCCAAGTTAGAATTCCTACCCAAATCTTCTCGTGTTTATTTGCAGTATTCTTAATAAGCTATTATCTAACAGAACTGTCACTTGCAGATTGGAACCGAATGCGGATTTCTGTTAACATTATCACCCAAAACCGAGCCCAATCACTGGCAAGGCTTCTGAAATCTCTCACCAATGCTTACTATCTTGGAGATGAAGTTCCTATTACCTTCAATATGGACAGTAAAGTGGATGAGGCAACTATAAGACTAGTAAGTTCACTTGAGTGGCCTCATGGACCCAAAACCCTCAGAAGGAGAATCATTCAAGGAGGGCTCATTCGAGCTGTCAGTGAGAGCTGGTATCCCTCTTCTGATGACGACTTTGGCCTCCTACTTGAAGATGATATAGAAGTTTCCCCTTACTATTACCTTTGGATCAAATATGCACTCCTAGCTTACCATTATGATCCCCAAGTCTCTCTTCCTGAACTCTCCTCCATCTCCCTCTACACCCCTAGACTGGTTGAAGTTGTCAAGGAAAGACCTAAATGGAATGCCACTGAATTCTTCAAACCCATCCATCCAAACACACCTTATCTTCACCAATTACCTTGTAGTTGGGGTGCTGTGTTCTTCCCTAAGCAGTGGAGAGAATTCTATGTTTATATGAACATGAGGTTTACTGAGAATGCCAAGGAAAACCCAGTTCAAATTCCAAAGTCTAGAACAAATGGGTGGCAAGCTTCATGGAAGAAGTTCCTCATAGACATGATGTACCTTAGAGGTTATGTTAGTCTCTATCCAAATTTCCCAAACCAGGCAAGCTTCTCAACCAACCATATGGAACCAGGGGCTCATATCAGTGCAAAAGATAATGTGGTTAGGCATGACAAACACGACTTTGAGGTGCCATTGTTGAATGAAGACTTCAGAACTTTGTTGCCAGCAATGAAATTGCCTCCAGCCTCAAGGTTGCCTTCTTTGAACCTCTTCAATCAGCCAGTTTCTCTCAAGGGTCTTAAGGCTGCTGGGGCTAAGTTAGGCCAGGACGTGCTTAGATGTGACAACGCCACTGAGATAGTGATTGTGGATCAAAATACTGGTCTACCACAGTGCTGCTCCAAATTCTGAAAGTTTTAGTTGTTATTATTGATTATTCTTTGTTCTTCTTCCTCCTTCATGAAAGATTTGTTTCTGAAGTGTTTAAAGATCAACAGAGAAAAGGGGTCAGCGATTTTGTTTTTAAGGGAAATATTGAAGATAGCAAGGAGGTGTATTTATACTGAATTTCGAAAATAACTGTAATTACATTGTTGATATTGCAATAAAGCCAAAAGTGGCTTTTTTTATTCATAACTATGCGAGGATATATAAAACTCCTCTCTCTCTTTTACTTGAGCCTGTGTATGAATGTATGCGTAAAAATCAGACCACTTCAATGAAGAACCATTCAACATAAAAGGAATTTAAGCCACAAAATATGTACACTTAGAAGAATCAGAGAATAACTTCTTAAAAAAATATTATATAATTTTGATGAAAAGTTGTAAAGTAACTTTTAGTTATCAAGTAGAGCAGAATGAATAATTTTGATGAAGAAATCAGGATTCACTGAACCCGAGAAATGAAGTAGGATCATATGGTTTAATAGAATGTACACCAAAACTATGATTGAAAACAACATAACTTGAAGGCACTTCTCCAATTCTACAAGTTTGGCTATCTTCATTAGTAATTAGATAGGAAGCAAATTATTGAACCAATTTTGCTGGCAGTACAAATTAATTATATATATAGAGAGAGAGAGAGAGAGGTATTTATGGGCCAGTTATATCCATGGTCCAGTCTATTAAACTTAATATTCATGTATAATTAAAAGAGATCATAGGCCTATTAACATCAAGCATATTTAGGGCAGGCTTAAATACTGTATATGTATCCAATTTACAACCTCTCTCCAAGCCCAAACCGTCCAAGTACCAGATCTGCAACCCCTCTCCAAGTCCCAGCTCTGAAGCCCTCCAAAGTCCCAAGCTCCACCGGCATCTCTCCCTTCTCCACCCAAGTCTAAAGCACACATTCACCAAACGAAGTCATTGTCACGGAGTTCAAAGCATCGTTGCCAACCCCTAACCCCATAGACATAAAATTCAACGAATTTAGGTCTAAGCTTGAACTGGCCTGTCCCATGAATATGTCTAATTTCCATTGATTGTCACTTAATAACTTTGAAGCAAAATGTGACTGGCTGCCCAAAGCACAGTTCTTGTATAATTGACATTTGCTGAGAAAGCAGTGGGTTAGCATCTGAAAGGGTAGGAAAGACATGAAAGATGCATGAAAGCAAAAGCAAAGATAACATTACATTATCAGATAATATGTTCCCATCCCTTTATACAAGGCAAAGGGAAGGGGAGGAGGATGTTAAGTCTTTTCACATCCAAACCCTAATAAGATTTTTTTGCTATTTTTCTGGGGTTAACAATACCAATTTAACAAGTATATATGAAAAAAAAAAAAGGTTTAGAATCAATCACCCACCTTGGTGATGAAATTTATGAGCCTTGGTAAATCTAAAATTTTCATTTGTTACATAAGCTGTATCATAATTATTTTTTTAATTGAAGAATTATTTGTGAAATATGTATATGAATGCAATTACATCTCACCAACTTTCAAATTAGACATAGCTTTCTTTATTGTTAGTATATTTACTTCCATAATAAGCATTACGTTTTTATTTACTTCTAAATAATTTCAAGACATATATTCTAAAAATTAAATTTTCAGATTTTTTTCTTCTCTATATAGAATATAAATCATGACTGAAATAACCTTCCGTATTTTATTTTTTAATAAATCCTATTCAACATGCTATACCATATAATATGTTTGTAAAAAAGAATTAATTTATACAAATTTTATTTTATTAATAAAATTTATATTAAATGTATTTTTTTTAATTCAATGAACTAATGCAGTTAATACTTTTAAAAAATTCATAATAAAAGAGAAATATAAATTTTAAAATTAAAAAATGTGAATGTGAATTTTATAAATTTTAAGAGTAGTTGTAATTTACTCAAAAGTATATTATAAGAATTACAAAAAATAAAAGAAAATTGTTCTTTAGATATCCTTCTCAAATATTATAAAAAGAATTTAAAAAAATGTATGGGTTAATAAAGGGATTTAATTAAAAAGGTTCTAATCATCTGCGCTCCTGAATTTTCTAGACCGTACGATGGAATATCTTAGGTTGCAATCGAACGGTGTGAAGTGTAAACAAACCTGGCAGCATTAAATCAAAATACACGTGTCCTTGGGATTAAGTTACATGGCAGATGCTGATAGGCTGATAGAAAGGTCCAAGCAAGCAAAATAACAAGGGAAAATTGAACAACGAAGGCGGGGCAATTTGGTCATATAAATAACCAGAGCCAGTTCTTCAGTTACGGGAACAATTTTATTTTGCTCCATAAACGCCTGCTCTCTTTCAATTCTCTGCGTAATTTGATCGACCAAGTGCCTGACTCTGAACCCTAGCGTTTCTCCAATAGATTCTGTATGTTTATCTGTGCTTTTTTGTTACGATGATCTTTGTTCGTGCCTTCGATGAACTTTTCTTTTGCCGAAAGGATTAGCTTCTTTGTTTCTCTTCTTTACCATTTATTTTTTCTTAGGAACTATTAATCTATATTCTCTGCGTTCTTGGAAGCTCTGTTAAAATCTGGTTATCATTTTACTGGGAATAGATTATATGCCATGCGAATATTCGTTTGTGTTTTATGTTTCGCTAGATTCTGTAATGCAGATCAAGGATATATAATGTGGTTGTCAATTTGCCCAATTTTCTTCTTTGACCGTAGTTTCGGTTAATATCATTTCACTTCGGTCCGTTCAATGGGGTTTTCCTTTATTTTTTTTTGGAAATAAATCTTCCCTAACGTAAAATGCAGTACAATAAGTTATGATATCGTGGTGTTGGAATGATTTCTCACTTGCATGAAACCAAGCTTTCTGGTAAATACTGAAGATTTGGCGGCATTAAGACCTCATGTTTGTTGTTTTTGGTTATCTGAACTGTCATAAGATATCTCATATTCTTACAGAATCAAGACATGAAATGTCTGCTAAATTATAAACAACACCAGCTTCCTTTTTCGTTTTAAAACTGCGTCATTTTACATTTACGGTTTTACTTTGGCAGTGATTTGTCTCAATGTCTCTTAGCATTTTACTAATAAACTAAAATTTTTGTTGCACATATTTCCTCTTACAATTACTCTCTCTCTTTCAATGCACGCACTTGAGCATGCTTAGCCAGCTCACTGGTAATCTAGTTTCTTGGAGACACTCACACGATTTTCATGTATCCATGCCTGCCTTCACTTTGATAGAATGAAAAATAGATACACTTTTATTGGTGCAAGCACAAATACAGACTCAGTCTGTATACTATTTTACTTGTATCTTATACTTGGTCACAGTTTTGGTGGTGAAGGATGACATATTTGATTCAGAGTTTGCTTAAGGATTTCAACTTTTGCCGGGGGATAAATCTCTTGACGTAATTGTGGGAGATCCTAACTAAATGGGAATAATGCAGCGAAGGTATGAATAGATTGTATTTTGTAGCTGAAGAGAGTAGATACCCTTCTTTATTAGTCTTCCATAATTCTTCTGGCTTGTGTCCCAAACAATCTAAGTTGCTAAGACATGACGCAATCTTATTTTCTAAAAAAATTCTTGGTGTCCATTTAATTAAAATGCTCCAATCTAGTTTACTGTTTCTTGTGCAGTGCGCCTAAAAGATCAAATGATAGTACCAAGGTTTTCATCACAGCAATTATGGGAATTGTCTTTGGATTTTTTATTGGTATTTCAATTCCATCCTTGCATTTGGCCAAGGTATCTTTGTCACCATAATCTCTTTCCACCGTTGCATCAGGCATTTTTTACCCATTTAATTTATTTTTTATCCTTATTTTTTCTATTTTGCAGACTAACTTACCTTCAAGCTTAGGAAAATCTTTTGAAGTACCTATAGCTGATATAGACAGATTTTCAGCTGATATAGACAGTTCTTCTTATGTTATGGACAGATCTTCTGGAACTGAAGGTCTTGAATTTCTAGGGTCAATTAAATTACCAAAGGTAATTCCCAGTTTTATTCTTTAAATGGGTGTGCTTGCAAGCACTCATATGCTCAGAAATGTAATGCGGCAGTTTTGGGGCAAATAATTGTCCCCCAAAATGAAATCCTTTGGCTGTTGCAACAGATATATTAGGTAAAACTGTTCATTAGAAAGGCTATGTTGTCCTTTTCTGGCCATTGTGTTATCTTATCTGATAATTTAAAATATCTATACTAATATATATGTTTTGAAGGAGTTTAATCTCTTTCCTAAAACACCAAGTTGTTTAATTTTACCTAGCCGGTTTGAAAAAACATAAATAAGTAATTTTATGCTGATTTGACATTCTCTGTCAATGCACATTCATTTGGGAGATTTGTATCTCCAAAAAATTAGGAAACTATTACCGTTTGAACAACTATGAACGAATAATTATCTATATTTTTTAGTATATTTGTTTTAAAAAAATAAAAGTGAATTGACACACATGCCTGTCAAAATTATATGGTAATCTTTTGGGATCAAAAAACCATGAACTAGTATTCCTTCTTCTAAATTCTTGTAAGATTTTATTGTGCACAAGTTGATTCATATTTAATCTAGTGATAAAAAATTTTTAAAATATTTTTTTCTTTTCAAACTTAATTTTATGATTTGACATTTAAAAAGAACGTGCAGATCATATTATTAAAAAAGTAAAAACTGGGAAATAATCTAAAGGATAACAATTGAATGACATCATTTAACAGTGGTTCAAGCTGATTTGAATGCCTGGGAATGGGCAACCTTAGATTTCGTTTAGCTTGTCATCATTATATAGTGCTACTTGCTTCAGATTTGCTGAAACACTGTTTGTGAAGGAAATTTAAAATAAGGGAGAATTACAAACAAGAACATCTATAGCAACTTTTTTACACTTGGGGACCAAAAAACTGAAGTGTGGTTATCCAGTTCAAATTTTAAACTGAAAAACCACTCTTTGTGCTTATTTGCTTCTTAAGTGTGTAAAACTTGATTGATAGGTCTTTATTTACAATTCTGCCTTAAAATAACTGTCAAGTCTGATTCAAAACTGCTAACTCTCCAGATATGTGTTCCAACATATTCTCTGGAAGCAGAATTACTACCACTTAGATTTCATTTAGCTTGTCATCATATAATTCTACATGCCTTTAGATTTGCGGCGATATATTTATCTAAATTTTAAAATAATTATCAAGTCTGACACAAATCTGCTAGTTTCCAGATATATGTTCCGACAAATCCTCGTGGAGCAGAATCACTACCTCCAGGAATTGTTGTATCTGAATCTGATTTATATTTGCGGAGACTATGGGGTGAACCTAGTGAGGTATGATATGTATAAGATATTTACCATGCCACAAACTATCTGTGGTTTGTAGTCATTAACTCTCAGAGTTCTATAAACATAACTCTGGATTTCCTGGAAATTGATGTTTCCCCCTTCATTTTGCATGTGTTTTTTCAAGTTCAGGGGAGGGGGGTTTGAGGGAATACAAAGAACCATGTTTAGCTATTTCTCTTTCAGTCTTCAACCTAAGTTTCACATGATATAGAAGTCAAATAAAAGTTGTGTCCTCTGTTGTATGCCAAGCAAGAGTCATCAAGAGATGTGTACATAACTGCATATCATTCTTATACATGCATTGAGACCATTGCTTGTGTGTATGTCAGCAAGTAAGCAAATTCATAAGCTATTGTGATGATGTGGTACTCATCTATTTCTTAGATATCTATATAATGAGTCTTACAATGAGACCATCAATTCTACAGGATCTGAAGAAAAAACCGAAGTATTTAGTAACATTCACTGTTGGCTTTGAGCAGAGACATAACATTGATGCAGCAGTCCAAAAGGTTATAGAAATAGACTATTTTTATATGTGTATGTTTGTTTATTTATCCTTTGATATTGTCTTCAAAGATACTGACTATCATATTTTTTTTGTAGTTTTCTGATGATTTTGCAATTTTGCTCTTTCATTATGATGGTTTGACTGATGCATGGGATGAATTTAAGTGGTCAAGGACTGTAATCCACGTTAGTGCAAAGAAACAAACGAAATGGTACATTTTTCAATCCATCTATACTTCTTTCCCCTGGTTTTTGGTGGGCCATTCACATTTTTAGTGGGTTTTTCTCCCAATACCTTTTTCTGCTAAGAAAGTATTTGGCACCAGGTAGCCAAGGAATTTATAAAATAGCTTATCATCATGTGGAACCTTGAATTTTTACATTTTGCTTGTTACATGATGTGATGCAGGTGGTATGCTAAAAGGTTTTTGCATCCTGATATTGTGTCAGCTTATGAATACATTTTTATATGGGATGAAGACCTTGGACTGGAACATTTCAATGGAGACAAGTATGAATATATTTTTGCTTCCTGTCGCTGCTCTAATCTGCCCATGGTATGTAAGTTTGGTTTTATTGACTGTATTTTATTCATCAGGTTTATTGAATTGGTCAAAAAACATGGTTTGGAGATCTCTCAACCTGGTCTTGAGCCCAATAATGGATTGACATGGGAGATGACGAAGAGGAGGGGTGATAGAGAAGTTCACAAGTATTTTTCTCTTATCCTTCGTCTCTTTCTAACTCCAACCCTAGTCTTAGGTGCTAATTTTTCTTATGTTTTCAAATGTGTTCTTAAGACATCTCTATGTATGTAACGGTAAATAGGTTTACAGAAGAGAAACCGGGCTGGTGTAGTGATCCACAATTACCTCCTTGTGCTGCGTAAGCTCTCTCTTCCTCTTAGATACACAGCAATATCCTTTACCGAGACCTTTTTTTTCAGTCTATTTAGTTACAAGCTAATTATTTCTTGTGTTCTTTCAGATTTGTCGAAATTATGGCTCCTGTCTTTTCTCGTGAAGCATGGCGTTGTGTGTGGCATATGATTCAGGTTTTTTATTTTTTTTCATATCACATTTTTGGCTGTGTTAACACTTAACAATACTAAATGAATATTTGATTTTCTCTTTTGCGTGATACATGCAAATATTTCAGTTACCCTGATAAACTTTCTAACATATGCTTGTAGAATGATTTAGTGCATGGATGGGGATTGGATTTCGCCCTTAGAAGATGTGTAGAGGTCAGCAGATTCTGTTTTCTATTTCTTTTTGTGACTTTGCTATCCTTTCATTAGCCTTACTGATAGCTGGTTATGCTTCTTCTAGTCAAGCCTGCCACTGATGCCATCAAGAAACTGATCAAGCTTGCTAGTAGTTGAATGATAATTTTAACTTAAAATCCTTCCTTAGATCAATCTCTAGCCATTTTTTTAAAAAACTTCTGTACATGTTTGAAGGGATTCTTTTGTATGAAACTTGTGTATATGGGTTTTTCTTTTTTCCCTCCTTTGTACTGTAACATGAGTTTCTCTTGACGTTAATAAAATTTTCTCAGAAGTTAGAACAAGAAAATGATTTTAAGTATTTTACTTTAAGCTGGTACCTTTTTATTTGATTTTGGCAGCCAGCACATGAAAAAATTGGTGTAGTTGATTCACAATGGATTGTCCATCAAGTAATTCCTACTCTCGGAAGGCAGGTTAGTCACGACTAGCTTATGAGATAAGTGCTTGTGCTTGTTGGAATTATATGCAGTGTGTGAGTTGACGTAGATTTCATTTTAGATGAGTGTTACTTGAGAAGGAAATCAATCTGGCATCCCTTGTCTTGATTGAAATTTAGCAGCCACTATAATTTATCACATATAAAATCATGCATTTTGCAATATTGGCTGTAGTGCTATAAAAAAATAGAGATGCTGATCTTTTCAAGCACGACAGTGTTTCTTGTAAAAGTTAATTGGAACTAGGATTAAAGAGGAATGATAACTAACAAGCTTGGCATCTGAGTTACAAAATCAAGGTTCAACTGTATAAGATTTTTGTCACTCATGCCAGATAGAATAATAGAGATAATAGGATTTCCTTTATTGTTTGATTTAAAACCTTTTTTTTTGCCTGCATTTTACTATTCTATTTTTTGGTGGGGAAGTGTTGCTTTGTTTGTAATGAAAAAAGGAAAATGGGAAGACAAATATATAAGGACACCTACAGGATTAATGCTAATCATTGTTCATATTTATGTTGTTGAGTTTATTGACATAACGTACTCTTGTAGAACAAAGCTTTTTATCAAGGTCGAACACTGGATATCTTGTTATCCTGGGGAATAAGACCTGGAACAGGAGCTTTTACAATAGCCACCGTTAACAGTAAATGATTGTGTGTCGATTGAGTCGGGTGTTTACTCCTTTTGCTTCTGTTGTAAGTGAAATATTTTTAATAAATCTCAATAAGTTATCTGAGATATATTATATAATTTTCAGGGAGAGTCTGATAATGGAAAGGATCCTCATCAATCGGTATGTGTATTTCACATAGAACAATGTTACTTACGCAGCTCTTGCATTCATAACAGCAAAGGTGGCTCAGCTACATGTACAGATGTGCAAAGCCATGAATGCAAAAGTTGTGTAGGTAACTTTATGAGTATCATTTTTGGAGAAATGTTATTTGTGCACTGTAATATCTACACCTCTGCTATATATTTAATTTTAGTCATTGATTTTAATGTAAAAAATAATTATGATAGATGATAAATAATAATAAAATAATATATATGAGAGGATGTGTAAAAGTAGTGTAAAAAAATAGTATACAAATGATTTTTTTCTTTTTCACATGTATTTCATTTTTTTAAATTTTACTGTTCTGCAGTCCATGTATGCAAAAAATAGTGGTTTGGTACATGGCAATTTGCCAATTTCTACCCTACTCCTCAGCAGGGGTGCTCTGACCGTGATCTTTTTGCAAAATTTTGTTATTGTGTTACCCAATAACAAGAAAGTCTACTCAAGAGTACTCTTACTTCTTAGTAAGGATAGAAGGCGCCTTGGTACATTAGTATTTTACATTTTTTAGTATATTGGATATTGTGGCATAAAATATTAGGGGGTAGGGGAGTTTAAATATTTAAAAAAAAAGTTTCTTTTAATTTTTAATTTTTTAATAATGATAAATTAATTATGTTTAAAAAAATTCAAAAAAATAAACACAATAAAAAAAATTTTAAAAGAATCATACATTTAAAAAAGAGTAAAAAATTTGAAGAAAAAGTAAAAAAAATATATAAAAATATCTCAAAAAATTTCAAAATAAATACTATACATAAAAAAATAATGTAAAAAGAAGGAAAAAAAAGATGGCATGGGACAAAAAAATGAGGAGGGGTGTATAGCTGAGGAAACGGTAGCATAGTCTCTCTAAAATATTATAATATAGGATATTATGTTATTTAACACTTCTATGTTTATTATGACAAATAAAAGTTATTAAAGAAATTATACAATTAATTTTTTATAAAAATTAATTAAGTTAAAATTTTAGGATCCTCAGATTCTTATAAATTTTTTAATATTATGATATATTATCCAAAACAATGATATCGTGTATTTGGATTTTAAATATTAATGTATTTAACACAGATTTTTAATGTTTCTTGACATCGAGTATACCGATGTATATCAGTTCTGTAATCTGACGAATATTTTCTTGACACCTGTTACTGTTACAGGTGAGAGGGAGATGCAGAAGTGAGTGGGCCCAGTTCCAAACTCGCCTCACCAACGCTGATAAGGTGTATCTTGAAGGAATGAAAAGTTTTTGGAAGAATTAATATGTTGATATCGTGTAAAGGGTTTACCTGTTTGTTGAGCATTGTTTCCTTTCCCTTTATAGTCTGTGGTTCACTTGCTGGCTCAGGTGTTGGGTTTATTTTCTCTATCTTACATAAATGCCTATGCCTAGTTAATAGCTATTATCAAAAGAAAAGGAAATCACGACTTACGCAACACTCGGTTTCATTTCTAATGTTCTGTAGTCTCCTCTCCACTCGTTCTGCTATTGCCACTTTCCCATGTGCTATGCCATGGCTCGATTTACATATATTATAACTTCAATCATTGAACAAAATAATGATACAAAAAGGAAACATAGACTACTTTATGTAGTGTTATAACATTATGATTCTATCATCCACTCACCATTTCTCCCTCCCCTTTTGGAATATTGACAAAAAAATACATTCACAAGCAACTTATTTCATAGTCATGATCGTGGCCGTCCAGCATATGTGACTGCATTGGATCCGTGCACCTTAAACACACAGCTTAATAGCATGCTCGAAGGAATCAAGTTGAGGTGAATTCTCATGTCTAAAAGTGGTGATTATGGCTGCTTGTTTTGCAGTTCAGCTATTTAAGGTATTGGCAACTGGCAAGCAAGGGTTAGATTGGTTGAGGCAAACAAAGGACACAGTGATGGTGGAGAGAGAAGCGTTTTGTTAGGGTTTATGAAATACCATTTTGTATTATCCCAATTATTGTTAAGATAACTTTTATGAAGTTTATTAATTAAGAAGATATAAAACAAGATCATTGTTAACATTGGCATGAAATGGGGGAGGGAGGGATAATGGGAGCTCTCACTCTGTATAGCCTACATTCTAAGAATTCCCCATATTGTCACATCACTTTTGATATTACAATTGTTTAAATTGTGTTACGTGAAGTTTTTTTTATAATTTTTTAAATTAAAAAATTATATAGTGCAATTTAAATGACGATAGTATAGTACAATCATAATACTATGCATTTACTTCACGTCACCTCAATTTCTTTTTTTTTTTAATTTAAAAGTGTTTTTTTATAATTTATCAAAAATATTAACTTTGAAAGCAAGTTTAAAATAATTTTTTTAATAATTTAATTTTTGTAACTTTGAATGGGAGTGTTCTTTTCTTTTTCTAAAAAAAAAAAACCATACCAATCACCATAACAACTGCGGATATTCCATATGCTTTGAGAAGTCAGATAGCGGCATTGCGAGGCAACAGTGACATTTTGGATGGAAGCCCATGTTAAATACCCACACGAAAAGGGGGGGGGGGGAGGGGGGAATATCGTTATTTATACAAATTTTATTTATAAATAATTAAAATGATTATATTTAAATTTAAATAGTTTTACTTAATTTCTTTTGTTAATCTCATATATAACTATTTCAACAACAATTTATAATTAAATTTGTATATATATATATATATGATAGAGGGTATGATGTGTTGGAGAGTTCCATTCCCTTTCTCCCTCCGTTTATAAACATCAAATTTGTTTTTCCTTTCAAATTATATACTTGATGAAGGAGCAAGAACTCAAAGAAGAAAGAAATGAAACATAATAATAATAATAATAATAATAATAAAAAGAGTGTTATATATTTTGGAGTGAGGTTGAAGTGTGTTCACCGAAGGCTGAATTGAGTTGGCTTGAATTGGCAGATAGCTTCCACAAACAGAAATTGTTGGCCTCACTTCTTACTTCGGACCCAAGACTCGTTTAGCATTAATTTATGAAAATGAAAGCTATGTGGGATTATACAAATTAAGTGTTTGGTAATGAAATACCTCAATTAAATCCACTATTTCACCAATATGGGATTTCCCCATCTTTGATTTAAACCTCCCACCTCTCACTTCTTTGAATTAATTAATGGTATATATATATATGACACTAACTAGTGAACTTTTAGTTTTAAGTCCATCAATTTAAGTTACTATACCTATTCTTTTCATATCTTGTTATTGTTAAAATCTTCATAAATCTTGTGTTTAAAAAAATTTAATTTTAATTTAAGTTATGCTATTTATATCTTTAAAAATTAAAAAAGAAAACACTTTTATAGGTCATAGGATCATTTGTATATTTTATATTAATTTCATGACATTTAAAATTTTTATTAATAAAAATTTTGAGTGTGTGAATAATATTATTAATTTAATTGATTGTTGTGTATATATATAGGGGGTGTATATCTTTTCAATTGGAACCGTGCACAAGATCTGTTTCTTTTATATATATATGGGGTGTATCTTATGAGAGGAGTGATTTATTATGAGAGGTGAGATGAGCAATTAATGACCATTGGATTAGAAATCAATGGTTCAGATTGTTTATTAAAAGTCACGTGCCTCTCATGTGACCACTCATTAAAAATGCATGTGCCACTCACGTGACTTTTAATGAACAATCTGAGTCATTAATTTTTGATCCAATGGTCATTAATTACTCATCTCACCTCTCATAATAAACCACTCCTCTCATAAGATATACTCTCTCTATATATATATATAAAAGAAACAAATCTTGTGCACGGTTCCAATTGAAGAGATCGATGATGTTGAGCGCACGTTAGATCTCCAAGATCTCTAAAAAAGGTTTGTTAAAAAAGTATTAAAATATGTGTAAAAAAAATTAACTAAATTATAATCGTTTAATGCACGTTAAACAACTACGATTTAATGGAAGCTGGTGTAATTATTTTTTCCAATTCATATATATATATATATATATATATATATATATATATTCAAAATTTAATTATTTTTTGTAAGTACACTTATAGAAAAAGCTTTATTCAAAAATTAATAAGAATTAACTGAATTAATAAAATTGAATTATATCGATTAAAGTGTTTTTTATTTGAAATTTGTTGATAATCCTTATAGCAACCTACTTTTTCTTTTTAAAATTTTAGATTACCAAACAAGAAAGCTTCAAGAAATTGGCAGTTGAAGCGACAAAGGTCAAGTAATCTATTTTGGTAGATCTAATTCAAACTATTCAAGACATGTTCTTTCATTTTGTCTTGACAAGGACACAAAGGTTAGCCGTTCCTAAACATTCTTCTAAGATGACAAGGTCTTTTCAGTAATTTCAAATGGCGAATCTTACAGTTAACGGCTATCCCTATTGACCGTCTTCTTGCTTGCTTCAAATGGCCGTCAACTTTATTCCTTGAAGTTGAGCCACGTGATCCAAATCTCCCGCCAATCCCCATAACTTAACGGCGTTAGGCACCAACCGCCGACCGACAACTCTCAAGTCTCAACGAAAATAAAAAGGCCGCCAAAGCCGCATTCCATACAAGCCTCAACGATCAGAGTTCCCCCTTTCTCTCTTTGTTAGATGCTCTCTCTGTAGGTCAGCTTAGAGCTCTGCCTCCGTACAAACGCTGCGGTTTTGCTGAACTTGGGTGGTTTCATGGTGTTGTAGGAACACCTTGCAAACCCATTTTTACGTCCATATCCAAAGGTATGTGAAAACTCAGTTCTATATGGCCCCTCTCTTCCTCCCAGCCATTTTTCTGAAGTGAAATCATAACATTGTTGAACTTAGTTTCCTTCTCTTTTCAGCACCGTTACCACTCCAGCCACTCTCCAGGGTCTTGTTTTCTCAGAAATATATATCATTATTCCTTTTAAGGTACTTAAATGAGTCTCCTTTTCTTACCAACCTTGATAATGAATTAATGTTGTTAATATTTTCCTAAAACAGATTAATAAGCTTATAAATTCTAGGCTTTCCACTGAGTATACAACTGCTGAAGAAATATATTAAGATAATATATTAATTTTCAGCAAAGATGGGAGAGATGTCGAGCTTCCAATTGGGTGTTATGGGAGCACTGTTTCTCTCAGTGGCGTCCTCTGTCTCTATTGTCATCTGCAACAAAGCATTGATGAGCAATCTAGGCTTCCCTTTTGGTAATTTTCAATTCATCTCTTCTTAAAAATCAATGCTTCCCCTTTTCTGCTAAGTTCTAACCTTTTTCTTTATTTGTTTTTCAAAATTTTCATCTGGGCAGCCACAACTTTAACTAGCTGGCATCTGATGGTTACATTTTGCACCCTTCATGCTGCTCAACGCTTAAATTTTTTTGAAACCAAGTCCATTGACATGAAGACGGTCATGCTTTTTGGCATTCTAAATGGCGTCTCCATTGGACTTCTCAACTTGAGCCTTGGTTTCAATTCCATTGGATTCTATCAGGTTTTCTCCATTTTTTTTATCTACAACTATAGTCCAATAATTTAAAATTTCAGTAGATCAATTTGAAAATGTAACAACCTATTCATATAGTAGCTATATCCATTAAAGAATATTTTTACTGCCAATGCTACTAATTAAGATGCTGCAGAGGTCAAATCTGCAGGAAATGTCCCTTCATGTAAACCAAATGCTTATCTTTTAACTCCATGGATAGATATAAATATGTTTTCTTATGTGTAATGAACTGTTCTGCATGTGTATTGATTTTTACCTATTGGGATTGTTCATTTTGCAGATGACAAAACTTGCAATTATCCCATTCACTGTGGTGCTAGAAACTATTTTCCTCAAGAAGCAGTTCAGGTAAGACCTTAATATTGAAGAGATCCAGTTACCTATAATATTCAAACTAAAGAATCTCCATATATATTTAGTTTACTGTAAACCTTTCTTCTACTTCTTGCAGTCAGAAGATAAAGTTCTCTCTTTTCCTCTTACTCGTTGGAGTTGGCATTGCCTCTATCACGGATCTCCAGCTCAATTTCGTTGGCACCATTCTTTCCCTTCTAGCTATCATAACGACATGTGTTGGCCAAATTGTATCCTTTACAGGCTCACTCTCTTTTTATTGTAATTCTTTGTTAAATAAATCTGATTGCTTAGATTCAAATTAGCTTAAAGCAGAGGAGTTTTATGTCTTGTTGGCTCTTAATCTTGTGAACAATTCAGCTGACAAACACTATACAGAAGAAGCTTAATGTCTCTTCCACACAGCTTCTCTACCATTCTGCTCCATTCCAAGCAGCAATTCTTTTTGTTTCAGGCCCTCTAGTGGATCAGATGCTCACCAAGCAAAATGTCTTTGCTTACAAATATTCTCCTGTAGTCTTGGTAATATCTGGTATTAATCCTCATTATGTGTTATATTTGAAGCATAGTAGCTAACTGAACTTCTCAAGTGAATCTGCATTTTGTAGGCATTCATCATTCTGTCCTGCTTGATAGCTGTTTCTGTGAACTTTAGCACCTTTCTAGTTATTGGCAAAACATCTCCTGTAACTTATCAAGTTCTAGGCCACCTCAAGACTTGCCTTGTTCTGGCATTTGGCTACACATTACTCCATGACCCCTTCACTGAGAAGAACATCATTGGAATACTAGTTGCCATTTTGGGAATGGGCTTGTATTCATTTTTCTGCACCCAGGAGAGCAAAAAGAAACAGTTAGTGGATCTCTCATTGGCTTCTCAGGTACTTATCTTCTTCTGCCTTTGTTTCTTAGAAGTAATTTCTTTGCTCTACTGCTTGCAATAATGCTTATCTAGTTTATAAGAATTTATTTATTAATTCTTTATTCTTCACAGGTTAAAGAAAAAGAAAACTCACCACTTTTGGGTGGGAAAAACATGGGTGATGAAGACAAGGAAAGTCTTGAGACTAAGAAATCAAGCAAGGACTCTCTTGTTTAAGGGTCTAGGCTCTGTGTGATTTAATGATTTTTATTATATTCTGGGATTTTTCAATCTTCAAAGGCAATTTGATGAGTGCAAAACCATTTTTGTTTAATGTTGTCTTGAACTGTAAGTCAGTGCCTTTTTCCTTTACCAACCATATACTACAGAAAATATAGCTTTCATAAAACTGTATTCTTTTTTCTGTTAATGAAAAGGGTAGAACACATTTATTATTTTAAGGTTCCTCCCAATATTATTCGCAATATCAGTCATAAAAAGAAATGTATTATACATAGAATTGGTGAAAATGAAGCCATTTGGTGTGTTTGGCTTATAATTACAGTATGAATTCAGAAAAAAATGTAGACTTTTTAATATGATAAATGAAGGTGAAATACCATTTATTTATTTTTAATATACAAGCTTTGTTTCTGTAAGAGGACCTTAGACCTAGACTAGACCACATTAAGATATAGGTTTCCTGAAGTAATTAGTTATCAAGTTGTTCTCGGAAAGTGTATATATTATATACATATAGCCATCAAATTAATTAACTTGTTGGTGGTGAGGGAAGTGGTGGGGTTGGTGAGGTAGGAGTTGGATTTTGATGGCTTATCTAGGCTTCAGTTTGCCACTTTCTGCCTTTCATCTAATTCTATTAAAAAACAACAAAAAAATTATGCATAGAATGGTGCTCAAATTAAACTTCTTCAAGGGTTAGGTAATGACTGACAATATAACTTAGAATAAATTATTGTAATAATGTATTCTAATTAAACTCTTTTGCTGATGAGTTGGGACATCTCTCTCACAATAGAAAAGCATTTTAGAATTGAGATTCCCCATTCCATGTGAGTGTGACTTCACATATGCTCACATACTTTTTTCTTGAACTATATATAATTTAGAGAATACAAACATTTCAAAAATTAATTAATCCATACATATTGTTTGATATTTATATAATTAATCTATAATAATTTAAATATTTTATTGTGTCATATTTTATAATTCATCTATAATGATGAAAGCATGTGGTTTACTGGTTCCATTTGATTGTTAATTTATTGAAAATGGCTGAGCTATACCATTAATTAGTGATTGTTAATAATTATAAGGATTTGTGTGTGAAGAAAAAAGACAATGACAGTTGATCTGAGAATGAACTCCACCAGTTGTCTGCTCAGTGGGGCTTTACTAGTTTCAACCTTCAAACTTCAAACCTAATCCATCAAAACATTAATAAATAAACAAACTTACTCTATGCTCCCAACCAATTTGCCCATTTGACCTAAGCACATTAACATTACATTAGATAAACCCTAACCATCTCTTTCTTTCAAACTAGCTAGTTAATGCATCACCAGTCACCACCTTACCCATCTGCTATCAATTATCACATTGCTGAAAAGAAAAAGATGAAGTGGTCCTACCTGTATATAATGCCTGATAGGCGCTAGGATTCTGTAATAGCACATTTATCTATTATTTATTTATCATAATAATAAATATTTTCAAGTTTAAATTCACAACACATAATTAAAGGATTTGTTCATTGACTGCAGTCAACAAAACTGTGAACATATTATTCATATCAGATGATCATGTTTATCACACTTAACAAAATTTATTGACTCTTCTAGCTCTATTATATTATTAGGAAAGTTAATGAATAAATTCTTTAATAAAGTGTCATAATTTAAACTTGTAAATGTTTATTGTTATACCAAATAAACAATAAATATGTTATTATAATGCGAATATATTATTCATGTCATATAATTGTATTTATAATGCTTAATGGTATTAAAATTAATTTTAGATATACTTAATATTAAACTAATCATTTACATATATAAACATATTTTATGTAAGTTTGGATGATTTATATTAAAAATTAAAATATTCAATATATATATTTATATGTATATTTATAATAATTTTATTTTTTAATTTTATAAATCATATCTATCTATCTACTACGAGTGCATGCTTTAATTTGAGAAGGTTGAAGAAATGATGAGGTGGCTTGCTATGATAAGATGGGCGACAGTGATGGCACATGCTCATAAATAATTGATTCCTGCATGCATGCAAATGCGATGCGCCTGCCTTTGCTTTCAGTGTTGCTTCCTTCTGCAAAACATCTTCTTGGGTCCAGATTCGGTTGAGATGGGTAATTTTTTAATGATGCTCGTTCATTTATATTTAAATTATTATAATATTTAATTATTTGTTAATAAGAAAAAATTATATGTAATTAATTTATAATTATTTAAAATAAATAAATAACTACATAATTTAAAAAAATGACTGGATCTATTTTTTACATTCTTTTAAGATTATCTAATTGGTTGTTTTTACTTTTTAAGATAAAGAAAATAATATTATTTATATAAATTATTGAAGTAATTCAATCTAAATTTAAGTGGCTCAATTATTATTTTTATATTAAAATTATATACAATTATATACTTTAATATATAATTTATAAATAAAAATTGTATAACTAATATTTTTATAACATATAAAGAGAAAATTGAAGAAGATGAGTCTGATTTGTGATGCATGTTAGAGAGACAAGTGCACAATAATTAAACATTACGGTCCATCTGCCTTAATTACTAAAAATCCTAAAAGTAAGCAGTAATACTAAAAATATATGGATTTTACTCTCATAATTTAAAAATGATCTTCTTAAGAGAGCAATATTTTGATGCTCATAAATTTTATTAACACTAATTTTTAATAGAGTAACAAATTTCTATAATATAATGACAATATTTTTAATTCTTGTTATAGTGTCTTTTAAAAACTGAAAAGGCATAAAGATAGTATAATATAGTAATTAACTCGACATGTGATTTTTTTGTATTTTATTAATTTTGTAATTAACTATTTTTGTGACATAATTATTGTCAAACTATGATATCAAAACTTATAAAAATATATCTATCCCTTAAAATTAAAATATTCATCCCAATTTTACAAAATTCTTATAACAATTTTATCAATATATATATATTTAACTAAATTCATAACTCTCAATTTTAAATTAATTTAAATAATATAAGCTCATTGGTATAATCGAATGTATAAAAGTTAAATTTCTTAATTTTTTTTATTAATAATTGATCACATGGCAAATCATCCATCCTCCTAATCATAGCAACTCAATCATGTGATTTTTTTATTTTCTAAAAGAGGAATGATATTCAATACTATTTTTGTTTACATTATTCTTAGTCAATCTCGTATATATATTATTTTATTATTATTTATTTATAATATTATATATTATTATTATTATTTTATAATATATTAATAATTATAAATAAAATATAAAAAATGTGTTAAAAAATAATATATGAATATGTTATTCAAAAAATAAATATAATCATTTTTAATTATTTTTAATGTATCATAATGGTTTATTTATTTTAAATAACTATAATTTAATTATATATAATTAAATATTATAACCATTTAAATATAAATTAAAATATAATAACGGAACAAATCCATTATCCATGAGCGAGTCTTTAAATCCGGCTTCCGCCAAATGCCCCGTGAATCGCGAGGGACAGCTTCCTATTTTCTTTAACATAAGCTTCGCTCTCAAGATACTTTTACACGACATAATATTTTTCTTTTCTAAGAATATTCCTTTCAATTTTTCTTGCTCAAAACATTATTTTCAATTTAATTAATATTTTATATCCATCATCAAAATAGCATAGCCGTTGATAATTCTTTTTTTCTTAATAAAATTTGATCGGATAATTGTATAGTTAACTACAAAATTACCATATTATTAAACAATACTCTACGGCTAGTACAATGCCTTGCCGAGTCTACCAAAGTAGTTTCTCAAACTAAAAGTTAAACAAAATAAAAGGTCATATATTAATTAATGCTCAATAATTGAAAAAATTATTTTAAAGTATTTAATGAAACACCAAATTTTTATATAATTTCTATAAAACATCAAATTTTTATTGTGTCATCAATGGTTCGTCCCTTTTTTTTATCATTTAAAGATAATAATTATTTAATTATAAAAAATAATTATTATATTATAATTATAATATAATAACTACATTTTATTATTGAATAATTAGTTTAAAAAAATAAGAAAAATGAGATGAAGAGTCGATGATATGGAGTAAGAATTTAGTACATATGAGATATTATATAAAAATTTAGTGGCTCTATTAAAAATTAATAAATAATTTTTTATAACTTTATAGATCAAGAAATTTTTAATTTTTTTTGCTGATATTAATTAGTTAAATATTAATGAAAAAATAAAATAATAAAGAATTAATAAAAGGTGGAAGGAATTGGTTTGTTCGCTCGCAACTTGAAGAGTTGCATTGCAAACCACACAAGGGCAATAATGTCATTTACATTTGAATTACTTAGCAGGCGATCTTTGTCTCATATGCTAACCAATCTCAAGGCTACGCGCTACAGGCAGATACAGAGAGAGAGAGAGAGAGAGAGAGAGAGAGAGAGAGAGAGATTCACCCCAATTCCGAAGAGCTGCCACTCTTTAACATGATTCTCTGCATCCCTTAGCTGGGAGCAGAGGATCAATATCTCCTTCATCGTCCAGTTATATTTCCACTTGTTCTTTTCTATGTGTATGAATGTTTGGCTTCGTTGGTGAACAGTGAAAACCGAGAATCGGGATCGCAGTCCAGTTTTGCATAAATTTTGAATTTTGACAAGAGATATCTGAAGTGGGTCTGCTCAGTATCAAGGGTTTCTAAAATGGGTACTTCCCAAAATGATGGAAGAGTGGAGGGGTGGTTGTATCTCATAGGCTCAAACCGCTTAGGATTGCAATTCTCTCGAAAGCGTTACTTCGTCCTCGATGGTCACCATCTTAAGAGTTTCAAATCCATTCCCACTCCAAATAACGAGGTTCAACCTCCTCTCCTTTGTTTCTTTGCTTTCTTCTTTGACCCTGTCCTTTGCCTGAACTTTGTGAGTTTCGCTTCGTGCCGAAACGCTAATGACGCTGAACCACTTTTCTCTACCTTTACGTTTTCTTTTCTTTTTTTCTTTATAAATGGTATCATTTCGGTATCACGCTTTATTGACAATCTTTCTTCATTTCTTGTTCGTCATGTTGCCAGTTTTAGATTGTTCTGCGGTTGCCTATCTCTTGTTTGACTCTAATTAATTTTTTTCATGTCGCTGGAGTTTGTTTGATAGTGGATGCTGGATATTTAGAGGCTTTTGTTACACCAGTTTCTTGCATTCCTGAATATATGTTTGGTATGACTATTGATAGTTTTAAAAGAAACGATACAATTGATATTTTACAAAAATTGACAAAGCTAAAGTCTCAAGGACGTTAGATTTTCATGTTTTTTTAGGAGGAATGAGATGTCTGTAAAGATGAGGCCTCCTATTCCTCGAGGTATCTTGGTTGGCAGTGTTGTAATCTCATACCTGTGTACTAAACAGATGCATCTAACTCAGGTATCTAAGATACCCCTAGACGCCTGGATAAAGATAATGGTGTACCAAATGCCTTCTTAAATTGATGTACACTAAGCTTTGAACCTAGTTCCAGAGCCTTCTATTCCAATTTATCCCATAAGATGATGCACGGTGGCTTATATGTTTTCTATGGCACAATATTCTTTATAAACTATTAATATGATTTGTTACAACTTGTTTTCATTTGATACTCAGTCACATACTTACACTGTACCCAACTCTCCTTCCCAACCCTGAATTATAAGTCTTTGAGGTGTTTTCAACTGTAATTACAACGTAAATTGTTCTTAACTGATACAAGTTCTTTCTTTAAATTCTGTTTTCTAGTTTTTTTTATCTTCTTAAATTTGAAATTTAACTGGTGCAAACTGATATAGCTAATGATTACCCATCGCACGCTGTCCTATCATTTCTCACCGCACAAACTAATTAATTGTTGCAAATTGGATTGAGATTTTTCAATGTAGTAGCCACCTTCAATTGGTTTCATTTAGTTGACTTTGGGATGGATTCCTCGAGGATTTAATTTTATTAGAAGAATGTTGAATGGTCAGATTCAATTTGCATTCCCCCATCAGGGTCAAGCAGGGTGATCAAATCCAAAAAATCAGGCATTTGCGAGAATCTTGATGAGTATATTCAAATATCATCTTAACTGGTCCCCTGCTTTGGCAGTACCCTTCTCATGCCATCGGACAATTACTGGAGCAGGCCAGAATCTATGGGTGACAGGTTGACAACAATGTGGTTATTGCTTGAACTACAGTTTTGAATTGTGGACCTGAGATTTCCTTATACACTTATTAAGGATCAACTATCAAAGCTTGTCCCTCTTTTTTTCTTGTCTTTACTAGTTCATTAGCCTAGATCTTGCTTGGTGAATAATCAAGACTAAAGCAATTAGCCTGCAGAATTTGAGATCATATTAATTTGGCTGAGTTTGTATAAGCAAGATTTTTAGAACTCTTTCCAGAGAGTAATTTCATAATATTTCCTCTTCATTCAAACACATTTATCTGCCTTTCATGTATTTCTCACAATAATATTTTAAACTACACTTCTTGCTTGATGAAAGCTGAAAAACAATATTGAATTACATATATTTCATTATCAGTGTTCTAAAATGAAGGTAGAAACTACTAAATTAAACATTAAACTTTTCTATAAGATTCTTTCTGATTTTTATTCTGCTTGACCAAGTATGAGGAAAAGTAAAACCTTTATTTAAAATTTGCTTGCCAGGATCCTGTTAGAAGTGCTATTGTAGATTCTTGCATTCGGGTCATGGATAATGGGAGAGAAAGCATTAAAAGAAAAGTATGAACACTCTTGTTTTGTGGTTCAGTTTTGATATACATCTCAATTTTATGTTCACACCAGTACATGTCACGGTGTCAGTGACATACGCATAATGGTAATTCTTTGCATGAATTGCAGGTATTCTTTATATTCACACTTTATAATACTTCAAATCACTGTGATCAATTAAAGGTAAGATCACTGTCAGGCACAAATGTTTTTATTTGAAACTTTAATATTAAATTATGGAACATGAATTTTATAGTTAGGAGCAAGCCGTCCTGAAGAAGCAGCGAGATGGATTCAATCCTTTCAAGAAGCATCTTTAAAGGTATGATATCTCACTTTTTTGGTGTAAAGTGGAACTTTTTGGTAAAAAAAGAAACAAATGCTATGAATGTGTGCAGGGTGCCCCTGATCTTGGTGATATTCCTGTAGCCTGTTTGAGGAGGAGATGGCAGTCGTTTAGGTCGAGTAACTTAATTTTCATCCAATATGAAAACTACGAATAACTTGTACTGCAACTAAAATTTCAAGCCATCTGAATTGACAATTATGGGTTATTATTCATTTGTGCTGTTTTCTTGATATTTTTATTGCCTGACCCTTCATAGATGGTGCTATGCTTACAGACTTAGTGGTTCTACCAGTAGAAGTCACTCAAATTCTCTGGACTGGACTCTTCGTTCATCTACACAATCGGATCTTATGACATCTGATGTTGTTGCCCCTTCACCTTGGATAATCTTTGGTTGCCAAAATGGTAAAAGTTTTTCTTCAGTTTATGCTGTTTGAGGTAACTAAAATTGTACATACATATTTATGGATGTTATGCAGGTTTGCGACTATTCAAGGAAGCGAAAGATAGGGATTCACGTGGGAAGGTGTGTAGGATTTCTGTTCAGCAATTATTGGTTTATAAAAGAAATTTTAATTGTTGATTATGGTCCTATCTCCAGAAGTGGGATGATCACCCTGCAATAATGGCTGTGGGTGTGGTTGATGGCACTTCTGAAGCCATTTTCCAGACTCTTATGTCGCTTGGTCCTTCAAGATCAGAGTAAGTCTGGCACATGTGATATTCCTGCAGTGAAATTGTTGTATTTTTGTTTTTCTTGAACAAGGAGATATTTATTGTATGAATTTGGGATTTTGTGTGTTTTGAAAGCAACTTTCAATTGGTATACAGACTTGTGTTCTTAGAGCAATTTCCTTTTTTCTTATTTTTGCTTATCAACTGGATTTTTCAACAGTGTTGAGTAGCATTTACATTGTGCACCCACAGTGTTCTACTTCTGCACAATTATACACTACTGAGATTTTACTATGGAAATTCTAAACTGGCTGTCAGGTGCCTTTTGCATAATTATGTTATTGAGGTAATTACTATTACCATTATATATTGGCTAGCAGATGGGATTTCTGTTTCTACAAGGGGAATGTGGTTGAGCACCTGGATGGTCACACTGACATTATTCACAAGCTGCTATATAGCGATTGGTTGCCTTGGTAAGATTCAAGCCTTTAGTATTAATTATGTACTGCTACTTGTTTTGAGGCAGTAACTTTGTCTTTTCCCAGTGTTGAGAAACCTATCAGGATAAGTGTTACAAATTAAGTGGAAGTGTTAAAGGGTTGTTTCTTCTTAATATTGTCTTAATTATCTCTTAAGATAGTCTTCTAGTTTTATTCAGATTGTTTTGTGTTTCATCTTTATCTCTAGGAGTTTATACTATACTTAAAACTCTATTTCAAAGTATTATAAATAAAGGAAGGTACAAGGGATGATGTGTGTGCTGTGGATTTTCCTTCAGCCCCAAGTTCTGCCAACCATACCTTTGCTTTAACCCTAAATTTCAACACCCAGTAACAGTTTTTTCCTTGGCATATGCTTTATAGGGGAATGGAACGAAGAGATCTGTTGTTGCGACGTTATTGGAGGAGAGAAGATGGTGGAACCTATGGTAGTAGTAATTTATGGAAGAAAATGGTTGAATATATATATATACATGTATGTATGTACGTATATATGTATATATATGATATTTGGATGAAATTAACTTCTTTTTGTTTTCCTTTTCACAGTTATCCTTTACCATTCTGTGTTTCACAAGAAGTGTTCCCCCCAGAATGGCTATGTTCGTGCCTGCCTTAAAAGTAATGTATGCTTAAACAATAGAAATAGTGAACATTTCTAGACTACACAATTTACTGATATTGTACTTTAGTTTGGTAATTTGAATTATGAGATGCTTTAGTTTTAGTCATTTTTATTCTGACATAAAATGGTTCACTGATTTTAAATGATTTTCGATGACTTTATCACTGCTGTCATCATTATATCCAATTCATGTATATGTGAGAATTTCTGAATTTGTTCCTTTAGATCAGTTGTCTTTGAAGTTGCTAGAGGTGGCTTAGGTGAAAGTGATGGATTAAAGCAGTTGGGAATGACAACCTGCCTTCTTGCAGGTGGTGGTTATGTTATATCACCAGTGAACAAAGGGAAGCAATCAGTTGTAAAGCATATGCTTGCTATTGATTGGAAATTCTGGAAG
Organism: Ceratonia siliqua; assembly: GCA_034509205.1. Taxonomy (NCBI): domain Eukaryota; kingdom Viridiplantae; phylum Streptophyta; class Magnoliopsida; order Fabales; family Fabaceae; genus Ceratonia; species Ceratonia siliqua. The sequence goes on from JASKGM010000009.1 coordinate 6,115,418, forward strand.
TCTTATCTAAAATCTTCATCAGCCCGTTCCATAACAATTCGAATGCTTGGGAGAGTTGCTGGTAGTCTACTTTTTTTGATTAAATTTTATTATTGGACATGACTTTTGTATACATACCTTTATTATATATCGTTGGATATTTAATTTATAAATTGGAAGATTAAAATTCTGTGTTATACTTCACTTATTAATTAGTCTTGCATTTGCAGCTTTAAGGGAGTTGTTTAAAGCTAGACTAGGAAATTGTTCTTCCTCTGATTATTCATCAGGAGAGTTGACAAGAAGCATCGGGTTTCATGTGAAGGAAGGGGACAACAACTTTGATATCCAAACACAGACAGGAAATGAGAAAACTCACGATGACATAGATGGAGAAGTGGATCTAACTCAATCAGAGCATGCAAGCCTTGTTAGTCTGAATGATGCTGATGATGAGTTTTTTGATGTTCTAGAACCATCAGATTATGATGAATCAGAAAATGGATGGACATCTGATTGTAGTCACAGGAAGTCTCAGGTGAAAAGCTATTTATTTTAAAGTAATTTGTTCATTTTACTGCACAGAAAGGGAATGATCAAATCAGGGCCATAGGACAATTCGTCTCTTCAAAACTAATATTGTATAATTTCTCTTAGATATTTATGTCAATCTGCATTTGGTAATGGTTAATCAATGCTACAAATGGGCTGTGAAATGGCATTAATTGTTCTCAATTCTGAATATCTGTATGTTTATAAAAAAATGATTTTTGCTTTACTCTTACTAACAGTTAAACAATGGCATTTATGGGCTGGCAAACAACACTAGTAGTTGTTAGCTGTGAAATTTTTTCCAATCCATAAACTTGTATAACAGTCAAAGATTGGTTTGCTCTGAAAATAAATATTAAGACTCTAGTTAAACTTTGCATTTTGCTTGATATGGTGTCTCCTTTTGATCCTGTGAATTTGAGAATTTCAGGATATTCGTCATCCAAAGTTATCAACTGCTGCTAGTTTTGTGAAAAGATTGCATGATCTTGCAGGTGATTAGTATTATCTTTGATGGCATATCAGGATTATACATGATTTTCTTTCTTCTATGATTAACAATGCCTAGAGACAATACACTGCAGTTCAAAAGAGGGGTTATGTGGACTTACAAGAGATGGTCAGGGAAGAAAGTATCTCATGCTGCTACGGGTCCACTCTACCAAAAGATCCTACATGTTCATTACCTTGCAGTTGGACAGCAGCAGATCCTTCTACTTTCCTGATTCGTGGAGAAAATTATCTGGAGGACCACCAGAAGGTATAAATGACATCAATTCATTATGATTAATGAAATTATGTATTAGGAAAAACACTTTTGGTTGTTTGCTTCATAATAAGTCAACACTTGCTTGCATTTTTGTTTCATCTTCATCCGTTCTTTGATACTTTTGTGCTCTTTCAGAGGCCAATCACAGGCCAGATTTTGTCTCTGCCTTATATATTTACACAGTTTCAGATGCTTTGATTATAGATAATAACTACTGATGTAAATACATTACATGCAGTAACCTTATATTCTTGGTTTTGCTATTGACATACTTCCTACTTCTCTCAAACATCCATTCTTTCAAATTTAAGGTGAAATTACAATCTGATGGGCCATTGTTTTGTTTTACACTTGTATACGTTTGTGGTAATAATCACTAGGTTAAGGCAAAGGGAACCTTGATGCAAATGGTTGGTGCAGATTGGCTGAGATCTGACAAAAGGGAAGATGATCTTGGTGGCCGTCCTGGGAGCATTGTGCAGGTTGATCTATGAGTTCGCTTTATTTGGTTCTTGACATTGATAATGTTCGGGCACTGCATTAGCAACTTATGATTAATATATTAGAAGAAATCAATTTGATGAAGTTTTAACTTGCAGAAATATGCGGCACAGGGTGGATCTGAGTTCTTCTTCATTGTAAATATTCAGGTTAGTTATTATTTGTTTATATAGTTCTTGCATAAACTTTTCATAATAACACTAATTAAGTTGTTTCTACAAATCAGGTTCCAGGTTCTACAACATATAGCCTAGCATTATACTACACGATGAATACCCCTGTTGAAGATGCCCCGCTGCTAGAGAGTTTCATCAAGGGCGATGATGCCTATAGAAATTCAAGATTTAAACTTATACCATACATATCGAAGGTCAGTAAATGTCATCACTGCTGCAATCTTCTCTATTTGCTGCCTAATAGCTCTAGTATATATTGGGGCTTAGAGATCACTCTTTCCCGCATCCTCTAGTCCATCATATTGCAAATTGCATAAAAACAAGCAAATAATGCATCGAGCATTTCTATTACATGAATCTGTAATCCCAAACCATGCATTCGATTAGAAACCTCTCTCCTTTCCTTGCACAAGCCACTAACCACTTCCCTTGCCTCATTTAGGTTTTTTAGAAACAATCTGTTAGATGGGAATGTGCTTCATTTTCTTCCAAGATTCAGTGTCTGGCTTGGTTCAACATAATTTACTCAATTCAAAGTCTTGCTATCTATGTTAGATTTCTGATCCACAATGACCTAATCCTGGGATATAAGAAAAGATTTAAAAGAGATTTTAATGTGTGGCATCCTTTTTCCAAAATCCCCATTCTTTTTTCATTTGTCTAGCTCTCGGATTACAAGTGTTGACAATCCTATTTTCAGGGTTCATGGATAGTAAAGCAGAGTGTGGGAAAGAAGGCATGCCTTGTTGGTCAAGCACTGGAAATCAATTATTTCCAGGGCAAGAACTATTTGGAGGTAATAGTGCATTAATAATTAATTGAGATGATTGATCAATTAACATTTCATTATTAAGATAACAAGCATAAAGCTATTTGCTATTTAGAGTTAATGTAATTATATGTTTTTCTCTGCCTTGGTGTGGTATGCGGAGAACATTATAAACAGAGACTGGAGTCACTGGATTTAAGAAAGATTAGGACTAAAAGGATATGCATCAAACATATAACTCTAAATCATGTCTCATTTTATGTTTATTTTTATGTTATGATAACCATTTCAGCTTGGGATTGATATTGGATCATCAACTGTTGCAAGAGGTGTTGTGAGTCTTGTCCTCGGGTACCTCAACAATCTGGTTATTGAGATGGCATTTTTAATACAGGTAACATGATCATTGATTCATAGCAAATTCATAGAGATAAGTCAGTATACTATTTTCATACTTAATTTTGTTATTTTATGTTCTTCTAATGCCAATATATCTTGTGCAGGGAAACACACGCGAGGAGCTCCCAGAATATCTTCTTGGAACCTGCCGCCTTAACCATCTTGATGCTTCCAAATCAGTATGTTTGATGCCATGATTTTTTCTGAGACTCGTGACATGTACATTGTGGAAGATGCCAAGTTACTGATGTAGATAATTGAATTTCTAGATAATTATCTCTAAACTTACCTCCAGAAGCCATTATTTCATTCAATCAAATTAGTCTTGCAGCAAGTTATGTTGCTGTAGCTGTAAGAATGGGCAGGTTGGTGGGACTAATATATTGTAAAATTTGCATTTGTTCATTGGATCTTATTTTTCCAATTTATATACTTGATTTTTTTTTTTAATTTTTATTTAGCATAGATACCTATACTTTTTAAGTACTATTTGTGAGGCTAGGAGTGATCATATGGCAACACTGGCATTTTCTCCTTGTAGCTGTAAATTTGGATAATGGGGGTTTAAGGAGGTAGTCCTTTATTTGTGGGGAAGTCTCACTCGCCCCCAGGCTATTATCTATTGTCTGTGAGCAATTGCTAACAACACAGCCGAAGGAGCGAATCCGATCCTAAGTCAGTTAAATCGTGGCCCTTTGTGGACGATTATGAACAATTGTGTTTTCAAATATGAAATTATATTAAAAAAACAAAAGTTATGTCATTAATTATGATGTTATCATCTCATTTTTTGAATCTCATTTTTTATTTTTTTGTTTAAATTTTTTTTGATATTTTTTGAATATTTTTTATATCATATATATTTTTTTAAAATTTTGTTTGGAATAGAATTTTTTACATTTTTTGTATTATTTATTTAATGTTTTTTTAAAATTTTTTTATAAGTAAAAATTTTTAAAAATATTTTAAAAAATTCTTAAAAAAATATATCATATAAAATATTCAATTAGTATTAAAAAATAAAAAAAATTGAATAATAAAAGAAATGAGTATGAGATATTAAAATTATGCTACCATCTTATAAAATATAATAGTAGCATGTAAAAGTCTCCAAAATTAAGGTCGAAAAGAATAAATATAATATATGTGTTCTTTATATAAAATAATGTTACAAAATATAAAAAAATTATTATCAGTTTGATTGTTGTTTGACCATAGTTAAATCAGTAAACTGCGAATCACTGACTCTACTTATTAAATGATTGATTCAATTTTTACAATATTAAAAAAAATAAAAACAAAAGAAATGAATCTTATATTTTAAGGCTGAGCTTATTTAACTCGTTATTAAATAAGTTAAATTTAAATTAACTAAAATTCTGCTCTACTTATTTTTGCCCAATAAAAAAAAACTATGAAAGAATGTTATAAATATTTATTTTGCAATTTTTTAAAAATATTAATAACATTCTGGAAGTAACCATATGATTCATGGGAAGTCTGTGAGGCACCTCAAAAGTTAAATGAGCTAACAGAAAACCTCCAGCAGTCCACTTATACATAATTTGGCAATTCCAATATTACACCCAATTAAAAATTTATAATTAATATAAATGAGATATTTGAAGTATGAATTAATATTTATGATTTTTTAAAATCATTTTCTTCTCAAATCCCAAACTAAATTTCCCTCTTCCCATAATTTTATATTTAATTGTTTGGTTGAAATTTAATTTATTTAGTTTTATAAGAAATCGTAATCTGCAAAATTGGAAACTGGATTTCGAATACAGAAGAGATTAAGACAGTTTTCTTTTTGGGAAATGTTAAACCCGCGACTTCCGTTTGCCCAAAATATGCTGTTTGAATTAAGTTTACCATTTTGCCCTTCATTTTTACAGGTCAGAAATGTTTCTCCGCTTGCAGAAAGCAAAGGAAGCTGGTCTTCAACATCGTTACTAAAGCCGCGAGTTCCCGAGGAAGAAGGCCTGATAAAATCTAGGGCCCTTCTTTTTCCCGGGAAACTTCTCCGACTTTATGTTTGGTTAGTGAGAACATTTTAGGAAAGGGACTTTCAGGATCCACTCTGAAAGGGGTTTCGGGTGGGTCCAAGTTGATCGTGAGGTCTGTCCAGTGAAGCCCCAACATAGTTTTGGGAATTTATGAGCACGAGATCCCGTAATCCGATACAGGTGGGTCCATTAGTTTCTTTTCCTCGAATTTATGCTTGTCTGTGTTTTTGAATTCGTGCTCTGTTCTTGTCGTTGGTTTAGTTGTAGCCATGTTATCTTGGTCTCCTTTAATATATAACAACCTCTTCCTATTCCATTTACGTGCTAGTAAAACTGAACAGTTTTCTGGTTACTTCGTTCAATCTGTCGCATTCTTCAGTTGTCTTTTTCGGTAATGTATCAATATGATGCTCATTTAATCACTTGAATTCGGTTTTTAGTTTTGTGCTTTGCTAGTTCTATTGTTACATTGGATTTATTTTGGAAACGTGTTACCGGGAAAGAGGAAAAGTCTGTTCTACAGCTGAAGTGGAAATGAAAGTGACTGAGATTTCACACTCAGTAGACCATTATGAGGTCTTAAGGAATCTAAGATATAGCAATTGTCTTTTTGCCCTCTAGTTGGCTGGGAATTCAGTTTTATTTATTTATTTTGTTAATTATACAATGTCGTTAATTTTTCTTAGGGCTTTTTCTTTCTTGGCTTTTGGCTCTTGCAGGAGTAGGAATTTTGTGGATGGATCCTACTCTAAAATTCTGTGTGCTGCTGATGCTTGTTGGATTAGGTATTATATTTTCCTATTAGTCTCTCTACTTGTGTATTTTTTCTTATTTTAGTTTATTTTCATTTTGGCTTATTCTTTTGCTAGTGAATGCCTCTTTCACAAAAAATGATTTTGGACATTGCGAAAGAGTTGTTAGAAGTTGGGCATACTCTTCACTTGATAAAGAAATCAGGGGGGATAAACACACACTAAGAGATTTACTGTTTTTCCTCCATGTCCCAAGAACAGGAGGGCGCACATATTTTCACTGGTAATTCTATAGTGGTCTAGTTTGGTATCCGAAAAAGTTAGGCCTTCATCTTGACGAACTCATTGATCTAATCTTCTGGTGGTATATTATTCTGCAGTTTCTTGAAAAAGTTGTATCCTAGTTCTCTTGAATGTCCCCGTTCTTATGATAAGCTGCGCTTTGACCCAAGGTGCCATCTGACTTCTTTCTATCTTACACTAGAATACAATTTGTTATAATGTTTGTTTTCTTTTCAATTATTATGCCTATATGCAGCTTTTGCTACATTTCTGATATGCTGAAATGGGTAATTCTGTTTGTTATTCCTGGAAGAAAGTTGGTAGCTCTTCCAGTAAGTTACTGTTTGGTATAGCTTTGGCTTTTGGTGCTTGTAATTTTTTACAGTAAAAAGCACAAAAGCTTTTGAGAAGTGCCCTAGAGGATACCTTTAAAACTTTTGTGGCTGTTACAATATATATTACTTATAAAAATCTTTAGTATTTATTAAATTCTAACAATTATCCTCTCCAAGTTGAAAACCTTATAACTCAACCTTATATTCCATGTCTCTGTAATTCTAGAATTATTAGAGTTACGGCAGCTTTGCAAAGATTTTTTACTTAACACTTTACTCATAAATGTACATTTCACAGCAGATTATCTAATATTCTATTCAACAAAATGGTGACACATCATCACTGTTTTTTTTTTTTAAAAGCATCTTCAGCATAAAAGCCACAGCTTTCTCAAACATAATTTCAGTCTGTTGTTGAAAAAACCATATGCTGCATGTAAAATCCACTATAAACTCCAAAAAATATTGCTTATTTATGGCTTTCTAAGTTTCTATTATTTTTGTAAATTTGCAGCAAACCTCAGTGCAGGCTGTTAGTTACGCATGATGATTATAGCATGACTTCCAAACTTCCGAGGGAGAGAACATCTGTGGTTACCATACTTAGGGATCCAGTTAGCCGTGTCTTTAGTACTTATGAATTTTCTATAGAGGTTGCAGCTAGATTTTTGGTGCATCCAAATTTGACATCTGCAACAGTGATGGCTGGACGCTTGCGATCAAAGGCTAGAGGAGTAAGCACACTGGATATCTGGCCCTGGAAGTATCTGGTTCCATGGATGAGGAAAGACCTATTCACTAGGGTATATTTCTTGTTTATTGCATGATGTTTCCTATTGATGCATTTTATTTCCCTGCTTTTAAATTCATACAAGCATTAATAACTTTGATTATAGAAGTATATGGTTTTACCATAATCTATGCATTTGATACTTTTAGTGATTCATGAAGGTTATATATAAACACACGTACATTCAAACACTCCCCTAATTAAAGGAGTGTTGAAAAATTCAATGCTGCTAAATTTGGTGAACAATAAATGATGTAGTAAGAGAATAAGTATCTGAACACCTGCATCTTGTTTTCTAATACTAGTGATATCATTTATAGCTGATGACCCTTTCTCTTCTTTCTGTTATGTGATCACTGGGAAAGGCAGCTAGGATAGTAATATGGGATGCTTTCTTTCCCCTTTTTTCTCTCTCTATTGATGATCCCCATGAACTAGGAACCTAATAACCTCCTCGTTGTTTCTATATAATATTAAAAAAAAAAAACTTGTTGAGAATATTGAATTGATTTCAAAATTTGATGCATTATGATGAATGCAAGAGTCAATTTTATATTGGATTTTCCTGCAAATGGGGCAAATGTGAAGGAAATCTGTTGAGAACCAAGTGTAACTGATGGAAAACTTCTAATAAACTAATGGAAAACACTGTAATTATATGGAATAATTATCAAACTGTTACCACAATACAACACAAAGACTACATGATTACAACTCTGTTCCACATTACAGCATCTGACTTACACAGAAACATAGAAACAGAACACAATCTTATACAAATACACAATACACAATACACAATCCTAACAGAATACTTAAACACAGATCCGGCACTTCGAGTGGCCGGAAACTCCCAAATTCTAGCACTTCGGAGTGGCTAGAGACTCCCAAATTTCCAATCCCAATATTTGCCTAACTCCCCTGCACTCCTTCCTTTCTCATTTATACATGACAGCGAAGTAACTGTCATGTAACTGCCTTAACTGCCTCTTTCCCCTAGGTTCTAACATTACCCCTCTGCACTTTCACCTTGTCTTCTAGGTGAAATTCTGCAGCCCATCAACGACAACACTAGATCGTCGAGGAGAGACGCTGGCGAAGGTTGGGGTTGTTGGCGATCCGGTTCCCGCGACGATGGCGGCGAGTCTCAGTTAAGGATTCTGGTTTGCGCTGCGAGACCAAGTTTTTCGTGTATTTCGTTAGCAAATGATTTGGTCAAGGGGCAGAGGAGATACATTAAAAAAAGAAAGAGAGTGGGAAAGAGACAAAAAAAAGGACAAAGAAGAAAAAGACAACAAAAACAAAAACAAAATAAAAGAGAGAGGAGAGATGGTTGGATCATAGCCTTTCATGTCTCCCTTGAGAGATGACCATTGAGGAATGGGCAACCCAGAAAGGAGTGATTGGGGAAAGCGCCGGGAGGGAAAGGCCCTGAATGAAGGTTTCCCGAATAGCCAGCTTAGGCCATCGTGATCATCGACTTTCGAAGGAGTATTCAATATTATAGAGTTCACCTTGAGGACAAAGTAAATAAAAAGGGGGTGGTAATGTTAGATACCGGGGTATTTAGGAAATTAAACATGAGTATTTTAAATAAGGGCAGTTTTAAAGAAGTTATTTAGGGAGTTATTTGGGGTGACTTGTATAAATTTGAGAGGAAGGGTGCAGAGAAGGTAGGCAAATATTGGGATTGGGAATTTGGGAGTCTCTTGCCACTCAAAGTGCCAGAAAATGGGAGTGTCCAGTCACTCGAAGTGTTGGGTTTGTGTTCCTAGTGTGTGTTTGTAATTGTCCTGTGTTAGTCTCTTTGTATAGTGTAATTGTATTTGTACTGTGATGTAAATCTATGTTATTTATAATATACTGTGATGTAAATCTGTGTTATTTATAATATGCAAGTGCAGAATTATATATATTAGATAAAAATCTTAGATGGTTCCCAACGGAATCCTAGACATGCCATTTGTTTCCTAATTTCCCCTAAGATTCTGAAAATCAAAGAGCCTTACAGTAGTGATAAAACTTTGATAACAGTTTGTGTGTTTCCTGAAGTCAAGCTTTTGATATTAGAGTTTTTCAGGGTCATATTGTTCAGAATGCAGGTCTTTATACAAAATTTCATAGTATGACTACCATTGGACAAGTATTGACTGCTATTTATACACGACTTACTAAGTGGGTATTGTTATATGGAAGACTCAAATACATAGTAAGAAAATGATGCAAAAGAGTACTTTTGCTGATTTATTATAACTTCAATGCAAGAACGTGTAGCCCAGATTTTATTTGAAAAGAGTAATCTTGGACCCGTAAGTTCAACTTGATTACTTGCTTTCTATGATGGTAGGTTATGGATAGAAATGTGTTTAGATATGCAATTGTAGTAATTCATTTATTTTTGAAGATGGAAATATCTGTCCTTAAAGTTGCCATATAGAAGGAAGATTAAATGCATCTATGGAATAGTATACTTCATGATGCTGTGCTGTTTGCTAATGTATTAACATCTAACAAAATACCATTGCTTTATTCATAAGGTATATACAGCTATCATTACTCATTTTATTAAATTGTTGTTTCATTTTCCCTTTTGGTGTATGTATGACTGATTTGCAACTTTAATGAACAGAGAGATCTGAGGCATAGTAGTGGACTGCCCATCACTGAGAGCAATGATTCCTATGACATGGAAGATTTTGCAATGCCATTACATGAATTCATCAATCATCCTGTGGCTGAGGATATTATACATAATGGAGCCACATTCCAGGTACTGAAGTATCTGTTTCTTTACCAGTGTGGATATTCTTATAGTTTATTAATTTTGTAAATGCTTTATAGGTTTTACTGTTCTCTAAAATAACGATTCAACTGGAATACATCACTCGTAATCTGAGTTTCTGTTCAGATACTATTGCCATGAGAATATGAATCAGATAATTTGCAGCTGCAAGACCCCATTTGGTTACGAACTCTATTGTTGGATTATCCACTCTCAGTTTGTCTCATGCATCCCAAATACCATAACTTTCAGTTGGACAGCAAGTGACGCACCCACTTTCAACACTTAAGTGGATAATAGCACCTTGTATCTAACTGGCATAGTACTTGGCTAGCATGGTGGCCATGGAGAGCGCTGATTTTATTTATATTATATATCCTGTGGATTTGACCCCCCAAATATGTTTCAAAGGCCCCAATTCTTGAATTTCCAATTCAAAAAACTATATTGGTAATGATGTCTGCAATTCTTGTAACCAAGTTTTCTTTTCAATTTATTTTGTTGGACTGTTCATTTGACAGGTTGCAGGTTTGACAAACAATTCTTATCTAGCAGAATCACATGAAGTGCGCCACTGTGTGCAGAAATATAAGATTCTTGGCAAATATGTGCTAAAAGTTGCAAAGGTAATAAATAATCCTTGGAGGTTGTGACTGTTGCATCATATAATTGTGTTTACCACCCTCTATTGCTCCTTTATTGCATTTGGCATATGCTTGTAATTCCTGCAGAAGAGGCTAGATGATATGTTATATGTTGGTCTTACTGAGGAGCACAGAGAATCTGCCACAATGTTTGCAAATGTGGTTGGTGCTCAGGTGATATCACAGCTGAGAGCAGAAAATACTAGCCTGGATATTGTTGATGACACAGGTTAGTGTGGTGGTGAAAATACTTTTTATAACAAATGCTGAACAGTCAGAACATGGTACAGTATTTGGAGTATGTTGCAAGCACTTATAATCTCACTTGCTTTTGGATTTGTGATATGTATATGTGGCATGTAGTGGGATGGTTTGGGTGGGTTTGTCAAATATCATGTTTTGCACTAAACCTTGTGTAAAATTTTGTTGTTGACAATTCTAGTCTTGACCGTAGATTGTGTTACATTTGTTTGGTGACATATGGCATTGATCATCTACTTGTACTACAGAACAGAGTTCACTTTCAAATACTGAGCCTGATAACAGTGAACATCAGGTAAGAAGCATCCCCTTGATGAAGACACTTAATAAATGAAGTTTAAGTCAGGAAACCTTTCTTACCACATCTCTTACTGCAAGACAGAATAGCACCTTAGACCAGAGAGCTAGTGAGAGTGCTTCAGGTGAAGCAACAGAATCAAATGTAAGCCTGTTTGCTAAGTATGATATGTTGTTTTACATAGATGTATCAGATATTATCTGTTTCTCGTCTTGAACAACAATTATGTTGATCATTGACTGATTTTAGATGACCGTGGGAGAGCTCATGGAAGCTTATGAAGTCTGTATTTCTAGTTTACGGAAGGCCCAGGCTCAACGACGCACCTCTTCTTTAAAGAGAATTTCTCCAGTGAACTTTTCAAGGGAGGTAAGGTTTGAAGTCTCAGAGCTGGCATAATATCATTCCGTTTCTTTTACTACTATTCTGTGTGCATGGGTAGCTATTCCTCCTTGATTCACTCTTTGGTTTTAGACATCTATAACTTTCCAGGATATGTATTTATTGCATGGGCAGGTGGTGTTTGTATTTCAAGCTACATAGAAATATAATTTTGTTTGCTATTATTTGTATCCTGTTGGAATTTTCTACATCCTGTTGTTGGCTTGTAAATTGTAATGTTGTGTGCTGTCCCTTTATAATCTTTTATAAATTTTCAGGCACGTCATCTGGTTTCTGAAGTGGTTCTCCAGCGGATACGATCTCTTAATGACCTTGACTTGGAGCTCTATGAATATGCAAGAGACATTTTTTCCAAGCAACACAAAAATACATTGAAAAAATTTACTGAGGTACAACCACTTCTGGTTTCAGATGTTCGGGTATAGTTTTTTTTTTTTTACTTACACTTGGTGAAAATGTGCTTCAACCAAGATATTTTATAGATGGGAAGGGTTCTATTATTCAGTAGTTAACTGCTTCCCATGTGCATAAGTAATTGTTTTGTGCACTTTATTACGTTAGAACAATAGTAAACCAGAAAATAGGTTAAACAAATGAATTTTCCTGAAAACCAGTCTAAGGTGGGCAAGGAATGGCTCTTGAAGAGTAATGTTAAGAATATAGATGGGGTAGTGGAATGAAGGCAGATACGGGGACTGCTTTAAATTGTAGGAGGAATTTGCTGGAGTAAGTAGAATAGAAAATATATACATTTAAACAATGTATAGGAAAGATTTGGAGTAACTGATGGATTAAAATTGATGATACAAAATCCATATGGGATACTGCAATGTGTTGCCAAACCTACATGATGATTCTGATTTATGCGTTTTACTGGTCCATGGATTTATCATATTCAATGTATGTATGTATATATGTATGTATATCCTTGAGTATTATTATTTCTGTTCACAAGTGGTTGTTTCTAAATTCTGCATGTTGGTTAGCTGATGCTAGAAAACTTATAGTAGCGTGCGCTTAGCTCTTGCCTGTTTTGATACCTTTTAACGTATTAAATTGCAGGAGAGATGGGAAAACATATCAAGCAGTGCATATGGCATCACCCTCTGGAAGGCCCTTCCGTCGGTGATCACTTTGGCCTTCCTCCTCCTGTTCTTTGTAATTGTAAATATGAGAAGAAGAATGTTGAAGGGTAAGATGTGAATGGTAGTTAATTATAAATTGTGGAAACAAAAGCTCTGGAAGATTTGAGAGAATAGATATGTTAGAATTCACCACTAGTCGTAGTTGAGTGCTCAACATACTCATCCTTGGGCCTAAAGCATGGACTGATTTTTTGTAGTTTTGTCCGTTGATGGAAATTTGAATTCTTGAGGCCTGTTAGGTATTTTTTCTTTGTTTTGTTTCCTTTCTTTTGGGGAGAGTTAGATGGTTTTAGGATTTGCCAAAGTGGGTTACTGTATGCAACTATGCATTATCACTCATAACTTCAAAGGCATTCATCGCATTTGCACTAACAGCCCATCAAATTTCCAATCCTTTGGACTCATGTGCTAAAGTACTTTATGCTAGGGAGGGCGGCTTCCCTCCGTTGGTTCCAAAATAGCAAGAATTTTAGTCACCAAGTGACACTCCCCTTTCTTATTTTCAATATAGTACTTACTCCCATACTGTTTAATGTCAAAATGCAATGATATCCTTTACAAGATTACAAACTCATGTATCCTATATTTCATTGGTGAAACTTTGCACTTTAGTTTTTCACTATTTCTTTCATTTAAAAATAAATTTCTAAAAAAAATGGAAACAAAAATCTTTTTGTAAAAAATTATGAAAGAGAGCTGATTCATTAAAATCTCTAGATACAAGAATTCTAATGAGACTAATTATGCTAAAATACAAACATATATATTAAAAAAATTAAGTGAAACCATATGTATTCAAATATATAGATAAAAAGTTGATACATACAACATTTATTTGTATATGAATACAACTAATATCATTTAATTTATTAAATTCAAAATAAAAAAGTGAAGAAAATATTATTATAATATGATATATTTTAGGAAATAGTCTTAATTGTTTTTCTAAAACAATTAAAAGCAAGAAGAACTGATGTATGAATTAGTTTTGAAATTAAAAATAAAGAAAATACTTTATAATTTTTGATGTAAAAATTAAATGAAAAAAGAGAATTTGAATATGCATTGAAAAGAAAGACGAAAGAATTGAAACTTGAAAGTTGAATCTGACCCAAGCCACCCAACTTCCATGTTATGGTGTATCACCAATCCTGGTCCCACGTTAAATATCCATCCCTGGAATTTTTAATTGTTAGCACCCAACGCATTTCTGTTAACCGAAAAATAAAAACAAAGTAGGAATGCAATAATTGTCGTTCGAACATTTTTAGTATTATTATATTACTAAAAATTAAAAATTATTGTTATAAATAATTTTTTAAAATTTTAATAATTAATTTAATTATAATTTAAACAATTATATAATAACCTATAAATAACAGTAATACTGTACTAGATGATACCCACATATTTGATATTTCCATCCCGCGGCCTCCGTCCGTGATCGCGGAAATCAAATCTGTGTAATGGCCACGCAAACATTCAAAATATATATTAATTTGTTTCAGATCTAATTCATTGTTATTATAATTCCTATAGATCCACATCTTATGACCCATCATCGTTGATACCTCATTTTTCCAACTACCTTTTTTATGTCAACGTTTATTTTTTTAATATAAAATAATTAAAGTTTATTAACGTTTACTTTAACATTTTTCTTTTCAAGTTCTTCTCTAGTTTTTTCCTTGTATATTTTTACTTTAGTTGAATTGTTTCTAATATTTCATTGAGATTTATATCATATTTATTTCTATTTTTAATTATTTCCACAAACAATTAATAAATTTGTAAAAGTAGAAACATTTCCAATTAAATGGATTTAATTTTTTATTCGGATTTTATTTTCACCGAATATTTGAAAATAGTAGATAGGATTAAGCAACGGTAGATATCACGGAGACCACAGTGAGGGCTTCCGCATCCTAGCGCCACTGCCTTACGAGATACAAACCTAATTTACCAAATTCAGACAAGGAGATTCAACGGAAAGGAATCTCATCTCTCTTACAATTTAATCCTCACAAGTCACACCATTTTCCTCTCCGCTCTGTCTCCCTCTGCAAATGTGTGTTCTGTTTCTGTAAGACCCTTATCTGACACTGCCATGGCCGTCTCTGCTCACCGGGCATTGCGCTTCTCTTCACCCTTTTAGTCACTGAAGCTACCATGTCAGAGGTCCTAGACCCAGTCCAAGCTCTACCCTTTCTGTTATTTTCTGTTTGAGCTTTTATTCTTGTTAGAGGGTTTATCCTTCATATTCTTCTGTTTCATTCAAAGTTGCTCTCATTTCGTTTTTACTTTCGCTTTGGCCCCTTTGGTTATTTTTCCTCCTCTGGTGTTCCACTGCATGCATTTTTCATTTTTCTCTCGGATATTTTACGATTATTATTTGCGGCTATTATGCAGCTCTAATTTTAGCATATAAAGAGTAAGAACCAATATTACTCTTCAAGTTCTAGCATCTGAGTTAGGCTGCTGCCTATTACATTTGCAAATAATACAATCATCTGCATATGGGTTTTAGTACCTCTGCTACATTTTCTCTGCAACCAAACGGTCTACCATCAACCGGGGATGTGTCATCTAGCGCTAAAAAGGCAACTTCCTTTTGTAAGCGGCCCTTAGTTAGAATGGGAAAAAATTGTGAGGAACGGTAGATTAGCTGAGTATCATGACCCTTGAAAAGATGTTTGCTTTGAATGGTATATGAACCTTGTCTGTTTCGAGTTTCCATATCACTTGGATAACTTACTGATCGTATGATAGTCAGTTGGAAATCCTTTTTTGGGGTAAATTTTCACTGTTAAGAAACATGGACTTGCAGATAAAATTTTAGCTAGATTTTATTGCTTTACATTATAAAATTCCTCATTGTACATAAATCTCCTTTTGACAAGGTAATTACGCAACAGTTCAAATTGTGCAAGATAACCTTTCCTTGAATATTTATTAACTCTTTATTCTGTATGTGCCATATATCCCTTGTGAGTTTTAGCCAACAATTAATTGTTTGTCTTTTTTGCTTCTGAAGTATGTTCTACCGTGTGTGAGCAAGGAATAACAGTGTCTATCTTTCATTTCTTTTCTACACAATAATATTTTGAAACAGGATATCACTAATATGAAGGATTCTTGGTTTTTCGACAAGAATTGTAATGGTCTATCAGATGAAATCTTTGATGATGTCATCAAATTGTTTGATTTTCCGCTGGAAGACGTGGAAACTAATGCCGTGGAAGAAGATTGGGATGCTCAATTCAAATTCCTTGAAGAGCCATGTTTTGATGTTTTCTCAGTATCATCATCTGGGCTGAGTGATAAAACTCAAAATGGCAATCCAAAACTTGGGAGGAGTATCTCTGCTTCTGTGAGTTCTCTCCCTCTATTTCTGGTGATGCACACTGATGTTATTTCATTTGCTAAACCTTTTTTTTCTAGCATATTGTCCTGCGCCTGGTAGTTATATACATAGAAAGTCATGATTTGTACTTGAATATAGTGCATATTTGGTGAATTAATTATAATATACAGGCTTGTTTTATTTGAAACTGAAAAAGATGACTATGTTGAAGTTGAAGGACACGATTTGATGATCTTGGTCCTGTGCTCATGTTCAGTTATTGGAAATTGCTCTTTCATTCTATAGGATCTATACTTGCTGAGTTAGTTGGATTTTTCTGACATTTTTATGATGGACCTTTCATAGGAAATGTTAATATAGTTATTTAGAAAACTATGAGTTGTTGCAGAGTTCTTGTAGTTGAATATCCATGTCAATAGTTGAAATTATTTTAATGGAATACTTTCATTTTTGTTGTGAATTCTGAGTAAAACTAGAATGATTTTGTGTAGGAAATCTTCCGCAAGGAGACCCAAGATTAAAGATTGACAAAAGAAATATTGGTAACTCTCGACAAAACCATTAGCAAGTAATGATGAGTGAAGGGAGATGTCACTAATGGTTTAACGTCCTATAACTCAACCCTTTATTGAAGTGTCCCCTAGCTAGCAGTTAAGGATAGATGTGTAACCAAAACCCTTCCTGCATTAGAGAATAGATTTGCAGAGAAAAACACAAGGGAGATTCAAGTGCTAGAGATTCAGTTTTCATGCATTTACTTAATAGGCAAGATTATTAGGCAACCTTTTGTTTCAGATGGGATGCTTTATTGTCTGCAAGTGAGCTTTTTCCTGCACAGCCTGTCAAGGTGTATTTTAAGTAAAGTGTATGAAAAGCAGTAAGGCTAGCTTTGCAGTGGGACTCTGAATTTCCTTAAGAATGCCACTGATGTCTTTTACTCATTCTTGGCAGTAACAAGAAATCAGAAATAGTTATAAAATTACAAGGCAATGCATGAAAAAGTTGTTTACTTTCACTACAACTGACTCAGATTGTCCTGGAGATGCTGTGACTGCCCAGCCTGCAGCATTTATCCTTCATGCACCTAAAGTTGGAACTGTTTAACGGTTGAACAAGAAGGAGGGAGGGAGGTAGGTAGGAAACCAGTGGCAATCTCATTCCTCTTACATCCAGGTTGCAGAAGCTCCTTCTCTTGGTATACATTTTTGGGTGGCGTAAGGTTCTCGGAAAAGAAAGAAAGAAAGAAATAGGTTGGAAGCGAGGAGGCGAGGATTATTAAGAGAGTAGGGAAATGCCTCTTATCTGTCATCTGTTTAATTATTAGTTACTTAATGGTAGGTTAGAGGTTGTTTCTCACAGTAATTACATTCTAAAATTCAAATTTATTTTTTTACTATTATTATTTTTTATTTTTTATTTGTCTTAATGTCATTCAGTTAAAGGTATTGGTAAAAAAGTGGTTTTAATTAAGTATTTTCTGTTCAATGAAGGTCTAATAACCTCTCTTAAATAATTAGTTTTCAGTTACTTCGATAGTAAAAATATAAAAGTTGACACCAGGACAAATTTTCAAGTTTCAAGGGGTTGGTGCTTATGCCTCATATTTTAGGGGTTAAATAATGTATTGCCCTCAGGAAGAGAGCAAGTTCAGGTAGCAGTGCTTGGAGGATGCTTGAAAGTGTTTAATTATTTTGAATGGTGAAGGATGGAATACATACATTAAAAACGTAATATTTGTTTCCTTGTTTTCTTAAGATGTAGATGAATTAATGCGTCTCTTTTGTGTTGTATTTGGTAATTGGCTGGGTTACACAGTAATGAATGATTTCCCCCTTGCCCAAATGCCTTCCTGTCTCTGCATGGATCTATATTCAGGAAACTACTTGCTTTTGGTAAGGAGGCTAATACAAGGCTCTGAGGCGATTGCAGATCTTGGGTTCTCCTTGATGGAAAATGTATCATGGCAAGGAGACAGAAAGACTAAGTATAATCATACAGTTTGTCTCACCACATGCTTAAGAGGCAAGACTATACTTAGTAGAATCACAAACAAAATTGAAAATATATGCAATTAGTTTGATTAACTATGGTACTTTGGTCCTTCATATGAAGATTTGACTTTACGGCTCCTCTCATGTGATGAGCTCTGTTAATATACATTTAAATGTTGGAAGAATTGTCTAGTTTCCTCTTTATCTTATTACTTAAATTTTATGTTCTATAATATGTAACTAATCCACTGCTTTCCAGATAAATAAACTTGTTCATTTCTGTTGCATCTGATCTTTTTCTTTTTCATCTTTTTGTGGGTTTGATCAGTGTGATGAGATATCCCCAATAGAACAACTGCCAGATGCTGCTGGACCTATGTATATCAAAAGCATTCCCAATCAGAATGTCTCTTCCAAGGGCAAGGATTTGCACCAATTCCGAACCTACAGTCCAGTGTCTGTTTTTGAAAGCAGTAGTTCTTCATCAGGTGAGAATTCTTTTGATCCACCTGCCATCCCAAGGCGTGTTCGCAGCATACGTCGACGTCTTCCCAGTTTCAGCCCTCTGTTCTCGATTCCTTTCATCTCTACTACAACAGCTTTACAAAAATCTCAGAGGACAGCAGCCTCTGAATCAGATTTTGAAACACACCTTACTGGGAAAGCAGTCTACAGAGTCAAAAGGAAGCAGAGGAAAAAGGATCTCTCTATGCTCTCAGGTCATATTGAGATGAAGAGATCCTCGTCGCAGGAGTCAGTTGTCCCCAGAAAATGCATGCACTGTGAGGTGACAAAGACTCCACAATGGAGGGAGGGACCCATGGGCCCAAAGACCCTGTGCAATGCATGTGGAGTTCGATACAGGTCTGGCCGCCTCTATCCCGAATACCGGCCTGCAGCCAGTCCCACTTTTGTAGCATCAGTGCACTCCAACTGTCACAAGAAGGTCATAGAGATGAGAAACAGAGCCATCCAGCAGTCTGATAGGAGTTCTATGTTGGCTTTGTCATCAAACAATTCACAAGGATAATATTATGTTAGATCAATTTGAGGGTTAAAACGGTAGTCTTAAACATGATCCTCCTTGTTTATTGATCTCTTTTTTTCTCTAATGTTATATTGTTTAGAATTATTTTTTTATGTAAGTTGATGATATAAAAGGTAGTAGCACAAGGTAATGTTAGGCATCCATGAAACTAAGTGTTGTAAATTGAGGACGAGTGTTGAAAATTGAGGACGGCTATATAGTATATAGGTCTCAAACATAATCTGGTCGTGCTTATGCCATTGCTGATGAAGAAATCGAAGTGAAGGATCAACTCTGGCAAGGACAATGTTCACATGCTTCAACATTCAAAGGGGAAGCACAAAATTATAGAAGTGCATGCTAACTATTGTTTTAGACTTTATAGGCCTGAATGTTTTGAGCATGCTTTTCAATATATAATTATATTCTTGTCAGCAGAGGTTGTTGAGACTACTTTGATATTCCCTGCGTATCAATGAAAACTTGGGTTCAAGGACAGAAACAGAATGGGTGTCGGTGGCAATATTATGTTTGGAGAAGTTGAATGCAATTTTATGCTAAATCTAACACTCCTTTTCTTCCCAGTTTTACCTTATTAATCTTTCAATCTATAGAAAATTATTTAATACCGATTTGGCACTTTTTTCGCTCCCCATTTGAATAATAGTTCAGTAATCTTTTCCGGGTTAACAAAAATACAAACTTATTCATCTTTCATGGCCATATCAGATTGAATAGATGGTGACTGGGTTGATCCATTTCCACCATAGTAGCCCAAAATGAAGCTCATGGGGGAAAGGAGGCCATGTTAAAATTCAATGGGCTTGGTAGCTCCAAGCAGTTTAAAACCAAAGAGAGAAAAAGCGCGAACTAGACTGGAAGACATCATATGATAAACTATTATTGAAAGCAAAACGTGAGTACGAAAAATTCCAATAAAACAAAAAGAGTATGTTTGTTTTGTTATGATATTTGGTGTAGAATACTAGGATTAATTAATAACTAGTTTGAAAGGGAGGAGGAGGTGATATCAGTATCACTGGTATGGTTATGGTATGGTAATGGTAATTGAGTAATTGAAATTTGAAAGTTGAATATAATTATTGTCGCAGACAGGATGTGGTCACGTGCAACCATTAAACAAAGTGTTCTAAAACAATTGGAAGTTTTGTTGACTATGTTGCACCTTTTGTTTTGTTCGCATGCATGCAGCTGGTTTTAATGTAATAATGTCCCCTTTCACTGCATGGTCCTAAGTAGTAACTCCTCATGTGGTGCTGCCCTAATATGCTCCATCCTCCATCACCCCACCATTGGTCCATCACTACCTCCTAATACTTTAATTTAATTACCCCACTCTACCTATCACTCTAGATCCTACCTTCCTAAGTCCTAACCCAATAGCCTTCAGCTGAGTACATGCGGTGGAGTCCCCAATGAAAGTACATACAGTAATACCTTCCAACGTGGCCTTCTTCTTTCCTTCAAAACTTGCTCTTTTCAGACCTCAACAACATTCTCACTTCCTTTATCACACCCTAGCTGCTCCTCTACCCAAATCGTTTATTCTTCCTATTTTTCTTCATAAAATATTTTTAAAGTATTAACCTTTTATTTCCTGTCAGATTTTTCGGTGTTATATTCATATTCAAAGTTTCTAACAATAAGGTAATTAGCTTGTACTTTGCTTCTTGTTTTCGATCAATTCCATTAAATCAAAAAGAAAGAAAAGTTAAACTTTTGAAGGCCTAGTCAAGGGTTATTGCTAAAACCAGGTACCAAACACGCGGGATACGACATTCTAACTCCTGATGAGGCTGACATGACTTTAGACATGCTCTCGCATGAAACGACACGTGCCGGCTGATAGTGCGATGAACCAAAACGGCACATTTGCTGTCCTTCTTGGGGCCGTCCACAGCCACAGAACAACGCGTGTCAATCATCGAACGACACATCGCGACCCACCGACCGAGTTTGAACAAAAACCTCACATCAAAACGACTCGGTGGTCCAACTCGGGCGAGTGAAAAGGCCAAAGCTGAAAGGGATTTTGTTTTGCCTTCGTCACTGTGGAACTTACCCCTATGAGCTGTGAGTGACAGTGTGGCAGTGTCGTCCGTGACAGATAACACAACGACAGAGATTCCTGAGAGAGTGTCCCTATCTTCCTCAACATGCGTGTGGGGCCCCCTCTCCCTCCTTTCCTTCCTTCCTCTACGTTACGTCCCTTCATCACTGCCAACGAGGAATTGGAACAACCCAAAGATAACCCCTCTCTGATGTTGACACGCGTCCAACCTCAACCGATGCCACGTCAACCACCTTCCCCTTCCCTCTGCGTTGTCTCTAGCTGTCATTCTGATCATACCTTCCCCTCTTTCTGTCTCACCGGTCACCCACCACCGCCACCAAGCCACACTATTAGCTCCCACAACGACATGGATGCATTCAAGCTTTATCAATTATCATTGTCGGAGGAAAGCGACCGCGTTTTTTGGTTCGTTTCTATTCCTCGTGGCCTGTTTTTTGTTCTGGCCATGGACAAATAATTGCGTAAGTTAATTTGTCAATTTCTCGGGGCCCAAAGTCTGGTCGGGTGGGGTCCGATTCAGTCATCGCGTACCTTATGAACTGAGAAACCAAAGGCCGAGTCCTGGGATGAGGTGAATGGCATTTTTCGATCCTTAACGGAAATGGATTCCTTCTGCGATGAATCTGAAAATATGGTGGAGTAAATTAGCATTTATTTTAATTCTTTGAACTTGCCCACTCTGCTTTTAAGTTGGGACATGCACCATATCGATTTTAACCCCTAAAAATGGGTATATGAGATTGATTCTGCAGAATTAGAGAGAAGGGAATTAATGGGGTTTCTTCATCCAGAAAAGGTTCAATTCAGGAAGGACCACACAAAAAAGTAAAACGCTAGAGAGTAAAGACAAGCCAGCAATTTCCCACCCGAAAAAGGACCTAGGCATGAGGCTCGGTACAGAGTAGACTAGTTGTGGGGCGGCAAAATGGGACGTTTATTAAAGTTATGACCTTTGAGCACAAGATAAGATTGATTCAGGGGAAGGGGAGAGGAGAGAGAGCTGTACATCTCTTTTATTATACCAACATTGATTTTTAGTCCCATGTGTCTGTTATTTCATCTTCCTGTCTTAATTGTCTCGACGTTGTGTGTCGGTATCAATGTTGATTCTTAACCAACCAATTCAATTCTTTTCCAAACCCCATCTTTTTGGCTGATATATCAACTATTTGGTTTATGTTGACGTTGTTGTTTTGTTAATATATATGTATAATGTTAATATTTAATCCTTTCAATGATTTTTATATAAACCCTCATCTATTAGATTGATGTTACAAGTTGGTACCGACGTTGTCTCTTCACCAAAAGACCCATATTCTTGGCCTTTTGCCTCACCCTCACTGTTCGAAGATCATTGGTTTAACTTTTAACCACGATGCTGACGGCTACTTAGTAAAAATTTGATAACAGTCTGGCATTTACTTTCCAACTCATTATTCATGAATATTATATTTGCCTTGATAACGTTTCACAGATGATCAGTTATCGTATTTGGGAGTGTTTTCCCTTTGTGCCTATTGTCTTTATCATCTTGCTTGTATATATATAATGAAAAAAGTTTGCTTTCAACTGAAGTTTTATTAATGGCTAAAGAAATTAAAAATCTAAACTTTATTGATTTGTTGCAAAAACAAAATCAAATTTTCTATTGGCTAACAAATTGTTTTTGCTTACAGGTCACAAATTGAAAAGAAGAATACAGAGTAAGTTCAAGTCAAATAAAATGATGGGAAAACTTCAACTTATATTTATTTCTTAATTCTTACTAATTCGTGTTGCTTTAGGACCATAAAGAGATTAGGTGGCCTGTGGCCATTACTTTACAAGAAAAAGGGAAGATAAACTTTCCATGGCCTCCCATGAGATACCAAAAAACTCTGTTTTCGCTAACCGAATCTTGGCATGAGGGTGCCGTCTTGTTAGCACAACCACCAATTAGACAAAAGACAACTGCTACCCTGTGGATATCCTCATCTTGTTTGTTGCTATCAATGTCCTTTAATACGTGACAAGCTGATCGCCATTTGATCACACAACACAAACGACATCAGGGTAACGTTAATTAATGTGTCACGGCAACATGCAACTATTTAAGGATAAGAGAAAGAAAAATCAATTCTCAGAGTAAAGAATTCAAATCAATAAAAGCAAGAAATGCTTGTGTCATTATTATTCATGTTTAAAATTGACCACTGCTCACTTTCATCACTGACATGGTATTTATCTGGCTCTTAGCTCATGCAAGTTATTAACTAAGAAAACGGAACCAACCCCCAAGATTCTCACATTTTAACTTTTTCTTTTGTTTTAATTAATGTATACTTTTGTTTTTCTCCTTATTCAGATAAAGTCTAATCAGTCCGAGAGTAGAGATGAGTCCACCTACAAGCATCCATTTCCACAAGGACCCCTCTCGTCTCTTCCGTTAGCTTCTTCCGACCAAAAAAACATAAGCCCTCACTTCTCTAACCATCACCCCACAAGCCCTTATCGCGCGTGGAGCCATAAGCTGCTGGCAGAGTTTGATTTATGTTATAATATTTTATTATTTTTAATAAAATTGATTTCTTAAACAAAGATATTACGTTACAGTCTAATTTTAAAATTATAACTTAATTTTAAAAGTATTAATTTATTTTTATTTTTTTAATATTAATTAATTAATTATTATATCATATATATTTTTTAACTTTTTTAATTTATGAATAAATAGTATAAATAAATACTATGTATTTCATGCATATTAGTGCTATAATTACCGCTGCCAGTTAAACTTACCCTCCTCTTGGTGGGCCAGAGTTTCCGAGTTTGAAGTTAAAAACTCGCGATATTATCTGACATAATACCGTGACATACTGTTAATTACTATCTTTATCATAAGCCATAAAATTCTATTCCTATTAAGTAATTGGGTAAATAGTAGATTGTCTGGTTGAGGACTTTGTTTGGTTTTGTTTAAGTTCCGGAGAGCGTCTGTGTGTGATGTGTCTGGGGGAGAGAAAAGCTCTTTGAGATCTGGGAGAAACCAAAACATAAGTACAAACAAAATCAGGCGAGAAAGGTGAGGTTTTTTTGTATGATGGAACTTGTTACCGTAGGAGAGATTCTATTGTAATGGTTGCTACCAAAAATCGGATTACTGGTTAAATTGTCTACCCCTTATGAAGACTCACTGATAGTTTCAGATTCTGCAAAGCCTTTTGAGCGAAAAAGAAGAAGAAAATAGAGGAAGACTTGAGAGAGAAAGATTTGAGTGTACTACTCTGGAATTGGCTTTATGCTAAAAAAAGTGTCGTGCTACCTTGTTTGCGTTGAAAGTCTCAGGAGGGTCTTCTCTGAATCTTCTTCATCTCAACGAGTCCAAAACTGCTGATAACTGGGTTCTTCAATTCACTGTGAATGGTGTGCATGGGAGGAACGTTTCTGAAACATTAAGTGACGGAATTGGGAAACTGGAATTGCCGTCTCTCTGGTCCGTAGCAGAAGATAAGTTTTTCACTTTTCTTGTGGGCAAGATTTGAACCGTGGGAGCAATCGAGCTTTCTTCGGCACATTTTCAGTTCGTTTTATCCTGCTGCTTTGCGGCGCTTAAGAAAGGTAAAAGATTTTCTCTTTTACTCTCTTTCCTTATTTCTAATAATTTCTGAAAATGAATGGTGGCTTACTTTATTATCAGCTTCTTATTGTTTAACGCATCTTGGATCTTTGATTGCTGGCACACAGCATTTACTGAGAAAATCGGAGAGCCTCCAGGCCACGAAGTAGAAGCCTTTCCAAAGGGGAAAAGAGTAGAAACAGGAAAGAAAGCTACTAACACTGTTTGATCACTTACTTTCTCCTGATCGTCACGAAATAATCTCTGTTAACAAGTAATAAATGAAGGAAGCCGAGAAAAGCTTGGATCCACAACTATGGCACGCGTGCGCGGGAGGCATGGTTCAGATGCCTCCAGTGAACTCAAAAGTCTTCTATTTTCCTCAAGGGCATGCCGAGCACGCTCAGGCCAACGTTGATTTTGCGGCCTCCTTGAGAATTCCACCGCTCCTTCTTTGCCGAGTGGTGGCAGTGAAATTCCTGGCAGACCCAGAAACCGATGAAGTTTTTGCTAAGATCAAGTTGATTCCTTTGAGAAATTCTGAGCTTGATTACGACGATGACGGGGTTGGTGACGGTAATGGGTCTGAGAATTCAGAGAAACCCGCATCTTTTGCGAAGACCTTAACCCAATCTGATGCGAACAATGGTGGAGGCTTCTCGGTCCCAAGGTACTGTGCAGAAACTATATTTCCACGGCTGGATTACTCAGCCGAGCCTCCGGTTCAAACGGTGATTGCCAAGGACGTTCATGGTGAAATTTGGAAATTTAGGCATATATATAGAGGGACACCTCGTCGGCACTTACTAACAACTGGGTGGAGCACTTTCGTGAACCAGAAGAAACTTGTTGCAGGGGATTCCGTCGTGTTTCTGAGGGCCGAAAATGGGGATCTCTGTGTTGGAATTCGTCGAGCAAAGCGTGGAATCGGTGGCGGATCAGAGGCGCCATCTGGGTGGAGCTCTAGTCCTGGAAATTGCGTGGGTCCTTATGGGGCTTTCACAGTTTTCTTGAGAGAGGATAACAAGCTGCTGCGAAATAATTGTGGGAATTCAAATCCTGGCAGTAATCTGACTGGAAGAGGAAGAGTGAGGCCAGAATCTGTCATGGAGGCTGTGAGACTGGCTGCTAGCGGTCAGCCATTTGAAGTTGTTTACTACCCACGAGCAAGCACTCCAGAGTTTTGCATCAAGGCTGCAGCTGTAAGGGCAGCAATGAGAATTCAATGGTGCTCTGGGATGAGGTTCAAGATGGCCTTTGAGACTGAGGATTCTTCCCGGATAAGCTGGTTCATGGGGACTATAGCTTCTGTTCAGGTTGTTGATCCTATCCGCTGGCCCAATTCCCCCTGGAGACTTCTTCAGGTATTTTCTCTCTGTTTATTGTTAAGATTGTACAAAATTTTACATCCTTTCTTATGTTTTCCAATCCTGTTTGGTGATATGAGGAGTGAAGGACTAAATTATGATACTTCTGACCTCATTGTCATTCTCTGTAAATATATGTCGAGCACAACGCTTGAACGAAGTGGATCTTGTAGACGTTTTTAGAATATTCTAACCTCCATCTCCCTCACCTCTCTTCTCCTGAATTTGTACAATAATTCACATGCAGTTGTTTATAGGTTAATCCGTGAATCTTATGGTTATGTCTGCAATTTTAATGTAACTGCCCTATGCCTACCCCACCTTTATATGATGTGTAGAGTTTCACCTTCTGTCCTCCCGCTTTTCCATTCAGAGCCTGAAAAGCCAGATTTTAATTAAATTTGGTATTTGATAATTGTTTCATAATACTAACGATACAGTTCAAATAAATTTGTTCTTGTAGATAAGTGCACTTTGCAATCTTGATTGATTTTGCTGTTATTACTACAGGTTTCTTGGGATGAGCCAGATTTGCTACAAAATGTGAAGCGTGTTAGCCCATGGTTGGTTGAATTGGTATCAAACAGGCCAGTCATCCATCTCACACCCTTCTCTCCCCCTAGGAAGAAGCTGCGGCTTCCTCAACACCCGGACTTCCCCCTTGACGGTCAATTTACAATACCAACCTTTCCAGGCAACCCCCTTGGGCCCAGCAGCCCCTTGTGTTGTCTATCTGATAATGCTCCTGCAGGCATACAGGGAGCCAGGCATGCTCAATTTGGAATATCTCTTTCAGATCTCCACCTTAACAGTAAACTGCAGTTGGGGCTGCTTTCAACTAACGTCCAGCAACTTGATGTACATCCTGGGATTTCTAGTGGCAATATGATGAGCCATGATAAGAGGAATGAAAGCTTGTCATGCTTGCTGACCATGGGAAATTCTACTAAGAGTTTGGAGAAATCTGATAATGTTAAGAGACACCAGTTTTTGCTTTTTGGTCAACCAATACTGACTGAACAACAAATTTCTCTAAGCTGCCCTAGTGATTTGTTGTCTCAGAATTATGCTGGTAAAAATTCACCAGATGACACTAAGGATAAAGCAAAGTGCATTTTTGGTGATTCCCAATCTGCACTTTCACCAGGAAAACCTTCAACTGCTGAGTTTTCTTGGCAACTTGGCTTGGATACTGGTCATTGCAAGGTTTTCTTGGAGTCAGAAGATGTGGGACGGACTTTAGACTTATCACGTCTTGGTTCTTATGAAGAGTTATACAGGAGACTGGCCAACATGTTTGGACTAGAAAGACCTCAGATGTTGAGCCATGTGCTCTACCGTGATGCTACAGGTGCTGTTAAACAAACTGGAGAAGAACCCTTCAGGTATCACAATATCATTATTGTTGTTATTTTTTCCATCAGTGTGAATCATCTTTTTATTTTCGGAGGTACTTAATTTGTCAATCGTGAAGTTTTAGGTTTTATATTTCAGATGAATACCCCTTCCTGAGTCATGTATTTATTCAGTTTGTGTTACTCTCTGATCATGTTGCAGTGACTTCGTGAAAACAGCAAAAAGATTGACAATTCTGACAGATTCAGGCAGTAAAGATATCAGAAGGTAAAGGAGAAAATAAGCTCACTCTTATATTCTTTTTATGAACTAACCAAACGATGACCAAGCAGAAGAGGGGAATGAACTTTTTTTGTGTGTGTAATTGTTCCTCTATGTAGGGCCTGGATGACAGGATCTCGAAATGGAGAACACGGATTGGATGCATCAAACAAAACAGGTCCTCTGAGCATATTTGCCTAATATAGGGTGGCATCAGAGATTATGTTTTTGAGATTTAAGTTGAATGACAATGTATGCTTTCTAAGTACTTTTGAGGAAGCTAAATTTGAACTTAATCCTATTATCAACTTTGGCATCTTTTAAGTGTCTGTGTCCCAATAAATAATGATACCTGTATTATGGGAAACTTTTATTGTAATATTAACCAAGATTTCATTCCCATGTACTTTTCTCCATGCTTTATATCCCATGTTTTCGATTTCCTTTCCTCTCTCCTCACTACCTGAGTCCTGAGACTTTATTTGTTAGTAAGTGCTATACAATTCTGAATAAACGTCTGAGAATTCCATGGATTGATTATTCCTGAGAAGAAAGCTTATAAATTTCGTTCCTCAACGTGCTGCAAATGTAATTATGAAAATCATTTTGTCGAAATAAAAATAAATCTTTGAAATAGAAAAGGAAACAAAAATTCTTTAATAGGACAGAGTAAACGTCCTTTTTCAAGGTTCTCTTATGTGTTAATAAGGTTAAAACAACTCTCAAGTGGGGAATCCTGTTCATGGAAAGGATTCAAAATTTTGGCTTTCGAAAAAGGCTTCTGTTTTGGCAGTGGATTTCTGTTTGTGGGGTATTCTGAAAGACTGAAACTTTGTCTCCTCTGCCTTCCTAAGACAATGAGTTTGATAATTAATAACAGAAACTATAAGGTAAAAGGAAGATTTTGTCTGTTATCAAACTAGAGTAGCATTATGCGAAAACGAAGAGAACGGTCATTTAAGAAGACTCTGGCATTTGGAAATCTATTCATGGAAAACATAACAATCAACGCTAGCTACCTAACCCAACATTGAACTCTTTGACTTTTGCCTCGTAAGTTTTCAATCAAACCTAGAAAGTCGATGCACCTTTGAGTTTAAAATTTCTTCAACAGTTAAACCTAAGAATCGCTGTCACTGTTTTCTTAATATGTTTTAGTTTAAATGGCAGAACATTTTTAATAACATAATAGCTCAGTGCCATCCCTATCATTGATTCACTGTCAATATTTATAATCTCCCAAATGACAACCTTTTTCAGTAAATTTTGACATTGTCACTGAACCTAGACTAATACCATTATACCAATACTATGTTGGTGCCAAATTATGGCTTGGGTTTGCTTAGTTAATTATATATATATATATTAATCAGCAAACAAAACTGGATTGACTGGGAGGGTGTTTCAGAGCTTGGGATCTGAAAAGCCAGAAAACATTATCTGGGTTTTGAAGTGATTGTCCCTATGGTATGGTCAGCACTCAAAATCCCCAATAGCTACATTGCTATTGGGTTTGTGAATGGAGTTGTAAGTGAGACATTAAGGACAGACAAGTCCATGAGCTATCACAATCCCAACAAAAGCACCTTAATATCGGTGTTTTGTGTTGAGTCCTATGCAATAGGCCACACGTGGGAGTGGGACCAAACCACTTCAACCTGATTGAAACAATTCTAAATTGACAAATTCACGTGCAACTCCCCTACTGTGTCGCCGGTTTGATGTCCGTGCCTTTTGCCCATCTTAATGGCGTTTTGGGGTTTGACCTCGCCTCTTTTCCCCTATGCCTACGGCTTCTTCTTCTTCACTCAAAATTCAGGTGAACCTGAGATTGACTTATACCAAATCATTTATACCCATTTGTCAAATAACCTTTTTTGACAGAAAAAGATAAAAAAAAACTACTCTTTTCATTTGCTAGACGATAATTATAACTCAGCATCACAGGTAAGGATGGATGAAAAGCTAAACATTCGGAGTCAAATGGTCAAATTGGGAGGCATTTGCATTGGAAGTCTGTGCCAAAAATAAGAAGAAAATCAAATCTCAAAGTGCCAAAGACAAAGAAAACACGTTCCAAGGAGTTGAATCTTTTGAATTCCCTTTGTTTTCAGTTCCAAAGTCGTAGTCTCTGGAGCTTGTTTTCTTTTGCATTGGGATGGATGGAGAGGCATCTTCCCACTTCATTAATTCACATTTTTAGATATGAAAATAGGAAAAAGAAATTTAAATACACCTTTTTAAAAAAAAAAAAATACTTAAACAATTTAATTTTTTTTATCAAATTAATTTGTGTTTGGGTGACAGTTTAATCGTATTCTTATACTATGCAAATGCAACCAAGGGTTGAAAAATATTTCAGGTAAGCAGTGCAGAAGCGACAGAGATATGGTGAGAATGGCCTGCAGGCCCCAGCATTAACGCGTGCGGTGGACCCCACATGCTTTTTCAACTTTTCTTTTCTTTTTTCTTCACCAAAAAATAAAAGCAACACGAGCGTGAGGATTTATTTCAGGTGTACAGTGACGCTTTCGTGCACCGATGTTACAAGATTTTATACGCAATACTACGTGGACGAGTCGTATTGTGTTTATATTATCCTTAATTACCATATTAGTTTATTCATTAACCTTAATCAATTTCTCTACTTCTCGCGAGAACCTGTTCTCACTTCAAACTTCTCTTTCCCCTTTTTGTTTAAACGATTTCTTGTTTTCATTTTTTAAATTATTTTAAGGAGAAACAATACTTAATAACCTTTTTCTTCTAAAATCATACGTGAAATTTAGACATACCAACATTGGGATTTAAAGACTAAAGAGTTAAAAAAATGAAGTGAAAATGAATATTGCTTACTAAAAAACAAAAAAATTATAAATGTGTCATTCGAGACAATTATTTTGTGTCACATAATACTCAAATTTTCAGTTAGTGTTAAAATACTATGCATTTTTACGCATTCTGCCTTAGCATAAGTGAGATTTTGGGTGTAAATGTCCCAATTGGCACTTATCAATAATTTTCCCAAAAAGTACGAATGTTTGTTAATAGTCATTTTGTTTAAAATATTGTTTTCAAGGATGTTTATCTTCATAAATGCTTGCATAAGTAGAAGCAGAACTCTTAAGAGCTACCATCATAAAGAGAAGTTTAACCTTGATGATAAACATGTTGGTGTTGCAATTATTATCTCCTACTTTATTGATACTATATATAGAATAGAGCCATTATGGTTTATGACCATTGTCCTTAAAGTCATAATTATCTTGAATAACAAATGTTTTATGGAAATGGGAATAATAATAAAAAGTTTGACATTATGGATTATGGAATATGGTATACCAAATCTAGACACCATAATCCCTGCCGGAACTCCACCTTGCAGCTCCACGTTGGCAGTCTATTCAAGCAGTAGAAAAAAGATACAGTAATTGAGTATTATAATTAATTGTAAGAAGAAAAACATATGAATTAGATAAAAGAAGAATGAGATAATAAAGTGCACAACATATTGCAGACAAAGATTTAACAGCTGTTCGCCTATTATAACTCGAAATGATCACAGATGATAATGGGAATGATGGAGTTGTGTTAGTCAAAAGCGTCGTTATGGGTTGGAAGAAATTGTTTGGGACTCCAAAAGGTCAAAGCTACACATAATGCAACTTACATTTTCAAGAGCTTGATGAGTAATTTGGATAGAATTCTATATCTTGGTGAGGATTTCATATCACAGCCACGTAAAGTGTATATATATTAACAGCAAAAACTTAATCAGTATAACCAATAAGCGAGTGTGTAATTGCCCTATTTTCTCATTTAATACAATGCTATCAAGTATACTAACCAATAGCCAAGTCAAGATAGCAGGCATCGGCCTGCAAGCCTTAGACAGATGGGGGCAGTGTGAGAAAGCAGACTGCAGTACTCGTTCTGAGCATAAAC
Source organism: Ceratonia siliqua (assembly GCA_034509205.1). Classification (NCBI taxonomy): domain Eukaryota; kingdom Viridiplantae; phylum Streptophyta; class Magnoliopsida; order Fabales; family Fabaceae; genus Ceratonia; species Ceratonia siliqua. Next base: position 6,147,267 of record JASKGM010000009.1, read on the forward strand.
TAGTAACCCAAAAAAAGTGTCAGGCGCTAAAAGTAAAAAATAAATTAGTATAGTTTTTATTTCCAAAAACACTAGACAATAAGATTCGGTGTCTTAACTAACGTATATTTCAGAGGACTTCTTCATAGAACTTTTCATTCTACAGTAGTTCATAGAAAATCAGGCATCAGTGAAATGGCCCCATAGTCTGAAACCAGATTGAAACACGAGGCATCCATAGCAAAAACAAAAAGACACCATTTGTAATCAATAAAGTCCAGAAAGCATAGCCATATCAGGAAAAATCCACAGTTCTTGATACAATTGAGAATGGATCATCATGCATACACAGTTCGTAGAGTAACTGCTGAATTCGTGGGAAACAATATTAAAGTATCTAGCTTAGGACTTAAGCGCCTCCAAACATATTATTGCATTGAGGACAAACGTTACAGGCTAGGAAAACCAGAAAACAAAAATCTCTCACTAGTGGAAGCACGAGCACAAGCACATTTATACCCTCCCATGCATATTCAGAATACGTACTATACCTGTGAACACAGAATTGAAAAAATAATAAGAAATCAACTCAATGTAAGGAAATGCTCAGTCAAACGCAATGATCTGAAAAAACTTGGAAACCATGAAGTGGGAAAGTTGAGAGCAAAATCCCAAGGAACATGCAGACAAAACTTTGTTCATTATTCATCTAATTAGCCAGTGTAAACATGAATTGGATACCAAGAAAGTGAGAAGATTCAAACAAAGATGAAAAAGGGGAAGAATATTGGGTTATTTCCTTCATGTGGAGGAAAGCCCAAGTGGGGGTCATTTCTTCTGAAGGTCCAAAGCCCAATATGACTAATCCTATTGGAGGGCTCTGAAATAAATCAGAGGAGAAGAGAGAGCGGCAGTTTGACGTGCGTGAAAAAGAGAAACACGGGAGAGTTTTACCGCGGATGTTTTCTTTCAATTTCATCTCTGTCCAGTTTTCATCAAAGTCTTGACCCAATTTCGTCTGGGGTCCGATCGAGTTGAAATTTAGAGGAGAGACTTGTGACAGAAGGAGCTATAGTAAAAACGGTGCAGATCAGATTCCAAGCTCAAGAACTTCGATTCACGTGCATGAACAGTAACAACACATTTTAACAAGTTTTCTCCTATTTCTCTTTGCATGTGTCAAGATTAATGATATCTTGATGAGATATGAGTTGTAGCCTCTAATGGTGATTAGGGAAGACACTGTGTACCCATTGTTTAGTTGATAGGGAAATTTTATCTAGTCTATGTCCCCGTGTTTTTTATTCCTTGCACTGGAAAGTTTTTCATATTAATAATTGCTTGTGTTCTTGTGGCTGGGTGTGATTAACTGTTTCTCTGTTTCTTTCTAGCACATAGAACTATTAAACTCCATTTTCTTTCACAACTCAAACTGCCAACCACCCAGGCTCTAATACCACTTTGTTGGGAGAGATAACAACAAACAGGCAAACTTAAACACAGCGGAATAATTCTTCAGTCAATCACACAAAGCCACAAGAGCACAAGCAATTATTAACATGAAAAACTTCCCCAGTGCTAGGAATAAAAACCACGGGACTTAGTCCAGATAAAATCTCCAAATAATGGGTACACAGTATCTTCCCTAATTACCATTAGAGACTACAATTCATTCTCATCAAGATATCATCAATCTTGGAAAATACAAAGAGAAACGGGAGAAAACTTATCAAAACGCATTGTTACTGTTCATGCATACGGATCTAAGTTCCTAAGCTCATAATCTGATCTGCACCGTTCAGATTGTAGCTCTGTGTCGCAAGTCTCTCATCCAAATTTCAGCTCAAACCACAGACGAAGCCAAATCAAAGACTTTGATGAAAACTGGACAGAGATGAAAAAAAAAAAAACAACAGCTGTAAAACTCTCCCCTTTTTTTCTTTCTAGCACATATAACTACAGGGATTCAACTCTATTTGCTTGCGTATAGGGAGAAGAATTATCCCGCTGTGTTTAAGTTTGTCTGTTTGTTGTGATCTCTCCCAACAAAGAATTCACAAGAGGAAACCCAGGTCACGTATTGAAGGATTAATCTTGGTTAAACAAGTTGCACATATCGCCTTCCACTAATGATTATAGCATAGAAAAGCTTGAGCACAAACATGAAAGAGTTGATTTACCTGCCTTAATCTTTATTTTAAATGCACAGTTACATCATCCTAACATAAACTTGGCGGTACTGTGTTCATATACATGGTTAAGAGTCCTAATTCTTAAAGCCAGTAGATAGATTGACCAATAAAATTGTTAAGAAGGCACGAACTGAACTGTAATAATTAGTCATTAATAATCACTCTATCTCCAAATAGCATGCAAAGCATAAAATGGAAAAATTATCTCCTTCCTTTTTCTTATCAACAAAGATCATTGTGGTTTCATTTCCTTCTTGACGTCACAGGTCCTAACGTTAAGAAGTGGGTCGTACCATTTACAATTACAAACATCTCTAGTTTGAATCTTGCAACTATTTTACATAAGCTAGCTAATAAAAATACATCATAAGGCACAGCTAAATATCGACAAGGACATTCATACCTCAAATGATAATGTATTTTACAGCTCCATTATGTAGGAATTCCTTTACTACACAAACTGTAATGGTCTGTTAGTGATTGCATGTAGGTAGAGATTAAGTAGTTCTAGACACACAATTGTCATGATTAATGGCTCCGAGCTTCTAATCACTATTGACAATCACACCTTAAAGTTCTTATGCTCTGGAATCATAGGCATCCCCAGCTGAATATTGAAACAGTGTTCCCATAACTAAATAGAATTAACAACCAGAAAGTTTAATCAAAGCAATTCCCATGAATAAGCCGCACCCACATACCATTAACCCAAAGCAACCAAATTTATAGAATCTATCTGACTGACTCTGAGCCCAAGCATCTCTTATTCAATAATGACAATATAACGAAATGGATGCAACAAATTGTAGGAGGAAAATGAATACTTTCCAACTAAAGGTGAATGTTTTCTGCAACATGCCAGGCTATTCACTTCAAATTTATTCGTAGGCATTTAAAATAAAAATAAATAAATAAATAATTATACCGTATAAAACTACATCAATAACTCAAACTCCACCTGAGTAGGAAGGAGTGGAGAAATTCTTCCACATATGTTGTATCACGTCATTTGTGTAATATCTAATAAAAGTAATGTGTATTTTAAATAAGGTATAATTAATAATGTATTATAAAATTCAAATAAAACATATTCCATATCATTTAAAATTTACAACTTGTATTTAATCTCAAAGGGAGTGATCCAAAACAACACAATGTCATTAATCAAAAGATTTACATCCAATGAGTCGTGCGAGTTTGGGACAGCTTTTGCTGTCCTAAAAGCTGCTTTTTTTTAAAAAAAAAGTGTTTTTTTCATTTTTGTCGTTTGTATAAGATTATTTTCATAAGTGCTTATTTTAAAAATAAGCAGAAATGTTGCTTTTTTTTAAGCAAGAAAATATTGCTTAAAAAATAATCAGGTCCAAAGAGAGAAAATTTTGTAAACCAATATATTCCTAAAATATTTCATAAATTTTTTAAAATATACTTTTATATGTTATTTTTAATAATTTTACATGTTAAAAAATCTAAACGCAAAACATATTTTTTTCAAGTAAAATCACTTCTGCCTAACTACATCCAAACACCAAATACCCACTTTTTTATAAAAAAGTATCTGATTAAAAATATAAGCAAATCCAAATTGCCCAACCTCCTAACGCATCATAATTTCTCTAAAACCTTGCACACAAGTACTCATTCCCCTCAGCTAAGGACTATTTATTGTAAATTAAAAACGAAAAACAAATAAAGCAAACACACACACATGTTGCACAGCCTGAAGATATATCATGAAGAACAGATCGATTCAGAAACAACAGATATATACATAAAAATGAAAAGAGGCGAGAGAAAGGAAGCAGTACGATGGTAGCCGTAGGCAGAGAACAGAATCAGTTGTAGTAGAGCTCGAGGCCCATGCCATCATGAATTTCGTAGTCTTTGAGGGTGATGTGATCCTTGTAGATGGTGTACCACTTCTGAATGCGAATCTTGTCAGGTCTGGTACCGGTCTGAGCAGCCACCAGCTTCTTCAGGTCACCGATAGTGTCGTCCTCATTGCACTTCACCCTCACCTTCTTCCCCAGCCGATCGTTAAGAACCACTTCTATCATCTTGGACTTCTCTCCTCAATCCCAATACGATCGCGATACCCTTTGAACTTTCTAGACACGCCACACTGCAATTCCTGGCGATTTCACATAATTCTACTATTTATTACTACTCTCACGAGATTTGGCGCCTCATTAACTGTTCTAGAAAATTCACTTCTGTGGCCGAGGATAATATAGTCTTTTTAGGTGCTTCTTAGCGGAACTTTCTGGCGAATGCGAGATTCCGTTTGACAATTTATGAATGGAAAGTTCGAAGTTTCCAAATAGTTGGGTTGAAGCATAATTTTATTTGTTTCTATTTTTTAAATTTTATTTTTTAAATTTTTTACTTATAAAAAATAATAAATGAATAATATTAAAAATAAATAATATTAAAAATTATAAAATATAAAATAAAAACAAAAACAAAAAATATTATGCCTATCGCCCCAACGAGGCCATAGTATCAGCCATTTGAATATTGTTTCACCCAATATTTATCCTCTGATCATTTAAACATTTTGTTTTTAAATTTTTTAATAACCAAAAAGCTTATTTCTCTAGTAGGCTAGATTCAGCCTTTACGAATATGGGTTATACGAAGGCCATGAATTGTACACGTCGCGTCACTCCTTTTCTTTTTATGGATATGCTATTTCATTACTATTTCATGAGTATCATATCAATATCTGATTTGCAAGGAGAAATAGAAAATTTGTCCAATCATAAGTCAATTCAGCTTTTGAAACCAATTAATTAAACAAATAAAACAACCTTAAACCAATTATTGGCCAAAAAATAAACATACGAAACCAATTAATCAAAACAAATAAAATTATAATTGTATAATTATATCTATATTCTAAAATTAATAAAAAAAAAATTTTACATAAAAATGCAAAAATTTTCTAAAAATATTAAACCAAGAAAATATAATTTTAATTTTAATTGACAATCAACTAGACAATGAATTTTTGTTATAATTTAGATTACTTATTTTTTCAAATTAATTGAGTCTCACTAATTTGTAACGAATTAATCTGAACCAACCCAAAAACGAGTCTACAACTACATGTTCCAACGATTCAACCAAACCGGATCTTAAAACACCACGACATACAAAATGACTCAATGAGTGCAAATTATCATTAACGTATAAATGAACCCACATCACGAGGACCAGAATAAATAAAATTCGATAAATATGGGAAACTCCCACAAGTCACTTACAGGAAGAGCCAAAACTTCAAATAGTAAACAAGCTTGATATCTAGTAAGGGAACAACAGGAACAGACCATAATCGAAAATATACTGTACATGGATTTACTGCATAGGCCCTTGCGAACCAAGAATGGGGTCCACCGTTGATGATCCAACATTTCATAAAAACAACGTAAGTATTAGTCCATCACTCCAGAACAGCAACCTCTTGGTCAACCCTCCAGTAATTTGCGTCATTGAATTCCTTCATTCCAGATCCTCCCTCTTCAGAAGTCTCTTTCTCTGGCACCTTTGGGACTGTGTTTCTTTTCAATGGTCCTGCTTCCCCAACTATTCCTTCTTTCAGTGCCTGTTCCATAGCCTTCTCAGTTCCTTCTAATTCTACACCCACAAATTCCACATCCTCTTCAAAAAGGGAAGGTACTGCCACTGATCTTTGACTAGAGTCACCACCCCCCTGGCTACAATCTCTAGTAGTTGGTGACCCATTTGAAGGTGCAGACTCCCCATTTGAAGGAGTAGGACTAGAGCTGCCTAATTGAGGTTTAGTAGAAGGACTGCTATCAGACTCATCATGATCCATAAAGGGATTCATGCTTGACCCAGCAACTTGCATATCTGATGGTTCACCCCATCCCACCCACTCAGGTAGTGGCCTATCCCCAAACAAGTCCTCATTGTCTGGCGCCTCGAACCTGAAGAATCCCATATCATGTGACACACTTGCCTTCTCACTTTCCAAGTTCAAATTGCCACCATTCACGGAATTGATACCAGTTAATCCACTGAAGAAGTTTGAGCTTGAGCTAGATGTGCCATTTGCAGTACTCTTGCTTTCAGCCAGTCCTTCATCCTCTCCAATCACTACTTCATCATCACTACTGTTGTTACCACCATTTGCAGCTCCATTCAAGTTAATCTCATCCATCATCTCACAGGATGATGTTCCCTCAGGTGCATTACCAATTCTGTCATCTTGGAATGCAAACCAGTTGGAGTTTGTAAACAGACTACTGCAAAAAAGAAATGATACATTCTTATATCCACATTAAAATGATGAATTAAATAGAAAAATACTAACGGACATCCAAAGATTGGTTGGAATTTCGAATAACCATCCAGGAAAGAGTTAAAAACAAAGTCAAGAAACAATGTGGTCAGAGGTTGAAAAGGCAGTAACTTCAACTACGTGGCTAAAATACCCTTAAACCCAATCGGTGGATTGTAAGAACCATGCAATTCAAGCAACAAGTTGGGCATGGAGCAGACTCAGCGGTTAAATGAAATTGCAAATATATTTCTGATGACAACGTAAAAACAAAAATAAATAAATAAACCTGATCTTAGGGAGATCTGCATGTAAAACTGTAAATACAGTTATGCTTTAACATTTCAACTTAAGCATTCATTGAAGTTATTCAACATTTTTAAAAACTTGTACACATACCAAATTCAAATGTACATCTAAGCATAGCATTCAATTAAACTCTGAAAAGTCACTTGGCCTCCTTAAGCTATCAACCTTTCTCACTTAACCTCCCCTTTCTGTATATGACGAGGTTGAGGATAGCATAAGAAGGTGAAGTGACAGAAGTCACACCATGAAGCAGAAAAGTGGAACTGAGAAATATCTCAAGGGTTTAAGCAAATGCAATCACATTCTATTTCTACCAGTGTGAACATTTGTAACCAATTACTGCTGTAACAACATCTAGGAACGGAGGAGGATCTTGCGGAAGGATGAAGATCCCCTATTAGTAGGTTCAAGCATTTTGAAAAGTAAAGAAAGCTGATAGAGTATACTGTTTCTTCCATATCAATAATCTGTATTTCTTTCTTCTGTAGTTGCAACCAAAAAACATTTCAATCTCTAGAGCCTACAGTACATTATACATGATTTTTTCGTCACCAGCTAGAAACGTGCACAGGAAAATAAGAACAGAAAGGATGCCAAGTGGAAGATGACGCACACAGGAAAACCTGGAAAAATAAGCTGGGCAAGTAGACTAAAAAGAATATTTATCCTTGCTTAAAAATAAAATCGCACTGCTTAATTAATCCATAACAAGATCAGATTCCTCCAAACAAAATGACCAGTTATATGACAAAAAAAATACAGACTCACCTCCCTTGATCATCACCAAGTCTTAGGGAAGATATGACTACTTCAGCAGAGTCATCATCAAAGTAGACATCCTGCATTTTAGACAATATACTTATCAAATCACTATTAACTTAATGAAAAGAGTAAAAGACAATTAATATTTTGGTTTATTTCTACAACAAATTGCTTATATCACTTGGTGACTGACACACACTGTAAAGCAGGGCAACTAATGATTAAATATTCAATTACTAATTGCAGCACACATCAGTAAATTGTGATTCACATTTCTATGAATAGCAGGGCCATAATGAGCAGGTGTTACTCATCCAATTTCCAAATGAGGTTAACACTTAACACTTAGAATCGCTAGATCAGTTCTCAATTTCCCCAACATCAACCCTTTAAAATTACTTTAGTCACCAAGAATAATCAAAACTAATACCTCAGCCTCACGATCAAGACCTCCATGGTCCTGCAAGCAAGAGAATAAAAGCATTAGTCGAGAATTGAGTTTCTATCTACCAATCTAGTGCCCGACCCAAAAGGCAAAATCTTGAAAGGATAACAAGATTCAAGAACATGCACATTTGCGAACAAACACAAATGCACGCATGCATGCCAAGAGAGCAGGAAGCCAACAACTACACACCTCTTCATTTTCCTCAGTTCCATAAATATTATATCTAAAAGTGTGGCTTAAATTATTTGCTAAAGCTGCAACATCATAGTCTCTGTCATGAAGGTCATCATCATCACTATCCCTGACCCTCTCTTGTAATGCAGTTGGACGTCTGCACATTACAAGGAAAAACAAAAGATAAATCAGAGCGAAAAAGGATTTAAAACATAACAAAGGGAACATAAAACACAGAAGTAAAGGCCTCAAATAGAGACCATAAATGCACTGAGTTATAAAAAATTAAAAAACCAAATGAATTCTATTATCTATAGATATTATAGTTATTACGGCCTTGTCTCAAAATATGATGAGCAAAAGATGATATATGCTCGTCATTACTATATGGTTTCTCTTAATATAATGAAGCTTGCTATAGTAAAAATTGTAAACTATAATTTTACATCCACTCCCTAATTTTTAAAGTCATTCACAGAAAATCAACCCAACCCTTTTTAATCAAGGTAACCTTACTTGTGGTCACTTCTACCCATTTCAGGGCATGGCCTTACCAACTTACAATTATATTACTACAAGAAAAATAAACACCGCCAAGAACGACATTATACCCAACAAAAAAATAATTGATATTCCAATAACAGTTTTACTAAGCATTTAGAACCAGATTATGAGATCAGAGCTTACCCACAAGCCCATCGGTGAACATTTTCAACCACGTTACGCTCCTCCAGAACGGTAGCTTGCCACTGATTCCAATCAATATTTTCCTGCAGATGTTAAACATTAACTTTAAGTATATTAAAAAAACTTTATCCACAAAGCTTGTATAAAATATTCAACGTTTTAAATGAAAGAATATTGGATTTTTAAGTTTGTCAATCATTGGCTAGTTTGTTGCAAGTTTTAAAAAAAAGACCCAAAAAAAAAAAACCACAGGAGAACTATTCATCAGAGGGAAAAGATGTCCTAGGAGAACAAGCCAAAGATGATAGGTTTTACTTTTCCTAATAGTGTACAAAACAGTAACAGTGCTTTCAGAAGAAACGCCCCCTGCTCTAGATATCTGGGGTTTAAATATTGTTGATACTATCGTTATTTAAATAATTATTAAGTACGCACTAAGCACATCAAGGAGTCAGAAATCCTTACTGCAGAACAAAATGTGCTTTAATGGAAGTTTACTAGGGGTAATAACAGATGCCAAAAACTACAGGGCTTCAGCTAGATGACTTTTTAATCAATTCTTTCAAGGAAACCAATTTGACGCATATTTTATGGATCTCTCACAGATTTATATCCAAAGGAAAATTTTCAGATGCTACCTGATATCAAAACCATGAAGATTCTACCAACAGAAAAATAAAGATTTTCCGGGTTCCTGTACCCAAAAATAAGTTATACACTACTAACCTGAATACATGATTGTATGCCGCTTTGGTTATGTGCAAGGTGAATAAGTTTGTTAGCCATTCGAGTAATATGTCCAATGTTTCCTACCCGTGGTGCCTGTTTTCCAGCAGCAGGTACAGAGGGCTACAAGATGACACAAGAGTTAAAAGAGGTCCCAAGCACTAATATGGAGATACAGTAAACTATTATGCATTGCATCTATGTGCTATAATATGCATAAAAGACTAATTTAATTATGTTTCTTCGCCCAAAATATGAAGGGAGCAATGAATATAAAGGGAATGAAGATGACTAAATCCTCATATACGACTGAATTCCTTATATGCCAACTATTTTTGTTTGCATCCATACTTTAGAGTATATGATTGTATATTAACAGTGCTCAGTCGCAAAAAGTTGACCAAGAGTCCAAGATATGACCTTCCATCTAATTTGGATCCAGGCCGAAACGGCCTGGATCCTTTTCTTACTTTTCTCTCCATCTTGATTGTTCATTATTTTTTGGACGGTCACGATTAAATACACGCAAAGTCGCGTACTTTGCCAAATAAATCTTATCCGTCCAAAATTAAAATAAATGGCTAAGATTGAAAAGATCCAATCCTTTTCTCTAAGAAAAGGACTGGATCTGGATCGCCTTCCATCTACCAGTTTGAAGCATCCACCTACCTCATTGCTGATACCAGAAAGAATTGGATGTTTATCTGCTTGAAGAATTTTTCCAATTAAATCACACTCTTGAAGAAGATGATCAACAATGGCATCACTTTTGCTCTCCAAACATGAGAATATGATACTTTCTACATGATGGTGTAACAAGTTATTGTATGGATACCTGTATTGGTTGAACACAGATCACAAAAAAAAAAAAAAAAAATCAGACAAGATAAGAAATATCTAAGCAGAAGATATCAGGATTTTTCTAAATATCTACAACTCCATCAAATCCAAAATGACTAGTCGCTTACTCGAAGAAAAGATCGATGACTCGTCGGATGGTTCCTGAGTTGACCAATTCTTTTTCGGCCACTTCATTTCCAGTTCTCAAAAGCACTGCAATAAACTCCACGATCTGAAATAAATTACAGATTGGTCAGCAAAAGGAGATGTATTTAAGATCACATCCGAGATATCCTTGAGTAGGAATAGAAATAATTTTATTAAGTATAAAGGTGATCTTTGGAACATGGGTTCAACTGAACTGGCCAAGCTGCGAACTAGTTTTGACAGGGACAGCCATGCATGTCAAACATATGACAAAAATATAAAAACTAACCTTTAATCGATGCTTCCCAAGTGGAGGCCTCAATTCTCCATATGTTGTAGGCAGCACCTTTTCATCAGTTGAGACATTTAAAAGCATAAGCAAGTCACCTGTAGACAAGATTTGGAATCTTAAAAACTTGAACAAAATTTAGCAGTGAGACTTCTCATCAGGATAAAATAAATAAACAGAAAGAAAAGTTGGCAATGTAATAATTATACCTCTATTCTGGAACAATCATAAGATACGAAAGATAGCACAACCATTCAAACCCCCCCACCCCCACAAAAAAAAATCTACAGACGGACTAAAAATAGTGATTTATTTAAAGCAGTTTCTTGTACTTTTAATGGTGTTTGGCCAGCAACCACAATTAAGTGCCAAATCAAATAAAACATCAAAGACATCCCCATCAATCATGTATCCATATAAACCCCTGGCAAATAACAAATATATCATTCCCCTATTTGGAAGCCTCCTCTTCGCATAACTCCTGTACCAAGTTCACCCTGTTAGTGGTTTTCTTGATAATTTTATTATTTATCACGAAGATTATACATCTTATAACATAACTGAAAAGCTTATATATTTCCTCAAGTCTTGTTGCATTTCACATCGTTCCAAACATGTAATATAACTAATTTGAAACCTGTTCAAAATATATTCAAAATTTTCTGATGAAAAGTAGTTGTGCATGACCATTTTCAAATAAAGAGTAATTAGAAGATGCGTAGTTATAGTTTTAAATGATTTTATCAAAATATTACTCGAAGTGGATTCAAATAATGAGCATATAAACTCTTGATAACAAGGGGTAAAACACGCAAGAAACACAAATTCTTCATTACCAAGTTTTGGAAGCATTGCACCAATAGTCTCTGGGTTAACTGGAATTGAAGCCTCATATATGTGTTGACTTCGGAAAGAATGAAAAAGGGGAGAAGAAACTGCTGATCTTTTTGGATCCAACAAAGAAATACACACTGAAAGTGAGTGAATAAGGCTAGACTTTGATTGTGAATCCTTCAATGCATGATCCAAAATTCTTGCAACGTAACTGCATATTAAAAAAATTAATTAATTCACATTTTATTTTAAAACAACTAAAAGTACAGCCTTTCAATGCAAACCTTGGGCTTGAAAGTTTAATTGCTAGAGCAGATGAGGAATTTCGAGTTATTGTACATAATGTTTCAGCTACATTGGCATGAACTTCAGGAGGACTCTGGTCCCAATAAAAAAAAATGTCAGATATTTTACAACAAAAGAATCAAGCCAAAAAAGAGCATATTAAATAGGAACACTTCAATGCAAAAGTTTTTTGTTGCTAAATTTGGATCTTTTATTTTCCCTCTCCAAGAATCATTAAGTGGGACTATTAGGACATACTCAAAAACACCACCAGCCAGTAGCTACCATTAGTTGCAGAGGCACCCCTATTAAATTGTTTTGTCAATTAGACTATTTTTCTCCAACTGGCCAACCTCTAGCTTGTATAGAAAACCCCTCAAATTTAAGAGTGAAGCTTCATGTAAATTAATTGAACATGCCTTTGGAGAAAGCCAGAATGCTTGGTAGGGTAGGCTTATGTGTGTGTGTGTGTGTGTGTTTGGAGATAAGTTACTCATAAAAACATATAACGTCCACAGTTGCAGGCTCTAATTTTATCTCCAAACACACACACACACACACACAGCTGCTGCATTAAGAACATATGCACAATACAGCTAATAAGCAAAAGCTGAAAAAAGACTATAAGCCCAGAGAGCTTCACTTACAGATGGAGTTAATTTATCAACAATCATCTCTAGCAGGTTGCTCTCAGCCAACCATTGCATCACATCTATAAAATTGGGATACACATGATCATCAGCACCTACTAATCGAACCAAAACCTGTGCAAAGAGCTTATCTCAGAATTCATTTTACACATTAGCAAGATCTCGGTAATGCTATAACCACTGCTGAAATGAAAGATATTTACCTCCATAATGGATGTAATTCCTATCAAATCAACCAGTTGACCAAAAACATTCTGATGGGCCTGCAAGAAGCATGCAGAAGCATTAATAAATAAAAGATTTCACAAGAAAACCAAAGTCATGCAACATAATTGGGGATTTGGGGCATCCACTAAAAATTGCAAAGAACATATTAAATTAGCAAATTCTATTGCAAAAGAACATTGTTTTACTTACTTGAACATAATTCATAAGTGGCACTGTCTTCCTAATCATCAAGCAAACAACAACCTAGAAAATGGCAAAAAAACCAGCATCAAGCAAGTGGTTTCAACTTAATCAGACGAGATATGTTTTCAATATGTCACACAAGCAGAACTTCCAGTGTCATCAGACATACCTTGCTAAAATACCCGGCTAGCAAGGTACTATGAGAACGGTTAGGCTCCAAGAAGGAGAATAATAAGTTCATTAGCTGAAATTACAAGAAAGGAAAGCAGCTATCAATACAAAAAAAGAAATCACTATTGTATGATTTCAAACATAAAAAGATTTATGTCATAACTAAGCAGAGCATAAACCTCTTCTTCCTCCGCCAAGGTCTTTAAAATGACGTCAATTTCACATGTAAAAATCTCACAGGCAATGAATGGATACCTAAACCACAAACAAAAAAAATCAGATGCTGAAATTGGGGAAATTGGAAAGTTGAAACACTGACAATTTGACATATAAAGTTCATTTGCAACAAATTTTCTGTTAAAACTGCATACTTGAATGTCCGTTTGCTTTCAGCATATTCTGGTGGTTCTTCAATAATGTAGCGTAGTAATTGCTCCACCTGAGCTCTGTCTCTCAGACTGAGACAAAAAAATAATAATTACCTTCTGTTGAGCCATCTATATGATTGAATATCCAGTTTGTGCTTCTATGTAATTACATTTACATCCAATTAACTGAGTATACCAGATTTGGGATGATACAGAAAAGGTGCACAGGAGGCTATGAAATATGGTGGGAATAGGAAAGACACAATTAAATAGAATTAATCAGAAAAGTACAAGTTAATGAGACGACTGTTTAAGGCCTTGCATTCTTGGATTACTTCTTCTTCATCCAGAAGCTCTTCTAAAGTGAAATCCTCTTTGTCCAATATTGCCTCAACCTGCACAGCACCATGGGCAACAAGAGGAACAAGTAAATAAGCTACGTAAACTTCAAGCCACGTGAAATTTTGGCCATCAATTAAAACAACCTCTTAAAATTTTAGGTCATATATTATAAGGCTAAGTATAAAATTTCACTCTATAATGTATCATCTCAAAAGTAAGTAGTTATGAACTGCCTTCGAGTTCTAATCTATAGAATTCATATTCAGATGATTCATTTCCAATTATTTAATCATAGTCAAATTCACAGGAAACTGAGTAAATTTGATTTAAGCATAATTCAAGGGCTTTTTATTGCGTAGTTTGTCCACATTAACATCCTATAACCCAAGAGCATCAAAGTTGATCAATAGCACATTTGCTGATAAGCAAGTACTAAGATGGTAAAATTACAAAATAGTTTTTAAGAAAATTGCTCAAACGCATCCATGATTTCTAACTGAGATTTTCTTAACATAGTTAGCCAGTAAAAGAAACAACTATGTATCAGTTGCTGTGAACTATGATTTATAACAATTTAAAGCATGGAAACCCACGACAGCTCAGGTTGATACGTCCAACGGGAATTTTGAAAGCATGATTGGCGTAGTGGGAAAACAATTAATTGGTAAAAATAACTATAGCCAAATAAATGTCATTTGAAGGGGCAACCTAACTTATGCTTTAAAATAATGAAAAACACAAATTGAACTGCAGTTTGAAATTAGTATAATTGGCATGTGACAGTAAATTAGCACGAAAATGAAGCTCAAATTGAAAACAGATAAACTTACGGGAGAGGAGGCAGATATGGATGCCAGCTTCCAAAACATATTGGTGGAAGAAAAAAAAGAGAGAGAGAGAAAGACGAATTCAGCAGATGTTGAAGCAGGAGCTCCCCGGATCTATAAACCCTTGAGATACCGGCAAATCTAGGTCAAGTGGACGGAACATAAAAACGGAGAGTTCGAGATAGGAAGGAAAACAGGAAGCTTAGGCAGGCGCTCTGAAGGCTGTAAACCCTAATTTCGTGTGAGGGAGATCGAAAAGATGCCACGCCGTGAAGATCGATAGAGGTAATGAGTGAGAGAGAGGGAGAGAGGGAGAGAAACCCAATATCGTAGCTACAAATCGCTAATGGAGGGGGGCTAAAGTACAAAAGATGTACTCTGGTATAGCCACGTCATCACTCATGCCACAATATGGCCATCATATGATCAATTGATCCTCTCTAATTTCTACGCTGCCATAAATTCAAACATTCACAATCTAATGACTTTTTTTTTATAACCATGGAATTTTCTGCTCCAATTAATTATTTTTAACTTATCATGGTAAGACAATGATGATTTTAATAAAGATATATACATTAAAAAAATATATTATATCATAATAGTCATGCATACACAATCAAAATAAAAATAATTTATTTTTAAATCAAATTGAAATTTCTCATTCAAGAAAATGTATATTTTTATATTTAAAAAAGATATAATTAAATGTAAATTATTTAAATTTCTAACATTAATTACTTCTAATAATATTTTTTTTAATAAACAAAATAAAGTCAAATAATTAATAATTATATATATATATATATAATAATAATAATAATAACAATAATAAGATGTACTAATATACATGTAATAAGGCATGTACATGATAAATTTTTAAATTATTAAACAAATAGCGTGTATGTGCATTAAACGGTTCTAACTTTGTCAATTTAATATATTTCAATTTTAGAATATAGTTATAACCATAACAATTATTTACATTATTCTTTACTATAAAAAATCATTTTAAATAACACAATGAATAATAATTTATGCAAACACAACAACCATGGTTAATATAACCAAAGAGTAATCATACTTTTAGAGTAATATTTTTTTTATTTTAAAAAATAACAAAATTTAAAAATTTATAATACAAGTATTTAAAAATATAGTAAAAAAGTTTCTTTATTTTTTTTATTTTTTATATTTTTAAAATAAAAATTGTAAAAAAAATAAAAAAAATCTTAAAAAATTTATTATTAATCAAAATTTGACAAGAGTAATTTAGTCAGAATCCACCGGTAAGTGGTTGAATCCATAAATATTTTTGATTGTCTACATCCATCTGCCTTGAGGTGATTGGTATTTAGTCAAACAATACTAATACTAATACTAATGAAATATTGAATTGAATTAATGGATTAAATTCTTTAACCCAAAAGTTTGAACAATATTAATGATGTAGATGGCGACGGCAATAGTGTCTCCATAAGAAGTATGTCAATCTATTTTAAATTTTAATTATCTCATTATATATTTATTTAAACAAATGATAATATTAAAAAAATAATAATAAATTTAATTTAACGATTACAAAACACCCAACCAAACTTTTGGACAAGTGTCGATGGATGCCTTGTTTCACGTGAATTTGGGTACGGTGACCATTTATTCACGTCATAATTAAAAATGTTATGTAAATTATTATTTTATTATTTTTTTAATTAATTTTTAAAAATATTTTTAAAAAATATTTTTATAAAAAAATAAAAAATTTGTTTGAATAAAAATATTTTTTATTAATTATTTTTTATATTTTTTAAAAAATATATAATTAAAATAAATTAAAATATAAAAAAATTATTTTTATTTTTTAATTACTATTTTTAAAAATAATTAACAAAACTAATTATTTAAATAAATTTTTTGTTTTCATAAAATAAAAAAATTTAAAACAGAAACCGGACGTTTTTGCATTTTTCTCATTTGTGTTTTCCAGGCCCTCCTGCCACTTTCGTTTTCTATTTGCTGGGTGTCTGTCTCCTTTGTCTCGCCACTCTCTTCTTTCAAGCATCGCCACCGGCATCTGTTTCTGTCGGTCGCCGGTGGTCTGGGACTAGTCACTATTATGGATAACCTTTTCTGATGACTGGCCGCTACGATAGTAATTAACCCCTTTGATGAAGATGAAGTTAATCCCTTCTCTGTGAGTCCTTTCCTATTTTTGCGTCTAGCTCTCCTGTTTTGTGGAAATGAATTTTTGAACTGGGTGGGTTTTTTTGTGTAAGAGGATACTCCATACTCCATAGCTCGAAGTTCATTGTACCACTCCAAATCATCATTCTCATGATGTTTTTTCCCAGAACAGACAAAGCAAAGACTCAATGCAAAAAGAGGAAGCCTAAGAGGATACTCCATGCTGATCTTGATCTGCCGATTAAAAAAAGAATAAATAAAACATAGGTGGAAATGGTAATTAACCCACAAATGACAATTCAGAGAGAAAAAGGAGGCTTATGTACCTTGGCTTCTAGATTCACATTCCTCTCATCCACGCTGATTTTTCTGGTTAGAACAAGGCAAAATTCCTTGACCCCATAGTCCAACCTGGAAATCTCAGACTTTCTGGAACAGTGATCATATACTATATTCTCAGGATCTAATTCAATCTGTGCAGGCTCATCAAGATCACTCTCAGCATTGAGCAAAAAATCAGAATTCCCATTGTTGTTCTTGAAACTTTGTGATTTAATCTTATTGATTGGAGGAATGATGCTTTTCGAAAGAGACGCCCAGCAAATGGAAAACGAAAGTGGCAGAAGGGGCAGGTAAACGCAAACGAGAGAGGCGGAAAAAATAATTTTAACCTAACAATTTTAATCATGACATAGTCTGACTCGTGGTCTTTTAAGAACGTGGACGGCTACGATTCAAAGAAAATAATCCATCTTTTTTTATGACTAAATTCAGATCTCAATCACATAACATAGCTTTTTTACTCTTAGTTAGAAAACATGTAAATATATTAGAAATAATATTTATATTAATATGCATACATATTTTTATGTGATTGACTTAAATTATTTATTTTTCATAAACTTGATATAGTTAAAACAATAATTGATATAGTTTATTGTCTTTATAGGTTCATTTAACTACCATTTTAGTCCCAATAGTTTAATTTTATTTAATTAAATTTTTATAATTTTAATAACTTTCATTTTAATCTCTATCGTCAAAAATTTACTTAACACTATTAATATTATTATTAAAATAATTAAAAATTAATTACATAATATGTGCGAATTTATCATATGATTAATTTTTTATCATTTCATCAATGATATTTATGATGTTAAATAAATTTTTAACAGTAGGGTTCAAAGTAAAAGTTATTAAAACTGTAATAACTCAATGGAACAAAATTAAATTATAAAAATTACGGTGAAAGTTGAATAAAATTATAGAAATAAAATACTAATTTTAAAAAAATTAACTCTTGTTATTTCAATGGATATGCATGCATGATCCATCCATACATGCATGCATGTTCCCTGCTTTTCCAAATAAATAATTTTGTTTACGATTTTATTAAACCAAACGAAGGTCAAATTAGTTATCATTCCCCTTTCTTCGTAACATCACCTGTCTGCTTTGCCTTACGAACCACATAATTGATTAACTATAAAATTACATTACATCCACTCAAAAGTTACAACATAAAGTAACACAATTTAAATTTATGAGATAAAATTGCAATTAAACTAAGACAAAAAATTGTCAAATACAAATCATGATGATTTTTATAATATTTATTCATATATATATATATATAAATAAATTATTTATTAATACACAACCACACAACTACTTAAAGTAATAAATAACTCTTGTAAACTATTGAAATGTTATAGTGACTTTAGGTGCCTTTATTTAAATTTGATGATTGAAAGTTTAAATCCACTTAAATTTAAATAAATCATTTTATGCAATTATCTAAAATTATGAATACAATAATTATAACATTAACAAGATGGGTATTTAAAAGATTTTATGTTATCTTGCATCTTGATCTCTATATCATTATTGGCGTCATGAAATGGATACAAACGTGTTAACAAATAATATGATCGGTTATGTTCTTAAAATTTTAACCGTCCAAAGTGAATGGATGATCAGGATAAGTGGGAGAGAGAAAATGAATGGCACATCTTAACCATTCAAAGTAAATGAACACCCAGATTGAAAACATGACCGGATCCAAATCCATCATCAATAGACAACAACACTAGTAAATATACTATCACATTCGCTATATACATAAATAGTATAATATTTAATAAATACAAGTTAGGTGTATATTTGATATAAATAAATTAATAATGCATTATGAAATTTAAATAAGATCTATTTCATCCCATTTAAAATATATACATAATTTATATTTATTTAATATTACACGAATAACATAGTATAAAATATGTGTATAATAATTTTTCACTTAATACATGGTTATTATATATGTGGGTGGCATAATGTCATTATAACCCCCAATCATGAGAGTAATTAATTATCATTAATTGTAGCTAAATAGTTTTCCTTTTACACTATGCATTCTTCAACAACTAATTTTGGTTTGCATGGTTGAATGGAAGTTTATTAAATAAATTTTCCTTTGTAAGTCCCATCTACTTCAAAATAAGAAATAAATATGTACACATGTTAAATGCCAATCTCACTAAAATGGTTATCTGATTTAATTATTATATGGATTTGAGGTATATTTATTATTTACTTCGTTTTAAATTATCTATCGTTTTAAGAGTTTTATTTTATTTTAAATTATCTGTCATTTTAAATTATCAATAGAGTATTAATTATTATTTTTTAATATTATTTATATATATATTGTTATTTTTAATAAAATAATAATAAAAGTTTAAGTTAATTTTAATAAGAATAATTTAGTCAAGTATAATTATTTTTTATTAAAATTAAAATTATTTAATTATTATCTTAATTTTTATATTATTATTTTAAATAATAAATAATTTAAAACAAACAGATTATTTATTTATAGAGGTGGACGGATAGTGAAACTTCTGTTTTGGAATGCGTACCTCTCGATCTGGTTTGCATCATTTTAGTGAAAATCCAGAGGACGAATTAATAGGCAGATTAGAAAGATGATGCTTGACTTTTGCATGCGTTGCAAATTGCAATTAATTCTGCCGTCAATTCAACTCATGTGCTTTCTATTTTCTTGTCTGAAGAAGACAAAGACAGAAAAACTACAACTCAAAGAAACCTATTTCATGCCAACCTTGTTAGAATATAGTACACGCCCAAATTGGGAGGGAAAACCAACAACCCTTTACTTTGTCACCAAAGGAATAGATATCTCGGTTATATTTTAATTACGATTATTTATTTATTATTAAATTATTATAATTTATTTGACAAAAAAATTTGTATTTTATATGTATTTTGTTAATTTATTCATTATAATTATTTAAAAATTAATAAATGATCATAATAAATTAAAAATAATGACTGAATCTAAATTATGTTAAAAGGTTCACGAACACCTTCTAACATTGACTGATTTTGTTTATGAATTAGATGTGTAGTTACTTAATTTGATCAGGTTCAAAAAAAGGAAAGGTTAAAATCAATTAATTTATCATTTCATATCTCAACTTATTTATGGATGGTGAAATTTTATTACCATCAGAAGAAAATCGATTTTCAAAAGTAAAATGACTCTGAAGTGGTAATGGGGATTGGCAAGTAGCCAAGTGAGGTGAAAACCGGCCGAGAGTTTACCGCGTATATCCACCTAATTACTTTGAGAAAGATTATTTTTTACTGTAGTACCATCTTTTTTTAAGAAAATAGCTCAAAAAATCATTTAAAAAGATTATTTCGTATGGAAATTTTAAGCTACAGTAGCCTGTAGCTTAGTTAAGAATGTGCCAATTTTTTATTTTTTTTGTCTTTTATCTCATTTTTTTTATTTTTTAATAATTATTTGTTATGTTATATATATATTTTTTAAATTTTTTATTTATACATAAATAATATTAAAAAATTATGAATGAATGATATATGTATAAGTAAAATAAAAAATTAAAAAAATTAAAAAAATTAAAAAAAATTAAAATACAAAATTAACACATTCATACTTATCCTACAGGGCTGTAGATAGTAGCCCTTTCCTATGATGCCATACTTTCATCATGTCAGTGTCCCTTTCTTTTTTCTTAATAAGATGGCACAAGAGTGGCAGAGCTACGCACTTTTTTTTTTTTAGAGATTAAAAAGAAAAAAATTAAATATATCAATAAAGTATATTAATCATATATAATAATTAAAATTTTAAAATAATTAAATATAATGCATAATATATAAGCTAAAAATAATTTTTAATTATAGAGAATTACTTACAATTATTTTATAAGAAAGTTATGCTCAATATTTTTCATTGATTCAAATTTAACTATTATGAAATTTGTGCTAAAAATAGTAACAATTTATTTTTTAATGTAAACAACTAAATCATCTGTAAGAAACCCATCATTCATTTTATTTAATTTTCTTTATTATTATTATGTGTATCTTGTTTTAACATAATATGAGGTTAAAATTTTGTTTTTGTTATCATATTTGGTAAGGTCATTTAAAAAAAAAACTATTTAGAAAGGCTAAATTGTCATATTTTAGTATTTAAATAATAAATACTACATCATATTTAAAAAAAATTAAATGTTTGGAGGGCTATAACACCCCTATAGCCTAACGACCCTTTGCCCCTGATCATGTGAGACGTTATGATTATACGCGCGTCATTGGTCCTTTCGTATATTTTTTGTTAAGAATTGAGATGATTGTATGATTTGAAAAGCTAAAAATGATATATGATATAACCTCATCAAATGCTCAATTTACACCCCTAGACAACATTTGAACAACTACCAAGGATTTACTAGGTAGCTTGGGTGAGCAAAGACAAAGATTAACCCATTGGCTACAACCAGCTCCACGTGTTGACTCATTGCTAATGTAGGATACTTAGTCATAAAAGGGGGTTAGACTTACTTAAGAGAGGGGTTAACTGCATCAATTATGTTTCTCTTATATTTTCTTTTTATTTATCTTTTATTTTTAATTTAGTATGTATTGATTTATCTAATTGTCTTTATTAGGTAATATCTTATTTTATTTTATTTAAGGTTTATGAGTCCTTTTTCATTTAAACTAGGGTTAAGGGCCTTTTTTTTCATTTAAACTAAGGTATCACATCCTATAAAAACTACTGTTAAGGATGTTAAGGGAGATTTTTTCATAATTAATAAAGCTGTAGTTTTCTTTAGAGAATTTTCTCTCTGTTTTATGGTGGATTCCAGATTTTGGATAATTAACATTTATTAATTCCTTGATTATTTTGCTTATGTCTGCATCAATTGGTATCAGAGCACAAATTTACTGAAGTTTTATGACCAATCATTGAGGAGAAGGTGAAAGGCCCGTGGACAACAATTGACCGAAATTCACGAATTACTTGGTGAATTGAGTCTTAAAATTGATGGAAGAGTGGTTGACAGAAGCGTAAGAGCTATAGGACTTGCCCATAACCCAAACACCCTAAATACTAATATAGAAATAGACGACCATGGCAGGAATGACCTTATACTTGGGCGAAACACTCGAGGGAGATATTTTCAGAAATTAGAACAACATGAGAGACAATGTTTTTATGGTAGAAATCAAAGAATGATGGTAAATTTTGATTCAGAATCCGAGGAAGAAGTTGAATTGGATTAAGAGCTCTATAGGCGTAACATATTTAGATCCTTGTGTGTTGTTGAAGGTAATATTTGTGATTTAGTTATAGATAATTGGAGCTATGAAAATTTTATGGCTAGAAAGTTTATGGAGTATATGAATTTACCTATATAATTGGGTGGGTGAAGAAATGATCGACAATGAGAGTAACTGAAGTCTGTAGAGTACTCATTTATATTGGGAAGCATTACTGATAGGAAGTCAGGTGTGATGTCATAAATATGGATATCAGTCATATTCTGTTAAGAAAACTGTGGTAGTATGATGTGGATGCCACATATAAATATGGGGAGAATGTGTATATATTCACTTTGAAAAGTCACAAAATTGCTTTGGATCTAATAAATAATGTTGGTTCTAGACTCGAAACTCCTGCAGTTGAAGGTCAAACATTTCAAACAGTGACAAAGTCAAAGCATGAGTTAGAGTGTGAGTTGAAAGAGATTAGGGAATTTCATGTGGTGATAATGAAGGCACCAGTTGGAGTACAGAGAAGAAAATACTAGACTAAGTGCAATATTTACTAGGGGAGTTTCAGGAGTTGGTGTCTGAAGACTTACCTGATCAACTACTACCTATAAGAAATATGTAACACCATATATACTTGCTCGGGGCAAGCTTGCCTAACCTCTCACACTACCATATGAGCTTTAAAGAGAGTGAGATTCTGAGAGAGAAAGTGGAGGAATTGTTGAGGAATGAGTTTATCTGTGAGAGTATTATTACTTGTACAATTTCAACTTTGATAACACCAAAGAATGATAGGAATATGTGCGCCTTTAGGTTTAAGAGTGGAGTCGCTGTGTGGTGGAATCCATAAAATATCCATTTATACGGCATTAACTCAAGGGCGAGTTCTCTTCAAGTTAAAGAATCATAGAAGGGAATTAGACGTGCCTAAGAGAATGATCTACTGCAGTAGTTTTGTTTTTCTTTTATTTATATTTTATTTTTAGTTTAGTATTTATTGATTTATCTAATTACCCTTATTAAGTAATATCTTATTTTATTTTATTTATGGATTATGAGCCATTTTTCATTTAAATTAAGATACCACATCCTATAAAGGCTGCTGCTAAGGATGTCAAGGGAGACTTTTTTTATATTTAATAAACCTGCAGTTTTTATTTAGATAGTTTTATCTTTGATTTCTAATAGATTTCAGATTTTGGGTAGTTAACTTTTATTAATTTCCTGATTATTTTGCTTCTGTTTGCATCAATTGCCCCTACAGTGTTGATTCCCCTGCCACTGAGTAGGCAACTTACGGGCTTCTTCAAGACAAGGGTGGAAGTGGAGAATGACAATAATGTTGAAGAAGCAGTTCAAGAAGACATTCAACAACAACAACCGCTAACACAACTTTATAGAACAACCTCCATGTTTATGAGTCAAGATCACAATAAACATTATTTTGGTGTCCAATATCTCACATCACGACTATATTATATGTATCATAGGCATGAATCCTCAAAATTTATGCATCATTGAGAGGAATCTTTAGGATACATGCATTATAGGGAGGGATCCTCAGCATATATGCAACATCATAGGGAGGGATCATCAACTGGACAAATGGATTCATATAATCTTGACCAATCATTTTTTATGACATCATATCGTTTGATACTACCAGTTCAATATTCATCACTTGATTTAAATCATGTGAATAATGAGCAGGACAAAGAGCAACTTATATGCCGCAGGCTTAGGCACAACAGTCAGAGGACAAGATGTAGTTCTATCCTGTATTTTTTTTAATTGCAATTTTTTAAAATATAAAAGTTTTGAAACTTTTTTTGAAAAAATTTGATTTTTTTTAAAAGGCAGCCTTATTACCAGCTGGACATGAATTATAAAATATAAAAGAAATGTACATAAATAGTTATATCATATATTTTTTTAAATAATACGTATTGAATAAAAAATTTATAAAATATTAAAAAATGAAATACAATAATTTTTAATATGTGTAAATTTTTATATTAATTTTAATGATAATAAGTTAAAAATTAAAAATTATATAACATATATCAAATATGTAAAATATTTATAATTTAAGAATATTATAAATAAATATTCTTAAATTAGATATCAAATATGTAAAAAAACTATATATATATATTACTATATAAAATATAAGGAAATATATGCTTCTATTTTAATATTTTTTATTTTTATATGTTTATTTATATAATCTAATATTTTTATATTTTTTATATTATATATATATATATAATAATACTATTGGATAATAAATATTATAAAAATTTTAAAAATAGAATGAGAAAAATTATAATGTGTGCAATTTTTTAAATTAATTATATTGATATAAATTAAGTTAAATAATTATAAAATGAAATATTATAAATAAATATTTCTATGTTATATATAAAATATAGAAAAATATATAATTCCATTTTAGTATTTTTATATTTTATAGATTTATTTATATAATATTATATTCATTTTTATTATATTTAATAATATTTATATTATTATTCCCCAAAAATAATAGGTATTGAATAAAAAAATAAAATTTTAAAAAAACTAATAAAAGAATTGGATAAGTTTTTATATTAATTATAATGCTATATAATAAAGATGAAAGTTATATAATTATAATATTAAATATTAAATAAATATTATTAAGTTATAGATAAAATATGTAATTTATATATATTTGGAATATATATATAAATAATAAATATACATATTTTATCTTTTTATTGACTTTTTTTATCAATTTATTTTATACAATATGATATATTAATATTTTTATATTAGATTTAGTATGTTTAGTATTAAAAAACTTTTAAAATGTAAAAAAATTTACCACATGAGTCGTGTGGACATTTTATGTGGTGTCAGTTTATCAAGAAATTTTTTTAGATAGTTTTTTAAATAAATTTTTGGAAAAAATGATACTGCGGTAAAAATCGGAGAAAAAGGAGTTACTGCTTCAGCGAATCTACCATTTATTTTGCTCTCTCTTTCCCTCAATTCGATTGCTGGGAAGTAGATACTTTTCACTGCACAATTTGGTATCTTTTACTCTGAAGGAAATTGTGTGAATCACCGAATTGATTCGGTTTGCTAGTTTTGACTCGAAATTGACAATTTTAGGAAGCAAAGAAATTGAAGGCATCCCAACAAGCCTAGCAAGTCAACATTTTTGGTATTGGAGTTCCATCTTTCTTTTTTAATTTATACTAGGGAGCAAAAGGGAATTAGATCATCGGCTATAAATTGGGTTATTGATTATTGTTTATGACCCTGATCGGATTTGGTAAAATTGGGAGATTTTATGGTTGCGAGGGAGCTATGAATTGAAGTGGCCGAAGAAGAAATGAGTGTGAGCCATGCTTCGGTTCACCCTGTTGAAGACGTTCCGAGAACTGAAGGTGCTAACGCTCCCAGGGTGAGGATGAAGGATATCCAAGGCACGCCCGGCACGCCCGGTGGGCTATTCTTGCGTTTCTCCCAATTTATTTTCGCAGCTGCGGCACTGTCCATCATGGCTTCCGCTAGTGACTTCCCTTCGGTCACTGCCTTCTGGTATTATAAATTTACTGGTTTTTATGTTGCTAGTATTATAATTTAGATTTCTTGGTGAATTTTGCTTATCGACTTTAGAGTTTAGACCTCAAATCTGGAACTCTCTCCGAATATTGGATCGAAAGAAACTCCAATCAGTGGTTGTGTATGAATTTCTAAAGGACTTAGATGGTGTACGCGAAAGGGCAACAGTTTGTATATACTTTGTTTTATTGATTCAGCGAAATCTTCATTAAAACATCCGCCGCACACTCTGGTCAAAATTCAAGTTGGTCACTGAGAAAAAAAAATTGAAAACGTCGAACTTCGATTTTTCCCAAACAGCATAAAAACTCAGGTATTTTCAGTCATTAAACTTTGAGAAGTATGCCTGTAAGCAACTAAGCATATTTGATAATACGTGGGTATGCAGTGAGGAGAACATGATCTGGTTATAGGATGCTTGGTCAAGTGTAGGCCGTACACAAATTACTATTTTATGGTTATTGTTTGTGCTTGCCTGATCTATTGCTGTCAACATTTAAGTAGCATTGGTGGATCTCGATTAGTAATATAAAGAATCCCCATTTTCTGTATGTGTAGACACATGGGAATGAAAGTCCAACTG
The DNA here is from genome assembly GCA_034509205.1 of Ceratonia siliqua. Taxonomy (NCBI): domain Eukaryota; kingdom Viridiplantae; phylum Streptophyta; class Magnoliopsida; order Fabales; family Fabaceae; genus Ceratonia; species Ceratonia siliqua. The sequence goes on from JASKGM010000009.1 coordinate 6,174,012, forward strand.
TGTTGTTACGTGAAATTTAATCAATTGATAGTTTATTCTTCATATCTGCTTTTCTTAGATAGCTCATTTAATAAATCTATTGATGATGTGTGATTAACAAGAAATAGTGTTCACAAAATCAACATAAGCCTCTTGTGATCGTGTTTGTAAAGAAAACAATGTATCCTGACATGGGAGACATGTTTCTTTGCTAAATTAAGAGCATCTTAGAAAGCCCGAAGCTTTCAGTACTTTGTAATTTATTGCATTACAGAGCATAAACTACCTTTGGAGAGGAATTGTTAATTTTTATATTCCCAAGTTTTGTTTGTGGTCAACGAATCTGATAGAGCTGCATGTTTAGAATATGCAAGGTTCATAACTTTTAGTACTCTTAAGTGTTAAGAATGTTTTAGAGGACTATTTCTCAGTAATATAGGGTTGGTAATACGGGATGCCCTAAAGCAGATAGGAATTCAGGTCAATTAGAGATGGTGGGATCAAGGAAATAGAACTGTTTTTCTTTTTTCTTTTTTTTTTCATGTATGACCATCAAATAGGTGTTGTTCATGTTACACTTTGGAGCTAGTCTAACATATGAACAATTTTTAGACATGCTTTGTTCATCTAATGTATTGGAAAGAATGATTTAAAGTTTAAAGCTGTTTTTTTTCCCCGGGCATTGTACTGATTGGACAGAATTGACTCTACTTGACTCCACTATGCAAACACTCCTATTGTTGTGCAACTATATAGTTATCTTCTCTCTATACCAAGATGCTAAACATTCTTGAATACATCAGCGTTTAGAGAACATTGGATTTCATTAAGGTGGTTTGCTTGACTGGTTAGTGATTGCAAAAACCACATTTATGTCTGTCACTTAGTCTTATATGTAGTTCTTCTGAAAGGCTCTTAAAATTTTGTTAACGTCTACCCAATTTTGAGTTCATATTGCATGAACCATTTATTAGGTTATAAGCAGCAAACCAGATCCATTATACATCCATGCTTTTATCTTCCACTATTTGATGTTGGACAGCTCGGACATACTGGACTTGCTTCTGACACTGTACCTAGTTCCATGTACCTTGCTGTGATTTCTGATTGCATAAATGATGACCTGGCTCTTACTTGTATTTGCCGTTGCTGATTTGTTTTCCCTATTTAGTAAAACAAATGTCACTAAGATATGCTGCAATATTTTCTGGCTTCATTCTTAATGAAATGCTGTGGCATCACATAAATTTTTTGTCCGTCTTCCCTCAGTTACCTTGTTGCGGCTGTTGGCTTGCAGAGCTTGTGGAGCTTTTCATTAGCTATTGTTGATATATATGCCCTTTTAGTTAGGCGATCTTTGCAGAATTATCGAGTTGTCAGTTTATTCACAATTGGTGATGGGGTAAGATCTTTAGAAAGATTGAATAATTTTGACACATTTTTGCAGTGTAGCATAATTGTCACATTTCTTCTTAATAATGTCCAGATGCTACTTCCTTTCATTGCCTGGATGAATAGCACACTTATCATTTGAACCTGTACCTAATCATCCCACACAATGTATTTTTTAATGCAAGAACCGTATAATAAATAACCTGCCATGCCTTGATGCATACAATTCAGACAACAATCACCTGGACATGGTTTTGTGTATTCATAATGTCGACTTACGCTATAACTGGAAAGGTCACTCCAATTTTAGTTCGCCCAGATCTTGCTGCTGTTTTATTTTCTAATTTAATTTTCATCCAATTTTTTAAACTTTCTTTTTAACTCCCAAGTTTATAGACGTAGACATTTGGAGTTTTGTCTTCGTTCTTTTTTCCTCCAAAAATGCTGTAGCGCTAATTTCAGAAGGCTTGTATCTTCCATGCAGGTCACATCCACGCTTACATTTGCTGCAGCCTGTGCATCTGCAGGCATCACAGTTCTCATTGATAATGATCTCGAAAGTTGTTCACAGAACCATTGTGTGCAGTTTGAAACTGCTACAGGCATGGCTTTCATTTGTTGGTTCACCACAGTGCCATCATTCCTCCTCAACTTCTGGTCCTTGGCATCCCGGTAAATAAAACAATGACACAAATTTGGAAAGCTTATCCATTGACCGTTGGTATCATATCTGTTGCTTGTTACATTTTGCACCAGTCAGAGTTTTAATTGTGTATATTGCTTGTCACTACACAAACAAATGGATAAGTGGGATTACTCAAATCACATTGGGAATAGGTAGATTTCATTTGGAATGTATTATTGCTTAGTTACACATTTGATGGTGGGGTGATTAAGACGGGCATATGATCGCTGCATTCAAGGTGGTAGGCATGTTGTAAAGACACATATTCAATATTAATTTCTTTATGGGTGGCGTCCTTCTGTGGAAATGTTGTGTAACGTTATCCTTGGTTGAGTGATTTGCCATGTATATTAGTTATTATTTGTTGTCGTCATGTGGATGGTCAACTGTGGTCTCCAATTTAGTGTATAAGCTCGTGAGCTTCGCTGTCAATTCTTGCATAAATGGACTGCTCAACCACATGGGGACTTAAAAAATGGCTGCAGCATACAAAGCAAACCTTGTATGTCTGCATATTCGTTATTAGGTAAATTTAGTTTATTAAAAATATATAAATTAAATTAATCATAAATAAGTATGTAAATATATTAAACGTGAATTTCATCCAAAAAACATTGTTTTGAAGCTGCTTTCTATGAACAAGTGCTGTTTTGACGTTTCCGTTAAGAAACACTTGCACAGACTATATTTATTAATTTCAAACTAAACCAATATGAAATAATCACGTGCATATGTTAATTATTTAGTAAGCCTCTCTTCTGTCCTATTCTTTATTAATTAGTAAACTATGTCTGTAAATCACTTAACATGTAAAGATTTCAAAAAAGTTTTTGTTCTCGTCCATTTGTCCTCCTTACCAAATATATACAATCTTGAGCATTCAGTTTGGTATGAATACGAGTGGGAGAGGGGGTCGGACCTGTCTATGAACAAGGCAATTTTCTATGATTACCGTGATAGACTGTTATTGTTACTGTTTTTGCTTAGCTTAAGCCCTTTTCGATCTGGTTTTGTAAATCCAAACTTTGGAATTCTATCAAAGATATAGGCATTTATTTAACTTAATGATAAAGAAATGAATGCAGAGAGTGCTATGAAGTAGAGACGTCGACTGAGGTTGTCAAGTTAGTCAGAACTTAGAAGATTGGCTATGTACGGATCCGCATTATGATTACGGTGATAGACTGCATCTGTTAGATACTAGGAGACTAAAGCATCTGAGATACATATATCTGAAGGCTCAAATGCAGCGTCAGTTTTCAGAACTTCACTCTAGCGCTAAAGAAATAAATTAAATGCAAACCTGATCCTGTGGTGTTGATGAACAAAAATTTCGGATTCCTTTTTCCCTCTCCAAATTTCTCCTCTTCTTTTTACCACCCTTCATTCTTATATTCTAGTGGGAAAAAGCCGGGCCTGCGTTGAATACACGTACCGAATTTTCATACAAATGACCAGTTTATGAAACAGAAAGCTAGGCAATGAACAGTGTTATCTTCTGCAAGGACTTTCCATGCAATGGCTTGCTCGTAGGAAACATGCCGCCCCATCGTGGACATGCAGATTCCGGCTGGCAGATAAGCAAATCCCTGTTGGAAGAAGAAGCTGATAAAGTTTAGCCACATTTAGGAAAAGAACAAGACAAGGCGAAATGAAAAGTGGCCTGCGGCAGATAAAGAGGACAAGGTAGATTACAAATTTCAAATGAGCGTTATAACTTGAAAAATAAAGGAAACATTATCTCTATACAGATAAGTATTTTCGATGAAAATGGAAATGTATTCAGTTCTGAAAATTACTTGCTGCATTAACTTGGCAAAGTCTGTACACAATGCCTTGCGTCCAGACTCATCAAATATTTTATCCAATGTGATATCTTGTAAAGCCACTAGAGTTGTTTCCAGCATGTCAAGCCCTGCCTGGTTTGCAAAGATGAACACTGGCAACGACTGCAATACCAAATAGAGAAACATATAAACCTTTGAAATAACTAGCTTTAAAGGACTTAATACACTTCTCAATCCAATATGAAATTTAATAACACATTTAAAAGGATCAACTGTACTGTGGAAAAAAAAAAAACCCCAGTAACATACCCTCAATGAACAGCACAAAATGGCATCCTGATGATGCCATAAATGTTTCAGCACCAAGTCACCAACAAGGGAATCAGACCTCACTAATTCCGCCCCCAGATAGTAACTGTAATTGGAGAGGAAAGGGATTAGAAGAGAGACGGGAAAGAGATACTAAACAATTCAATAGACAATAGTTTGCATCTTTTAACATACATAACAGCATGATAGAAAATTACTACATGAAATTTTATTCAAGAATAATGTAATATACCATAGATACAGAACCGAATAAATCTCAAGCCACTAAAGACACGGTAGCAAGCATATATTGACTTAGACTGTTGGCAATATCAATAACAGAATATGAAGACTTGCCTGTAACTCTGGCATATCCAATGAGCTAGAGTAAGAGCTTCTGGAGAGCAAGGAGAGAGTTTTGGTCCAACAGGTGGGATTATACCAGATGGAGATATAGCCATAGCAACCCTCTGCACAGATGAAATCACACTGCGAACATACTGACGTGCCATGATTGCAACATTTTCCTGCAAACTGCTCTCAAAAGGAAATTGGAAGGCAATAGTCAACACTGATCGAGTGTTATGACACGATGTTGCATCTCCTGCAGTGTGATTTGTCGCTGGGCCCACTTCAAGACCAGATGTCAAATCCAGGGTCCGATTTGTAGACACTGCATCCTTCTTATCACCCTGAAACATAATAACAGTATCACAGGGATCCATATGTTGATGTTGGTGCCAACAAACCCTCTATAAATAACAATCGTATGCTTTTAGTCAGTGCTCAAGTATTATCCTCGAGCAACTGAAACTTAATCATCTGAAGTAACTGCAAGCACCTATTGTATTAACTTGAGCAAAACTAGAGCATGGAAGATAGTATTTCAATTTTTTGTGAAAAATTAATCGCTAGAGAAAGTATAATACAAATAAATAGAACTCAACTGGTTTTGAATCCAAAGGTACGATGCGGAAACCAGATGGCAGCAATGGAGCATCATCTGGGAACATTTCATCAATTGAAGCAAATATAAGCTCAGAACATGCCCCCACTGCATTCTCATCAACTCCACTACATATCTGCAAAAATAATAAGGATAACAATAAAAGGCTGCTCCGTACCTCACTAATTTTTTTATCACATTCTATGATGTATAAACCACTAATTTTTTTTTTATCACATTCTATGATGTATAAACCATGACACAGTACGGAAATGATCTATAGGTGGAAGGCATCATTAGAAGGCAGAAGAATGCCAAAAGCCTACTGAGACACAAGTCTACTTAACAAGTTAACAAGGATTTCAATTAGAGCTTTAGAATTAAATTGAGGTTGTAATTTAATCAGGGCGGAAGGCAGTATATTTTGGGTGTACGTGTGTCCTAACATCATTCACCAATCACTATATCCATCAATATATTTTCCTTTAAGATAATTGTAGCAGATAGTCGCAATATGTTGAAATATCATAAATAGTTTCAAACAACTTGCACCTAAAGAATGCCAGCTCTAGTCCAGGGAGGCAGCATTTTATCTGCCTCATGCAAAATGAACAGGCAATTTCCAACATTTCAACAAGAGCCAGAGACAGCACCTGTAAGAGATGAATGTCCCTAGAAACAAAAGCATCTTCCTGAGCAAGAGAGTGGCCTTCAAGACGAATAACTTCTAGCATCTGGAATGTAAACACAGAAATAGCTGAAACTGGTAAGATTGTTTGAATATACAAAGGTTTATAGAATGATGACTGCAGTGGTTAACATCACTCTTCCAAAATATAGCATGCACATATATGTTAACCAATCTTAGCCAAAAGCAAATATGCATCTGCAGAGTAAGGGTCATTTCCTGCAGCAGCTGATAGGGGGAGGAAAGCAAAAAACACCAGGACACACTGGCACAATTTACTGTTACAGATCCAATGAGATGGGTCAAGACATATTTATATCTTGGGTCTGTGGCTGGCAAGGGAATGTTAACGTACCTCTTCATGTTCAATAGTGTGGCCGAGAGGCATGATAATTTGACTGCCAGTGAACCTTGTGGACCTCATTCCAGGATAGGCAAGGGAGCCAGCTTTCAGTGATGCAGCAGAGTACGCATCAACATTGAAATCAGCCCACTCTGAGCGGTGCTCCCTTAGGAATCGGACCAAAACAGCAGGAGGGACATTCTGCAAATACCGAATGAAAGCTTGTAAGATGCACCCGATGGTTATTTGTACTTTTTCTTTAGAAGCGAGTCATTTAACCATTCCAACCCAGTATGAAGTTCAATATTCATGAATACCCCAAACAAATCTATTTTGTCGAAGGATTTTTCTGTAAAAACACTTACAATGGGCCAGTTTATTTGTTAAAAGATACCACTTGTTTTAGACTACACTGCTTGAAGCATTCTAGTATTTACCAACAACCAAGCAGCCTGGCTTTCAAGTTGACTTGATGTTTCAACTACTTTTTCAAATTTTTTGGTGGGGGAATCAATATTCTCATCCTGTGATAGACATTGCAGAGTAAACTTCCAAAATCAAAGTTCCCATCGCCGGGGTAAAAACCTACAGTAACTGCTTTTTCGTAAGAGAGGGAAAGACCTTATGCAAAACTTGTCATCATTTTTTGTTTCATTCAAAATTTATTTCTAAAGGAAGAGAAACTATCTATTAAAGATAAGGCTCCATGCCATTGGATTCTCAGACTCACTTGGAGTAGCATGGAAGCCTTTGCACAGAGAATTCCTCCAAGGAATGTTAGGGAACTAGCTGGATTAGAAGTGGCACTCAGATTCTTGGTTGAATTGACTGCAATAATTACATCCTCGGCACCATCACAGTTCATCATGGACCAGCCATCGTCATTGAATCCATTGACAGCATCATTGAAGCCTCTGCAAGTATAAAGCATCATTTCAGATGAGTTTATAAGATTCAAAGTGGTGATTTATTTATAGCTGATACAGTTTACAAGGAAACTAATTTCATTTGCCTACCTGCTCAACCTTTGGCTGAAAGTTCGCAGAACAGCAGGCTGCCTACCCAAACCATATACCACTTCACCACTGGTTTCCTGAGCTATTTGCCTGATATAGCGTAGTGCCTAGAACAAGTTGCCCAACAACCATTAAATCAGTAGAAATTTCATTTGAGCTGTGCATCCAGATAAGAGTCAGATAGACAGAAAATGGGTCCAGGAAACTAGTAAAGCACTGGTTGAACATAACATGCAGAAGGACAAAAGAGAAGGAAATAAAAACATGGATACAGAGATTTCTGATCCAAAAATCTTAAAGCAACAACCCCAGTGGCAACCTCTACAGGATGTACCATCCATCCACGCAGTTTAATATCTATATGCCAGTTATTATCCAGTCAAATACAGGATTTCCTCAGCAGATAGTGGATCCCAATTTGCATAATCTTTAAATTATATACATTAATCAACAAAAGTTTGCAGTATAGTCCTTTTCTATTTATCAAAAGTGGTTACTTACTGCAATTGTCATTTTCTGAGCTATCACTTTTGATGATTCATAAAGTGGTCGGAGCACCTCTGGCACACTCCATGGCTAGAAGAAAAACGAACAGCAATTAAGTTTATTTAACAAAAAAAAGGTCAAATGTAGCTGATTGCCAAGAAATCAAACCTCCAGATTTAGGTGGTCTACAACGTGGATGATTGATCCTCCACCTTCACATGGTCGAATCAAGTAGCCACTAGGGAGAATTTCAGCTCTCACAAACTGGGTGGCAGCAGCTGCATTAGGGCCAGCACCAGAACCAGACAGTGACCTCTCACAAACCTTCAGATGTAGATTCAAAATGCATAAGTCAAGTTGGGTAAAATCATCTCCAACTAGGAGAATTAAGATAAACCAAGGTGGGATGCAGTTTGACAAAATCATGGGGATGGGGGAAGAAAGCTCACCACAAGACTGCCATTGTCCAAACTTGTAGTGTATCTCAGAGTCCAGAAATCCCGGGCAGGAGCCAGTGTTGTTGGAGCATATGTCTGCGGTAAATTTGATTTTAGCTCACAAAGGTAAAAATATTATGAGATGCAGAGGTATTAGATTCACATTTAAATGCTCACCTGCGTGTAAACAAGCTCAATTGTTCCACCAGTTCCAGCAGGTAACGTTGTGAAAACATCCAGGCTCCGACAGTCCCGAAACCAAGATGGACGATCTTTTAGGATCTCAGCAATCTATTGCAAGTTTTGGGATTTAGTGAATTAAAAT